>OY986987.1:4260116-4860116 GCA_963920545.1 Lepidium didymum
TCTAACCTTTAACCAGAGAAGAGGAGAGGCAAAGAGGAGCAGAACGAATTAGAAGAGAAAAAAGCAACAGAAATGGAAAATTTTTTTTTGATGCTAACGGAGGTTGCCTTTTCTGACGGTACCGGCATTGGAAGCTGGTGGTAGAGACGTCTCGAGATGTGGGCAGAGCTAGTTTATAAACGAATTATTATTTTTAAATAAATAAATAAGTTATTACACAAAAAATGACGTAAAGCTCAGATTTGGAGCCTAACGAACTCCACGTCACCGCCCAACTTGTATCCATTGACGACGTTTTCTACGTATAAGGTTAATTTTGTGTGTGGCTAAAATATATAAATTCTTCTGAAATTGATGTGTTTAATAATTTGCATGTTGTAGAATTGAACACGATAAATAAAATTTTTCTAAATCTTTTGATATACATCTCTTACTAATAAGTAGTGTATACAAAACGTAGAATTAGGTTAGTGGTTGAATTTGAATAAATAAAAAATCATAGGCTCCTAATAAGACACTACTCGTTTTGTTTTCTTGACACTACTTGTTAAAAAGAATAATTTATTAAAGATTGATTTCAGCTCAGGAAATTGTATGAACCATGCATTCGAAATTTTCAGATTAACCAAAACATCTTTTACCAATTCATGTATAGCATCTTGATTTTCCAAATTTTACACGAACTATATGAATTTTTAATATATGTCCTCTTTGTACATTTTTCTTTTCGTATTCAAAGTAAACAAGACTTAACATGGTGGTCGGATAAATAGATAACAACTCAAGTCACATAACATAAATTTATAGAAATTTATATTCAATTTTCGTTTGAAAGTTATAGTACTATTTTAAAATAAACTAGTTCTATACTTATTTGGATTATGCAACATCTTCACTACTATAGTATTATAGATCTATGTTTAGCATGATGTAAGTTCAACAAATTTTTATATCCATAAGATTTGTTCATTCGAATTATTCTCGATAAAAAAAAAAGGTTATACAGTGTTGGATTGATTGTAATGTTTCTTCTATATCAAACCAAGTGATAACAAAAAGAAAAAAAAGGTAATAATGTTGGCTTGTGAAGAAAGTAAGAAAATTAAATAATGTCATTTCAGAAAATTAAAGGGAATCACTCATACTTTTCATTATAATTTTCACAAGAAAGCCATTGACTTCACCTTTCTCTATTTTCCAGCTTTACACATTTTTTCCTTTTCAAGTTACACCAACTTTACGTATTTCATATTTAGAGCCTACGAAAATTTTAGTTTTATTCATGTGCTTCTATTATTCTAAATTTTTTAAAATGTGTTAGTATATCAACCAAGAGATGCTTGTAATATATAGTTCATAAACCTTTATATCCTAACTATTTACAACTTGAATCGAACCAAATGAAATATGTGATTGCTCAGGATTATGAGAAAACATAATATTCTGTTTTGGAGATGATAAAATAAATCATTATAGTCCCTCTCCAGTATTCTTAGAGTAAAGGTTTATATATTAACTATTAAATGTCTCTTTTATATGTGTGGAAGTTTTAGAAAAAATTAGGATTGAAGAAAATGAGATTAGTATTTATGTGGCTTATTATTGAATGAAAAAACTTAAACCCCACCGGAATTTATTTATCCTATATTTTTTTTATCAAAATTCGACTATATTAAATAACGTAATTTCTATATAATATTATATAAATTTTAAAGTATAAATTTATACTATAAATCAGATTTTAATGAAATGCTAACAAAATTATTGATGGCAATTGGCAAACAATGAATGAGACATTCTACTTTCATAGTAGTAAATTAGATTCATTCCTCAAATATATAATTAATAGGAAAAAAAATACTTGGCATGTTTGAATTTATACTTTTAGCATATTTTGACTCGTGTGCATATGAAACTTTTCTATTAAAATCCTCATTCCCTATTCTTTTTCTTTTTAAACATAATTCTCATTCTTTATATTTATTTTCTTTTCTCTTGTATATATATTCTAACATTACTCTTATCGACAAATTCCGATTCATAAACAAAATTTATATCCTAAAATATATCTTTTTATTTCTTTCTTTTATGTCGGAGAAGAATCAAACCCTAATACCTGAAAATTTGTAAAATGTCTTGGTTTTTTTCTCATATTCTATAAATTACAAATAAAACACGTAAGTTCTATATTACACAATAAAAAAAGAGTTCTCTAACTTATCTTCGAATTTGGTCTTTACTCTTACGTAGATTTCCCCTCCACGTAAGACGTATTATAAGACGAGGCGTTCTCTTCTTGTTCACACGTAACTTCTCTTTTTTTCGCTTTTATGAAATTCTCATGACCCTATATCTATACATTCACAAAACCAGTTATTTAATCAATATATAACACTTTTATATCTACACAAAGAAAATAGAAATACTCAAATTAAATTTGTTGCCTTTTCCATTTATATAATATTGAATTTTAACCCTTTTACAAGGAATATATTTCATTTCGTATATATATACAAGAACGCCCCATCAGTTCTGTATTATCATCGAGGGAGCATAAATAAACGGCCAAAATGGGTGCAGATGCAATCCAAACAAACGGTCACGATCGCGCTAAGTTAACCGGCGGTGACGAGATTCAACGGCTGAGATGTTTCGTGAAGAACTACGAATGGGGCAAACTTGGACCGGACTCTCTGGTTGCGAGACTTCACGAGGCGAATTCAGGACAACTTATTGACCCGGTGATTCCACACGCCGAGTTTTGGATGGGTACTCATGAGTCCGGACCGAGCCACGTGGAATTCGGGTCGGTTCGTAATGGATCCGAGAAATGCATGGTTGCATTGAAATCGTGGCTTTTGGATAATCCGAATTTACTTGGGTCTAAAGTTGTGGATAAGTGGGGTTGTGATCTTCCTTTCCTCTTCAAGGTACCAATTAACAAAAATGGATGCTTTAAGTTTTTTTTTTCTTGGCTCTGTTTTGAATATTTTACATTTGACTCTGTTTTTCTTCTTAACAAATTTGATTTTTTTTTGGGTTTCTAAAAGTTATAAGATACAGATTTGAATATAAAGCTTATTATATAAACACCTACCAAAACGTTACACATTCAGATTCTGTATTATGCTCAAATCTCTGTTTTTTGTGCTTTGTATTTGACTCTGTTTCTATTTTTGAGTTTTATTTTATTTTATTTTTAAGATTTAACATTCAGATTTGAATATAATCTTATTACATATCCAAATTCGGTCAATTTCTCTATTTTGAGGACAATACATTTGACTCTGTTTCTCTTACTAAAAATTTGGACTTTTTAAAAAAATTTGAAAGTAAAATTTGTACTTTTTGGTTTGTTAAAAAGTTAAAAGCATGGCGATTTGAATCTAATGATGAGTGTTTGATGTTGAAATGTGAAAAATTAGGTTTTGTCAGTGACGAAAGCATTGTCAATTCAAGCACATCCAGATAAGGCCTTAGCAGAGAAATTGCATAGAGAAGATCCTCTTCATTACAGAGACTCTAATCACAAGCCTGAGATTGCTCTCGCTGTTTCTCCATTTCAAGCACTTTGTGGTTTCGTAACTCTTAAGGTACACATTTTTTCGGATTCATTTCAGTTTCTCTTTCTTAACCTCTGATTGACTCAGTTTTGGATTCTGTTCGTTCCGTTAAACCTTTATTGAAATTAAATCGGTTTAACCTTTGGCTAGATCCAGTTTGATTTGGTTTACGTTTGAAGTTTTGTTCACATTTTTCTCAGTTTAGGTTGCTTTACTTGATTTGATTCTGATTTGGTTAAGTTCTGTTATCTTACCAAGTACATGTGAATATGTGATTGAACCAAAATTGAACCGGTTCTGTATCTATGTTGAATCAGGAGCTCAAGGAGATTATCGCCAGTGTATCAGAGATCACAGAGCTTGTTGGAAGCAAAGCTGCAGATCAAATCTTCAACGTCCAAGACCATGAATATGAGAGAGTTAAATCCGTTGTTCGATTGATCTTCACACAGTTGATGTCTGCAAGTAGCGATGAGACAAAACAAGTCATATCTCGGATGAAGATTCGTTTGATCTCAGAGAGTAAACACCGTGAACTATCGGAGAAAGAGAAACTAGTTTTGGAACTGGAGAAACAGTATTCAGGTGATATAGGCGTGATCTCAGCTTTCTTCTTTAACTATGTCAAGCTTAATCCAGGAGAGGCTTTGTATTTAGACGCCAATGAGCCACATGCTTACATCTCCGGTGACTGTATCGAGTGTATGGTGGCTTCAGACAACGTTGTTAGAGCTGGTCTCACTCCTAAACACCGTGATGTTCAAACACTTTGCTCTATGCTTACTTACAAACTGGTAACTTCCTTTACAGGTTTACATTTTAAGTAACTTCCTTTACCAACGTTGGTAAACCGAGAATCAATTTGATTAACCGGTTTGGATTTGATTCAGGGGCATCCGGAGATATTGAAAGGATTTGCTCTTACTCCTTACATTACGAGATATCTTCCTCCATTTGATGAGTTTGAAGTGGACCATTGTGATCTTCCTAGAGGAAAATCAACTGTTTTTCCTTCAGTCCCGGGACCTTCGGTTTATCTGGTTATTGAAGGAAAAGGAAAATTGCAAACCGGTTCATCTCAATTGTTGGTTAACCAAGGAGATGTTTTGTTTGTTCCGGCTTATAATGAGATTCACGTAACCGGAGAAAGTGATGTGATGAAACTTTACAGAGCTGGAGTTAGCAGCAGATTTTTCCAAAGATTGTAGATTTAAGTATATTAACTTTACTTACTATACCTTGACCAGAAAAAGTAAAAACATTACTTACTATACATGTATTTATAAGTTACCATAGGGTCCAATAAGCTGATGTGATCATTGTCCAAATTGCTATGAACTCTGTTTTTTTCTCTTTAAATTACCGAGGGCCCATTAGGCCATTACGAATCAAAGGTTCAAAGGCTTGTCTTTACAATTTTTTAAAGGAACTATATATGTAAAATGATTGTAACCCATATATTCTAGTTTTAAATATAATTTTATAAACCGTTTTGGGAGCGGAAGTCGGGAGAGTACAGGCGGGACGAATTTCCGACGAAGCTGGCCTCCACTCACCGTCGATTTATATGCTGGGATTAACTAGAAAGGAACACGTATCATCACACTCACCCACGAAGAAGCATGTGTCATCGGGCGGAAGAAGTGAAGCACATATGCATTCTACACTCTTCTTGGGCTTTTACTCTTTTATCTTTTGATTGTAACCAAACAATACTCCCCGCCAATTGGACTCTTTTTTACAATTTTATATCGGAACCGGAACCGAACCGAATTGGTTCCAGTTCCTAAATGAATATAAGAATTGTGGAACTGAACTGACATGAACCCGAAAAGATCCGAACCGGATCCAACCCAAATAGTGTTCGATTCCAAAACGGGTTATTAAAATCCTATACGCAAAATACCCGGACCCGATCAGATGATACTCGGACCCGATTGGATAATATTCGGAACGGACTTGAATACTCGAATGTCCAAGGCTACCTGGAGTAACAGAAGTGTCTTTAAAAGTTATTATGCTAGTTGACAAAAAAATGGCTCTTAGAGTTATAGAGTACTTAATTTTCATGGATTTCCTAGAAGTAGAGGTAATTTCAAATTGTTCTTGAAGATGTTTTCATCTCCTGAAGAGTGATTTAGTCGTTCCGTACCTAAAAAATTATTCAAGACTAAAAGATTATTTCTATTTTTTTTATTTTTATGTAATCCCTGAATCTCTGAATTATTAATCTAATTGTCTAACTTGCTGTATTAAGTTAATTGTCTAATTAGCTGTATTGGACTTGCTGTATTAAGCTAATTGTCTAATTAACTGTATTAGAGAAACATCTTATAGTTCTTAGCTTGTAAACTCTTCCCCAATTCGGGACTTCCTAATGATAATCTTTCTTTACAAGAAAAAGAAAAGAAAAGATGAAGACAGAATCTAATAATTATTACTTTTATTTCTTTTGTGTATTTTGGATCAAAATAAAAGTTAAGAGTTCACCCTTAGACAAAAACCCTGAAGTCACTTGCAAGACTCGCTCCAGCAAGTAGAACATACTAACGAAAGAAAGATACTTGTTTGAAGTTGTTTACTCTCTTTGATTTTGTCAAGAACTTATAATCCATTACAAACTCATTTTGTTGTAATTTAACCGAAGCAAAAGCAAAATGAAGCATCAATCCAAATTTTCATAAGAAGTTAAAAAAGACGTTGAGAGGTCAAGATCACTGGTTTTACTTGCACTTGTTGGTTAAAGCTTTGGTTACGAAATGCGAAACGATTCCAACCGGACAAAACAGAAGGCAAAGCGAAACAGAATGCCTTGTCTCAATCTGATTCACTAACCCATCATTATAAACTTGCCTGCAGAGAAAACAACCTCTCAATACATTTGCTATAAGAAACACTATCAGATAGATTCAGAACCTGTTGATGAGAAGAAAACTACAATACCTTGCAGCGAAAAGATCGATAACAAGAAGATGAATCCAAGCAGAAGCAAGAGTCATTTCACTTGAGAACATTTTTGCTATACCAGATAACTGCATATGATGAAAACACAAGAGAAGGTACTTTAAGAAACTGCAAAGACACAATGTTAAACCTTTTCAATGTTTCAGATGATTGGGTTGAAAGATAAAAACCTCTGGCAACATGTATTTACTGGAAAACATGTATCTGAGTGTATCTGGTGTCCAAGAAAGGTATAACAAATATGCATATAATAAGCCTAAGACGATATACGGTATGCTACTCTCCATACACTTCTTAGTCTGCACAAAGAAACATATGTATACTTAATTCAGATCAATATCAACTTCATTGAGCCAAGTTGTTAAACCAGAACAAAACATAAACTTACAATTTCAGCTTTTGGAGCTACAACCATTAGTGTGTAAAAGGGAAGAACCGCGGTTGTTCCAACAGCAAATACACTGCTTGCAATCTGAGAAGTAGCTAACCCTGCAACATGAACCATATCTGAGATCAAATTCATAGAATGAGTGACAAAGTTTGATGCTTGAAATGTTAATCTAGGTTGTGTTTTTTCAGTAACAAAAGTGATTAGAGAGACATTACATGAAGCTCGTACGCCGGAGTATTTCCTGCGAACGGTGGAGGAGGAAGAAGAATTTGATGAAACATTAGGCTGAACGGAGATTCTCGATCCGCCGATAAAGTTCCAACGATTATCGAATCTATTCTTTGATGAATCAAGGCAAAGCTCTGATCTTTTAGCTGAAATGTTCCGTTTCGTCAGCTGAAATCACCAAAAGGATTCAGAAACTTTCAGACCCAAAAGAAAAAAAAAGTAGGACTTTGATTTGAACAGCAACAAGCAGATAGAACAGTTGACTCACGAAGAGGAAATTCAATTTTATATAAAAATCATCTGGGTCAATCAAAACTCATTAAATTCTTCGATTTGAGTCAAAAGATAAAGACTTTTAAGGTTTAGCCAATAGGGACAATAACTATTCGAAAAAGTAGTAAACTCAGCATAGCATCTCATCCAACAAGATCCAAAGAGACTGTACATACATATATATATACGTATAGAGCGAAATTGAAGAAGATAATACCAAGAGAGATAAAGAAAAAGTCTGGGAAATGCAAGAAGAAAAAGCCATCTCCGATTCAAGTCTGTAAATGTAATTCTCTTTGCCAAAAATTGATCCTTCATTACCTTCTTCAACGAATGCTCTGCATATATCTTATATATGTAATAAAAAGAAATGTTAGTGAGATCTCCACTGACTAAAGAAGACGAAGTGGAGAAGAAGGGTAAGGAAAAAATTGTAATTCACTCTTATTTTTACTTATACTTGACGCTTTTTGCTCATCCTTTTAACTTTAAAAACGTGTTTTCGACTTTTGCTTCCAAGACTAGTTGAAGGACGATGAGAGGTTTACCGATAAGTTCCGGTTTCGGGTGTTGAATCCGGTTAATGGCTCAATTTTGGTTTTGGTTGTTTAGTGTTTTTTTCCTTCTAATTACCGGTGTATAAATAGATAGGTTGTTATTTTATAATGTATTTTTGTATATTATTGATAGATGATATGCTAGAAAAATGTTAATAGATGTTATGAATATTAAATTAAATACCACTTTCGAAGAAATTAGTAAGAGATAATGTGTCACCAACTCACCATATAAGTATGTTTATGAAAATGTGTTGTAGCTCAAAGTGAATTCAAGTGGACAAGACACAAGTCTAGTTTCAGGACAAAAAATGACAAGAATTGGTGTTCCCCCAATTAATTCGGTTTTACTTTCATTTTATATTATAAGTTGATTTATTTTTAAACTGCAAGATATTCAGGAAATTTTTTTTTGTTCGATTTGAATTTTTGTAAAAAAATCACAATTTTTTTGCTACCTTTAAGTAAAAAAAATCAGATTTACAACTTTTAATCATAAATACTAGTCGAGAACAAATGATCCAGTGATAGTAATCACATTACAAATTCTTAGACACCAAGGTTCGATTCTTCCCTGATACAAAGAATTTTTTTTTTAAGGATACGAGCTTTGGTTATAAATCAGGTATTATCGATCTAATTATAAGAATAAAGTTAAAAAAAAAACATAAATACTAAAAAAACAGAAGAAAATGACTAGAAAAAAACTGAGCCACTGCTAAATCTTTTATTTGAACCAGCAATATAAATCTTATGAATAAGCTATACAACCACTACACCAATTTAATATTATTAATTTTCACGTACTATATATAAAATTAAATATCAAATTTAGATAAATGTTATAAAAAAATTTCTGATTAATCCCATATAAATTTTAATTAATTGGTTCGGTGTTAGACTTAGGTATTTTTAAAAAGGAATGGCTAATACTCATTCTTTGAGAGAATTGCTAACTAAGAAGATAGATTGGGTGGGCTACTTGGGATAATAACTTATTTCTATTAATGGGCCTTTTGACCCACCTACTTCGTTTTTCTCACTCCCACCTAATTTGTTTCTTTCAACAAAAAACATCAAAACGTACAAACAAAACATAAGAAACAAAACTTTCCTATCTTTCAATTATTGTGTAGTATCTACGTATTTCGATGAATTCGATTGCGACCAATACTCAAATCGTATAATTAGTGAAATTAAAATGGTAGAAAATCGTTATATTTTCCTTATTTGCAAATTCCCCATTATGTCTTATCCTATTCCATAAAGATTTATGTATAATTTCACACACTACATTTCCAATAATATATTAAAGTGGATTTGGGTAAAGTAATTTTACGGAGAAAAATATGATCCACAAGATGCTTGAATATACTTAGTAATAAAAAAAAAAAGAATATTCAAAACTCTTATCCAGAATCCTATCTTAAAGAAGGCTCGTCCACGAATGTATCCATCAGTATAATTTTTAGTGGGTCATCTCTTTCTTCGAGATATTGTTATCTTTCACCTAAATCTCATTAATCGTGTGACAAAGAATTGATTGTGATCATTTCTTTTTTGTTTCAAAATAATTGCTTTCAAACGATGATTCAAAGACTAAACACATTATGGTTCTTCAATTTTATATTTTGAGCCACATTGTTCTTTTTCTTTATGTTCATATGCAATTCAAATTCAAGAGATTTATAGAACATTACATATTTATTTTATCAGACATTTGAGAATCCGATAGAAAATGTCTCGCAAACCGGAAAAAACAAAGTTATATCCGGAAATTAAAACCAAAGATAGACTTTTTATATAAGAAAAAAAATGCAGAAAGATAAAATCAAAGGTGGTGGAGATAAAGTTTTTTCAAGTTTACACAAAGCAAAGCAAAGTTGGGAAATTAAGCATCGGTGAAGCTTGGGGGCTTGTAGGCGATGAAACTGATGCACTGGACTTGACGGGTGTTGTCGAATCCGATGATCCTAATGAAGGCGTTGGGGTACTCCTTCTTGCACTCTTGTACTTCCTTCAACACTTGTGCTGAGTCAGTGCATCCGAACAATGGAAGCTTCCACATTGTCCAGTAACGTCCATCGTAGTATCCTGGTGTGCTTCCGTGTTCACGGTACACGAATCCGTGCTATAATGATCAAACACACTTTGTCACAATCAGACAAAAGATCTAGCTAACTTATAAAACAGACAAAGATCTAGCTATAGATTATGTTATGTTCAATTGTTGAAGAAATTACCTCCAACTCGAATTCGACACAAGGAATCCACTTGTTACGGAGAAGGTAGTCAACTTCCTTAGCCAATTCGACGTCGGAAAGGTCAGGAAGGTAAGAGAGAGTCTCGAACTTCTTCTTTCCAATCGGAGGCCACACCTATAATTGTAATTCCAATAACATCTTAAGCTCTAAAATTCTCAAGTTTAAACAATTGTTTGGTGAATGAAACTAGAGAAGAGAGTATTGTTACCTGCATGCAGTTAACTCTTCCGCCGTTGCTTGCGATGGAAGTAATGTCGTTGTTAGCCTTGCGGGTCGCTGGGAAGGAAGCAGAGGACTTAAGTCCGGTGAAAGGAGCAACCATTGTGGCCTGAGCCGGAGAGGCGACCATAGTAGCGGAAGAGAGCATAGAGGAAGCCATTTTTGTGCTTTCTCTTTTCTGTGACTTAGGATTAGTTAAGTGCTTTGGTCATCTATATATAAAGATATCAAGAATGGGAACAAGCCTTGGAGTAATCGGAGGGTGTAGGATTCATGAGATCTGAGTGGAATAGGATTTTGACCGTTGGATTTTGAGTGTGGATAGATGTGAGATTAATTTTAATTGGTAACGGCCGCAAAGGCTTAAGGTAAGGTGTTGAGACCCTTATCGAGTTGAATCGCTAGAAATATGACACGTGGAAGATAATTTCATGAATCTTATCTTTATCTATGAGTAATGTGTGATGCTAGTTTTAGTCGTTTTACTTTCTTGTTATTTTGGTTCCTTCTTTTGGAGGAGATAATATTTATTTACTTACCACACAAGGATTTATACCACTTTTGACTTGGATTTGGGTATGAGATTGGAAAAAAAAATTATTTGAAAATTTCTTAAGTATTATTAGCTAAATGTAAATGTGGAATATTGTGACAAAAAAGATGTGGAATATAATTTGTGTTGTATATTTTCAGCCAACAAATTTACATGCTTATCAAAAAAGGAAAAAAAAATCATTAATCCACCATTCTATCATTTTTTATAATTAGTAAATAGCATGTGGAATTACAAATTGCTAAAACTGATTGACAATAGCTATTTGTTTAAGTACTGTCTACAAGTAGCAATGAGATACAACAAGGCGTATTTTTTGTTACCAAGAAGTTTCATTTTCTAGGGAATTGTCGATTTTGATCAATAGGAATTGTGCATCATTCTTTAGAGAGGATTGCAATCTCTAGCACTGAAGATCGATGTATCATCCTCCTTTCACCATAATTCTTTCAAAAGACTGAGAAGTTCATATGTATACCTCTCACAAGTGAATGGAACGCATGATCCTTTGGACTTTTCATTCCACGTTTAAGCCACTAAATTATCATCAACTTGGTAGTCTTTTGGATGTTCGTTTGATCTCTGAAACTAAACAAACTATCGGAAAAAGAAATTTTTGGAACCGGAGAAACAATACTCAGGTTCAATGTCCTGATGTGATCATTGTCCAAATTGATAGGAACCGTGATTTTTACTTCCCCGCATTAGGAATCAAATGTTCAAGGAGTTGTTATTCTTCTTCCTTTACTATTTGTTTAACAAATTGTATACGTAAAATGATTATATATATATATATATATTTTGTCACAAGCTTAGTTATCTTAAAATTATCCTGGCAGTACACGCGGCATAAGTATGCCTGAAATTTTTGCTAGAAAATTCGTGAAGACATGTTTTGAAAACTTTTTTGAAATTCGTGAAGACATGTTTTTCAAATCTGAGCTGTTAAATGCATTTTCCATAAAGCCTACAAGATATAAGATGGATATATGTCTCACCATGAAGGAGTAAACTAGAAAAGCCAAAGATCTCTAAAATGGGGGAAGATGGTAAAAAAAGTCTCCAAAAAAGAGTAATGGGAATTTATAAGTTAAAATTCAGATTTACCTATAGAAGATGTGATAGGCCAAAAACAGAACCAATCTCTGTTGAAAAAAAAAAAAAACAATCACGAGACTGAGACTTAAAAGCTTGAACGAACAAACGAAGAAGATGACAGAAAACAGAGTAACGACACGACGATATAACGTGTTCGGCCTCCACTGCGATTGCAACAGCCTACTCACGCCGGGATTAACTTTCCCGGGGAATCCACTATAAACCGAAGAAGAAGATACAGTTACAGAGTTACAATCAATGAGACTATCTCTCTAAGCTCTTATCTCTCACCGGAAAGAAACTTATGAAAATCCAGAGAGAAAGCTCAATGTTATCTATGAAACTCACACGATCACTCTTAGCCTTCGTCACGCACACACCTGAGGAATGATGAGCTCAAGAGATACTTATTTAGCTCACACCTTCCTCGTGTTCGTTCCTTGACGGTGACATTCTGTTTCCGTTAGAAACAGAATCCGTACCAGAGAAGACTGTGAAGAAGCTTCTACAGTATGGGCTTCTGCATCCGAGACCCAAACCCAACTGCAACATTCCAATTAAGCCCAATAGACTTAAGCCCATTCACAATAACAAAACTCCACCTGAATGAGTTAAGTTTAATTGAGAAATCTGCTGCAGCACTATAAACTCCCTGTATCTTTGTACCCTTCACCTCTAGCTTCCCATGTCAATCCCGGTCACCGAATGAAACTCATTCAGTTCTCAACTGAAGCTTTTCCATTGCTTCAGTTAGTTTGTTCACAGGTATAACCTTTGTGAAGATATCTGCAGGGTTGTAAAGTGTGGAGATTTTGGACACTTTAATACTCCCTTCTTCAATTCTTTCACGAATATGGTGATACTTTACAGCCACATGCTGTGTCCTTTCATGATGAACATTATTCTTGGCCAGTGCAATGGCACTTTGAGAGTCACAGAACACCTCCACCTGGTCCTGAGCATAACCCATCTCAGATATTAACCCTTTTAACCACACTGCCTCTTTAACAGCTTCAGTCAAGGCAATGTACTCGGATTCTGTGGTGGATAAAGCCACAACTTTCTGAAGATTCGATTTCCAGCTTATAGCTGTGCCTCCAAAAGTAAACACGAAACCTGTTATGGACCTTCTTCTGTCCAGGTCAGAGGCAAAATCGGAATCACTGAAGCCTGCAATTTTCAGTTCATCACATTTCTGAAAAATCAGCTTCGAACCTGCAGATCCTTTTATATACCGCAGAACCCATTTAAGAGCTTCCCAATGTATCTTTATAGGACTTGCCATGAACCTGCTAACCATACCCACAACATAAGCGAGGTCTGGCCTAGTTCCGATCATTAGATACATTATGCTTCCCACGGCATTAGCATACGGCACTTGCTTCATACTCTCTGCTTGAGCCTTAAGCTCTTCGCCTGTAGCAGACCTGAGCTTGAAATGCGTAGCAAGTGGCGTTTTAACTGCTTTTGAATCTTTCATCTCGAAAAGATTCAGAATCTTATGAATATAGTTTCCTTGAGACAATTCCAATCTGCAATTTACTCTGCCTCGCTTTATATCCATGCCTAAGATCCTTTTTGCAGGGCCGAGATCTTTCATTTCAAAAGATTTACTCAACATCTTCTTCAAAGCATTTATTTCCTTCATGTCTTTCGCAGCCACTAACATGTCATCGACATATAATAGCAGATAAATATACGAACCATCTGCGCATTTTTTCACATATACACAGCTATCAAAGACGCTTCTATGAAACTTCTGATCAAACATGAAACCATGAAACTTCTGGTTCCATTGCCTGGGACTTTGTTTTAGGCCATACAAGGACTTCTTTAGAAGACAAACCATTTCCTCCTTTCCCTTTACCACAAAGCCCTCTGGCTGTCTCATATAAATTACCTCCTCCAAATCTCCATGAAGGAATGCGGTCTTTACATCAAGTTGTTCCAATTCCATATCTTCTTGGGCTACAACCTGCAGTAACACACGAATGGAGACATGTTTTACCACAGGGGCAAAGATTTCATTATAATCTACTCCTTCTCTTTGAGTATAGCCTTTTGCAACTAATCTGGCCTTGAAACGAGGCTCTTCAATGCCAGGGATACCTTCTTTTCTTTTGAATATCCACTTACATTCAAGTACTCTCTTATCTGATGGTTTCTCTGCCAAATCCCAGGTGTGATTCTTTTGAAGAGAACCATATTCTTCAGACATAGCCTCATTCCATTTTTCCCAGAAAAAATCATGCTTAGCTTCTTCATAATCCCTTGGTTCCGAAAATTCACCTTCTTCGGTGGTGAGAAAACAGGAGAGAACAGAGTTCGAATCTCTGTATCTGAGAGGTAATTTCACTTCTCTTCTCACTCTATCACGTACCAACCTATAGTCTTCAAGACTCGGTGATTCTTCTGCTTCTTGCTCATTCGAACCAAGAGTTTCGATTTCTGAAACTTCATTACTTGAATCATCATCCGACGAGTGATCTTTTTGGTTTACATTAAGCTCGAGAGTATCTAAACTTTCAGGTAAATTCTTCCCTTTCGAAACTGAAGCCACGAGATGTTTATACAGCTCGTCTTCTTTGAAGATAACATTCTTGCTAACTGAACATTTCTTTTCATCCAAGAGCCAAATCCTGAAACCTTTAACTCCACTTGGATAGCCAAGAAACACACCCTTTTTCGCTCTAGGATTTAATTTTCCATCGTCCGAGTGCACATAAGCGATGCAACCAAACCTTTTTAAGTAGCTGTAATCGCCTTCTCTTTTATACCAAATTTCATCAGGAATTCGGCAGTTTATCGCAGTTGATGGTGACTTGTTTATGAGGTGAACAGCAGTGGAAACAGCTTCAGCCCAGAAAGCTTTAGGTAACCCAGATTCACTCAACATACTTCGGACTTTCTCCATGATAGTCCTATTCATTCTCTCTGCCACACCATTCTATTGTGGTGTGTAAGCCACAGTTTTGTGCCTTAATATACCATTGTCTCTGCACATCTCATCGAACAAATAATTGCAGAATTCAAGTCCATTATCTGATTGAATTTTCTTCACTTTCTTTTCAGTTTGGTTCTCAACCAATTTCCTCCAATTGTTGAAGCTTTCGAATGCTTCATCTTTTGTTTTCAGGAAACAGACCCATACTTTTCTACTGTGATCATCAATGATACTTAGAAAATATTGGTTATTTCCCAGAGAATTAGGCACAAAAGAAGAACCCCAAAGATCAGTGTGAATGTAATCAAGAGCATTCTTTGATGTGTGCAATCCTTTTCCAAAACTTTGTCGATGTGCTTTGCCAAACACACAGTCTTCGCAGAAGGACATTTTTGAGACTTCCTTATTGTTCAACAATCCTTTCTTAACCAGAATATCTAAGCCTCTTTGACTCATATGTCCCAGCTTACTGTGCCACAAATGAGTATTATCTTCAATGACTTTGTTTGCAGTGTTCCAATCACGTTTAGTTCCTCTCTTTTCACAGAGGAAATACAAACATCCAGACCTGAGACCACGAAGTACTTCCCTACCATGTTTCATTACTGAGAACACACCATTTACAGACTCAAAACTGCAGCCCTGTTCCTCTAAAGATCCTGCAGAAATCAGATTTCTCTTCATACATGGTACATACCTCACGTCTGTAAGAACCAGAATAGAACCATCTTGTTTTTCTATTTTAACCTTTCCAATTCCCTTAACTGCAGATTCCGAATCATTCGCCATTCGAACTGTTCCCTTTCGAGACTCATTTAGTTCCACAAATAAGTCTTTCTTCCAAGTCATATGATAGGAACATCCGGAATCAATGATCCATGATTCTTCCAATACAGTGTCTGCAATATTTAAGCAATCATTTATACAGAGAACATCAGTGATTATATCATCTTCTCGTACATGAACTTGTGAAGTTTCACCATGTTGCTTATTATTTCCTTTTGATCCAATTTGCGGACACTGGGCTTTGAAATGATCTGTTGAACCACATTTCCAGCATGCATTCTTCTTCTTTGATTTTGACTTTCCCTTCTTAAATTTCTGGTTTGATTGAGATCCCTTTGAGTTTGCTTTAAGCCATGGTTTATCAGTTTTTCCTTTTACAAACAAACTCTCAGCAATTTGTTTTGATTCTCTTGCTTGGAAACCAGCTTCCATCTCTTTAGATCGAATAGCTGCCAAGACATCTTTCAGCCTCAAAACAGATTTGCTGTACCTTAACGTATCCTTTAAGGTACCGAACTGACTCGGTAAAGACCTTAGAAGCATAATAGCTTGATCTTCATCTGAGATCTCAACCTCAGCATACTCCAAATCACTAATGATCTTAAGGAATTCATCAATATTCTTATCTAACGATTGACTAGAAGACATCTTATAGTCATATAATTTCTGTTTAAGATAGATCCGACTGGTAAGTGTCTTTGCCATGTAAAGATTGTCCAATACCTTGAACATATCAGCCGCTGTTTTCTCTTTTATGATCTTCCGCAAGACATGATCACCAACGCTTAGGATGATCGTGCTCCTTGCTTTCCTCTGTCTCTCTTGAATATTCTTCAACTCTGATTTTTCAGATTTATCAGCGTCAGGAGATTTAGATGGTTCTGGTACAGTTGTATTGACAGCAATAGCGTCCATTAAACTGAGAAGCTCCAGATGAGCCATCAGCTTCTCTTTCCACAACATGTAATCCCCAGAGCCATCGAACCTCTCCACCTCGATCCGAGCAGATGACATCGAAGTGATGTCGCTGATCAACAACACTCGCGATTCTGAACCTAAAGCTCTGATACCACTTGTTGAAAAAAAAAAAAAACAATCACGAGACTGAGACTTAAAAGCTTGAACGAACAAACAAAGAAGATGACAGAAAACAGAGTAACGACACGACGATATAACGTGTTCGGCCTCCACTGCGATTGCAGCAGCCTACTCACGCCGGGATTAACTTTCCCGGGGAATCCACTATAAACCGAAGAAGAAGATACAGTTACAGAGTTACAATCAATGAGACTATCTCTCTAAGCTCTTATCTCTCACCGGAAAGAAACTTATGAAAATCCAGAGAGAAAGCTCAATGTTATCTATGAAACTCACACGATCACTCTTAGCCTTCGTCACGCACACACCTGAGGAATGATGAGCTCAAGAGATACTTATTTAGCTCACACCTTCCTCGTGTTCGTTCCTTGACGGTGACATTCTGTTTCCGTTAGAAACAGAATCCGTACCAGAGAAGACCGTGAAGAAGCTTCTACAGTATGGGCTTCTGCATCCGAGACCCAAACCCAACTGCAGCATTCCAATTAAGCCCAATAGATTTAAGCCCATTCACAATAACAATCTCCATTAAACTGGCCAGGCTGGTTCAAGGAAGGGGTATCAAACTTGGGCTTGGTCCACTTGAAGAGATCCAGCTGGTTATTTTGAACATTATGTTCCAACTCATCGTGAGACACTTTCGTATGTCGATTAGTGCCACAATGAAAGCTTTTTGGTGTCAAAGGAGGGGACTCCTTTGAACTCAAGTTGAAAGAAAGACAATCCTCAATTTCAGCGAAAAAGAGATGACAAGTGCATGAAGTTGGTGGTGTGACATTCTTGTAAGAGATAAGAGACTTTGGGGAGGGTAAGAACATCATATCTAACCGACAAACCGGTGCTGTCAAAATTTTAGGCTTGGTTAGGAAGGTGAGCAACAGCAAACCCAAAGGCACATACTTTTAATTTCATCCATGACCACAAATAATTATCACGTGACAGCGATTGAGGGAAATGAGATGGAGAAAAGGTTGATGTGAAATAAGGAATCAAGGGACATTCGATTTATAGAAAAAAAAATAGTAGACAGATTATAGTTGATTCTTGATGGATATAACTGTTGGGAGCAATATATATAGTCTAACAATGCATCGAGATCTGTCAAGATACCAATGTTCAAACTAGTCGTCGAGATCCTTGAGGATTCCGTGTGAAACTCTCAGTGGAATTCTAGACGGATTCTCGACTACACATTTCGGATATTAACGTCTACAAATTAAGTTGGGAACTATGAGCAAACTGTCAGACCCTCTTCTCGTTTCTTTTATGCGTATGCTGTTTCATGCTACAGCTCTATGCTTTGCTAATTATGACCTTAGTGAAAAGTTTTTTGTTTAGTTTGTTATTAACATTTGACAAACTCTTTTAGATTGTAAAGAGAAAGGTTTTCTGGTTGCAAAAACCTAAGCAAGTAAAACTTATTGTCAAAAGAAAGATACTTGTAATGAAGTGATTGGTCTCATTGATTTTGTCGAGAACTTAATCCATTACAAACTTATTTTGTCGTAATTTAACCGAAGCAAAAGCAGAACGAGGCATCGTTCCAAATCTTATACGAAGTTAAAAAAAGACGTTTGAGAGAAAATTTTGATAGAAAAAAAGACTTTTGATGATAAAATCAAAGGGTCGAGAGATAAAATTTGATGTTTGCACAAAGCAAATCAAATCAGGGAATTTCAACAAATTAAGCATCGGTGAAGCTTGGTGGCTTGTAGGCGATGAAACTGATGCACTGGACTTGACGGGTGTTGTCGAATCCGATGATCCTAATGAAGGCGTTGGGGTACTCCTTCTTGCACTCTTGCACTTCCTTCAACACTTGGGCTGAGTCAGTGCATCCGAACAATGGAAGCTTCCACATTGTCCAGTAACGTCCATCGTAGTATCCTGGGGTGCTTCCGTGCTCACGGTACACAAATCCGTGCTATAGTGATCAAACACACTTTGTCACAATCAGACAAAAGATCTAGCTAACTTATAAAACAGACAAAGATTTAGCTATAGATTATGTTATGTTCAATTGTTAAAGAAATTACCTCCAACTCGAATTCGACACAAGGAATCCACTTGTTACGGAGAAGGTAGTCAACTTCCTTAGCCAATTCGACGTCGGAAAGGTCAGGAAGGTAAGAGAGAGTCTCGAACTTCTTCTTTCCAATCGGAGGCCACACCTATAATTGTAATTCCAATAACATCTTAAGCTCTAAAATTCTCAAGTTTAAACAATTGTTTGGTGAATGAAACTAGAGAAGAGAGTATTGTTACCTGCATGCAGTTAACTCTTCCGCCGTTGCTTGCGATGGAAGTAATGTCGTTGTTAGCCTTGCGGGTCGCTGGGAAGGAAGCAGAGGACTTAAGTCCGGTGAAAGGAGCGACCATTGTGGCCTGAGCCGGAGAGGCGACCATAGTAGCGGAAGAAAGCATAGAAGAAGCCATTTTTGTGCTCTCTTTTTCTTCTTTACTCGTGTGTGTGACTTAGGCTTGGTCTAATGCTTTGGTCATCTATATAAAGATATCAACAGTGGAGCAAGTGGAGTAATCGGAGGGTCTAGGATTCGTGAGATTTGAGTTGAATATGATTTACACCGTTGGATTTTGAGTGTGGATATGTGTGAGATTGATTTTACTTGGTAACGGCTACAAAGGCTCAAGGAAAGGTATTGAGACCCTTATCGGGTTAAACCTCTGGAAAAATGACACGTGGAAGATAATTCCATGAATCTTATCGTTATCTATGAGTGAAATGTGTGATGCTAGTTCTAGTCATCTTTAGTCTCCGGTGGTTTTGGCTCCTTCCTTTTGGGGAATTAACATTTATTTACTTACCACAAGCTTTCATACCTTTTTTTTTACCTTAGATTTGGTTATAAATGTTAGAATGATATGGTTACTTGATAACCATTACATTGGTTTTAAAAAAGAATGATTACATTTATTTTTTAGAATTTTTATTCATAATTAGTGTTGTAAGGTTTACGGATACATGAACTCTCAAGTTAAGTTATAGGAACTTTGCTCCTAAATGGTTTTCGGATCAATGTAATACATGAGATCCCACTTCTTCCGAGAACCAATGAGAGTTTCATGAAAATCTTTGAAATGCTACAGACAAATATGAGTCTAGGGAGGTTCTAACTCGGGAACTCCCCAACTTTCTAATTCTCACTCAATCACTTAATTATGCTAATGCATGATTTTTAGAATATTTTCAAGAGATTCAAAAAGTGATTTATCAAAAACTTCCGTGATAAGCCCTAAAACTCAAACCGCACATGCATGACCATACATAGGATTTCAGTCCCAAGGTCCTTGCGGGGACGGGTTTGACTAGCTTGATCGGCCAACAAGGAATGATTCAATTGCTAGAGGGTAATCATAAGAACATAATAGAAAATATGAACTCTCCATTTGCCTTTATGAACACTATACACAAAGCTTATCATGTCTTCCCAATTTCTTACATCACTACCCTATCATGTTGTTTGTTTTACTTGTACTTTTTTTCCCGGTGTAATAATTTGATGTTGACCTCTCAAAATACGCCTCTATAAACTTAATTGAGCTCTTTGTCAAAATCAATTGGGTTCACTATAGAAATTCATGGAATATAGATTTGGTCCATTGGCTTTCCGAGAGCTTTTTAGTAGGAAGCCCAATTGCTTGAAATATACTAGCTAGAGATATATAAATAATCACTTAGGGCTTCGTATGAGCCAAATATTTTGTAATGTAGTTTTAATATTTTAAGATCTGCTATATTCTTTTAGCCTACATGTCTTTTCTGTGTGCTAAATTCATGGTTAACTCGATGTAAACTTCGATTTTTGAAGCTATACCATTATTATAAATTTATTTCATATGAAAGTTAGTGATAACTATTATATAAATATGTTTTTTTAGGTCTTGATTGGTAAAGTTTTTTTTGAATATAAATACTATTTTAAAAAGTAATTATATTTGTTTATTTAAGTTTTCTCAAATATAATTATTTTTAAAAAGAATATTATGCTCAACAAACAAAAATTCTTAGTCAAAAGTTTTATATGATCAGTAAATTTGTTGACCAATTCTTTGAAAAAAGGTTACATATTATGAAGAGCTAATACTATTCTAATCAAAACATTGAAGGCTCCTAAAGTTTAATTCCGAAAAGCATGGAAAACGCTAGCCCTTGGGTTTGAACAATTTTTTATGTGTATTTTTAATAGGAAATATTGTAAGATATGCACTTTTTGAATTTTAAATTATTTAAAAAATTTTTTGAGTTTTAAATTACAATTTTTTTTATGAAATACACCTTTTAAATTTTAAATTTTTTTAAATTTCAAATTATGAAAATTTTTAGTATAAATAGTGTACATTATGGACAATTATGTAATAGTTTTGTCTATTATATAGATAATGTAATATATATATCCATTACGTATAAGTATATTTGTATTTTTTCATTACATACATAAATTTACTACATATGTCCACCGTAAATTACATAAATGTCTACCGTTAAAGAAATTGTGTTTTATGTTTTTATTCTAAAATATATTTTTTTCGTGAAAAAATACATTTTGCAGGATTTTTTTTAAAAAGGTATTTTTTACAATTTAAAATTTAAAAATATATTTTTATAATTTTTCTTTTTAATATATTTAAATTAATATATCGTTTTACTTTTATTTCTCCTAAAATTATGGAAGTGATTGGAAGATGTAAGTTTTTGTCCAACAATTTAAAATCGACGACGAGAAAGTAGGATGATGTGATACACACGCGCGGCCAAATGAATACAAAACCCAATATTTCTTAAATTCTTTTTGGCCTTTTCCTATTTTTTAAAATAATTTTATAAGTTTTTGGACAGTTTTGCATGGCATGTTAACCTATCTCTCCTCCACTTGTCTATCTTTTTCAGTTCAATGTATCACTAACAAGAGTTCATTATTCACATTCATGGCTTGTTTTTAGTTCTAGCTAGACTTGGATTCTTCTACCTCCACTTTTGATAGAATTCGGGAGAAAAGTTAAATTATTAAACAAATGAAAGAGTTTAACGTTGGATTCTGTATCAGAGAAACCTCCATATCTTCTAAATGTCTAGCTACAAGTATTATTGTATTGTCTAGCTACAAATTGCTCCGGTCATTTATCAATTCATTATTAACATTTGTATTTTTTAATATTAATTATAACACGACAAAAGTTATGTCCATATGTTTAAATTATCTAATGCATCTATTTTTCAACTTAATTATCTATGGATCTTATTTTGAATTCATTCTTTCTTTGTCAATCACTCTTATATGATTATTCGGTCTACTTATGCATGTAAATAAAGTATTGAAAATATATATCGTTGGATTTTATTTAAATATATGCATAAGGTTCTTGTTTATTTAGAACATATTAAAATAATTCTTGGATGAGTTTTTCATGATAGACTCCGTTCATTTTTAAAAATAATTTTCATAATAGACTCCGTTTATTTTTGGATGAGTTTTTTTTTGTTAATTGGGTCTTTGAGAAAGGTAGAGACACCTAGTTAATTATGAATGTTTAGCATAATTATATTCATTAGTTAAAAAGTGAAACTATATAATTGTATTAATCATGTGAAAGCCGACAGAAAAACAAATAAATTATATAGGTATTAATATGCAGGTGATCTTTAATCTAGTGGTAGCTAGTAAATTTACTAAAGATAAGTGTACTTGTACATCCATAAATCAAGTTTGACTGCCTACATTATATAAGAATTTGACTAATAGACCAACCAATTGTAATATAGTGTTGAAAAAAAAATACTAACATAAGAGCTTAAATCTCCGGTAGCTCTATTTTAATTTTTCTTTAACAAAAAAATAGGAGTTGGTGTAAAATTAGTCATGCATTTTTAGAATTTAATAATAACTTCAAAAATCTGATTGAAACTAGTTGGAAAACGATTCAGTTTGAAGTAGTTTGTTTTGAGCATAAACCCACAAACTATCAGAAATTAGTATATATTGACATATTTATAAAAATTAATAAAGAATTTGTCAAAATTTGTTTCATACGATTTTTAAACAGATTTTTTTTGTTATAAATAATATATGTTTTTTGTAGTGTCTAAAATTTTGATAAATTTTCAATTTACACGAGATTATATATTTAATTTGTTTTTTTAAGGGTTAATTAGTTATACGGCCTTAAGAGAAGAATATTGAGGTCAACCATGTGAAGGTCGGTCGATTAATGAACAAGAAAGAGTTAACTTAATGTGTTAAGTACAATTTTGCCACTACCTAATGTTAGAAAATTGGATTAGATTATTTCACTAATTGCAAATACTAAAAGTAGAAAAACTGAAAAGTGATAAGGAAACTCCAAAACCAGGTACGTTGACCAATTTAATAATTCGAAAACCATCTTTTGACGCCCATAGTGAACTACTGAAACCGGTTTGGTTCCTGCATCATCACTTTTCCATCTCCGCAAAACCGGGAAATTTTGTACTTGTTGTTTTATTCAAAATAATTGAAGGAACAGACAGGAACTCAGTTTTTTTTTTTTTTCTTTTTTTAACCTTACTCATTGAATTTGAACTTGTTAATCTATAGTCTAAATGTTCAAATTAGAGCTGGTAGGATTCAAACTCCTCACCTCGTGTCTAGCTATATCAAGAGCAAACCAACTTGACCACCTGTTTCTTTGGCATAAAAATTTTAGAAAAAAAAATGTTTTTAATATTATTTAAAAAGAATTTCAGGTCCCATGCCACAGTCAAAATTATATTTTCGTCTAATGCCATAATTGTATATTTGTCATGTTAACAAAAATGAGTGGATGGACAAAAAATCAGCATACCCCTAAAAATGTGTTGAAATCATGGACAAATAGAAACTTGTCTATCGCAGATAAATTTTTATTACAACGTCGTACACAAATATAACATGTGTTAATTATTTGTCAGCATTAGCATGTCGATGTCCAGAATGGACGAAATATCGATGTCAAGTATAAACTTTTCCATCGCAAACAAGTATTACAACATCATAACAAATTTGACACATGTTAATCATTTGACAGCATTAACATGTCGATGTCCAGAATGGACGAAATGTTGATGTTCAGTATATACATGTGTTGATATCCAGCGTCGAACACAAATTCAAACACGTGTCGGTCGGCTATTTGTTGTCCATCATAGACAAACATGTCCGTTGTCCATAAAAAATGTTTGTGTAATAGAATAAGATTAGAGATATTTTTACCCTATGCCTCTTTTTAATTATGAAAAATACCCATTTTTTTAACCTTGCACGAAATGCTCTTTTTATGTTTCAATTTTTGGGAATACCCTTTTTTTGTGGCATTAAATTGTAATACTGTTGTCCACTGTGGCCAATGATATTGCAGTTTTGTCTATTGTGTACATAATTCAATATATATGTCTATCATGTACAATTATATTGTATTTTTATCTGTAGACCGTATAAATGTTTACCGTAGACACACTGTAGGCTATGTTTTTACACGAAATGTTTTTTTTTGAAAATAGGCATTTCGTGTAAGATTTAAAAAGAGGACATTCTGTATAATATAAAACATAAAAAGGATATTATATATAATTTTCTCTTAAGATTATTACAAATAAAAAAACAAAGTAGAAACCTAAAAATCAATAGTCAAACTTGAAATTCATGAAAATATGTCAAATTAATGATTTTCAACCTAAAAAAAGTCAAAAGAGCAACAAACATTATCGAGAAGAGATTTCGAAAGAAAATGATCTACTCGTCAAACTCTAAGAGGGATCCTACGATATTACAAATCGTTGATTGAAGAGAGATAGAAAAATGTCGAATTGTAAAGAAATTAAAAGAAGAAGAGGAAAAGAATTCGAAGATGAAAAGAAGTGAAAAATTGAGAAGGTGGGGAGGAGATAATTTGATCATTTTGACCTTCAAGAGCTGGCAAAAAAAGTCAACAAAATAGAGATAGCATTTCACGCAAATACTAGTTTATAAGTGGTAGAGGTGTTACGGAGCGGATATCCGGTCCAATTTGGCCGATCCGTATCCGTATCCGTATCCGGCGGATACTAAGATTCGTGATCCGTATCAGTATCCAAAAGGACCGGATATCTGTGGTCCGGATATCCGTTTTTTATATATATTTTCTAAATGGGTCGGATATTTCTTAAATGGGCTGGATATTTCTTAAATGGACCGAATATTTCTTAAATGGGCCGGATATCTGCTCCGTATCCGGCCCATTTAGGTTTGGATCCGTATCCGTATCCTAAATGGACCGGATATCCGCTCCGTATCCGCTTCGTATCCGCTCCGTATCCGCTTTGTATCCGCTCCGTATCCGGTCCATTTAGGCTTCGATAATGGGTCGGATATCCGGCCCATTATATCATCCGATCCGTATCCGTATCCGTTTGGTCCGGATATCTGTGTTACATATCAAAATTCGGATACGAATACGGATATCCGGCAGATCACGGATCATGATTAACACCCCTAATAAGTGGCATCTAAAGCAAATTTCTCTTATTTAAATATATTCAATATTTGTTATAATCTGTCAGTTTGTTCGACACATGGTAGTTGTATAGTCAGATGTCAAAATAGTTTAATACAAAAGTATAAATTCGCTAGGCGTTACGAATTGGACAAGCTGGACTCAAAAGCTTCCATATGATACTGTTGTTTTATTTTATTAATTATATAAAACAAACCAAAAATGAGATTTGATTTTTAGTTCAACTAGAAAGTTTTTGATTAAGATCCGTAGCTTTTCTAAACTAGAATCTAGAACAAGCTTAGAGCCAAGTTTTTTCAATAATTTGGATAGACATTTACTAAACAGATGACCATTTAATAAATAATAATTATTTACATTCTAGAAACTATGAATATCAAGAAAGTTAAACTAAACAGACCAAAACATTGAATAAGTTATAGTAATGTGATTTTAATATTGTGTGTGAGAAATTTATATTTTCTTGTATTAACTTGGGATTATTATTCCATGCTTCACAATTTTCATTTAATGTATTACTTATCCAATTATTATATAATACTCTCTATTTTTTTTTCTAAAATCTTATTTTAAATTTGTCACACAATGATTTGCTAGATACTATATAAATAATATTGATGGGAAATTAAAAAAAAAATTGTTAAAATTTACATTAATAATCTAAAATAATATTTTTTGTGTAACTTATACCTTGAGAGTATACATTTAACAATATAATTAATAATATGATAATTTTTTACCGAATTACTTTCAGTCTGGTAGTTAAGATGATTCAGATAATGATTCAGAGTATTGGAGTTCAATTCCTAAAAAGTGATTTTAGGATGTTAGTTTTAGATTATAAATTAGAATTTGTTGATCAATTGTAAAAAAAAAAAAAAAAAGGTGATAACCTTTTTTGTTAAAAAGATATACTTGAACATATTTTACGCCTAAAGCTTTTCCTTTCCTAAATAAAGACAGTGTTTCTTGTCTTTTACTCAAGAAATTCAGAGAAATATTTATTCGAAATAAATTTAAGGATTTGTTTCCACTTTAAAATGGGAATTCATCACAAAATTGATGAACAAATTACACGTCAGAAATTAGAGCCAAAATAATACGACAAAATCCATCCCTTGTTATTATGATCTCTCCGACCAAAACCCAGCAAACTTCTTCCTCTTAAATACCTCTTCTTCTTCACTTCTTCTTCCTAAGATCTGGACCGTACTGTACTTTCAGTTTCTCTCAAAACCAAAAAAGCAAAATCCCTTTTTTTCCTATAACTTCCCTCCTCTGTAAAATGCGTATGAGCTGTAACGGATGTCGAGTTCTTCGTAAAGGCTGCAGTGAAAACTGTAGCATAAGACCTTGTCTTCAATGGATCAAATCCCCTGAATCTCAAGCTAACGCCACTGTCTTCCTCGCTAAATTCTATGGCCGTGCTGGTCTCATGAACCTCCTCAACGCTGGTCCTGATCATCTCCGTCCTGGTTCGTAATCAAATTGAACTAGGGTTCTTAGGAAACAGATGATTCTGTTTCTTTCTCTTAACATGCATGTAATGATTGAGTTTTGATTTTATACTTTTTTCAGCTATATTTAGATCATTGTTGTATGAAGCATGTGGGAGGATTGTGAATCCAATTTATGGATCAGTTGGTTTATTATGGTCTGGAAATTGGCATCTTTGTCAAGCAGCGGTTGAGTCAGTGATGAGAGGCTCTCCAGTGACTCCGATCACATGTGATGCAGCGGTTAATGGTCAAGCTCCTCCTTTTAACAAGCTTTGCGATATAAGACACGTGTCGAACAGAGACGAGAACATGAAGAGAAGGATCCATGGAGCATGCAAAGAAGAGAGAAGAAACGAGTGGTCAATGAGTCATCAGTCTCCTGTTTCGTCGGAAGAGACGACGACGGAGGAACCAACGAGTTGGATTGGGCTTGAGCTGACTTTGGGGTCGGAGCCTGTGGCACGTGGGAGTCACGTGGTGCCATTGAAGAAAAGAAAGTTGGAGAGATGTGGCACGTGTGAGGATGAGGAAACGTGTAAGATTGAGCTTGGACTTGTGTGTAGCGAGTGAAGATGGTGGTTGATTACAAGTTTTGGTGTTGAGTTTTTAGGTGTGTACAAATAGAGAGAGCTTAATGAATTTCTTTTTTTGAGTTCTTTTATTTTGTTTTGTTAAGCATGTTCGTTTTTCTTTCATAAATGTGTATGACTTAACACATCTACTAACTTTTTGGAAATACCTTGGATTTCTTTTCTTTTTTTTTCATTTTAAAATTAACATTTAGATCGATAAAACTATTTTTTTTCCAGAAGAAGAGAACAAAATTCAAGCTCGAAGCTCGAACTCAAGTGATGTGAAGAAGATGATGTAACAATGAGTACTAGCGTAATCCAATGGTTGAGCGATACTTCGGAAAGTCTGGGAGTTCTTAGGTCCGAACTTCCCTGGACAGCTAGCACTAGCGTAGTTTAATGGTAGGGCGTTATTTTGTAGTAATTCAATGGTTGTGCGTTACTTTAGAAAAGTTTTAAAGTTTGGAGTCTGGGAGCTTTTAGGTTCGAACTTTATAAAGAACAATATAATCACCACCCTACATCTCAGTATTTATGATGTTGTTTCTATAATCAAATCCGGAACAAACCAGTTAGGTATTTACAATCAAATTGATCTAAACCACTAAACCACAATTTACATTTAAACCAAAATGTGCTATTCCTCTTGAAATATGTTGATTATGACCATCTTGTGCAATAGCTTCATGAACTGAGTAGGAAAGAATCTGTTGATTATGTTGTAACCAAATCATATCTCATATACAGCCTAAGTATCGATCCATGTCTTTGGCTTTGGGTGGATGTCTCTGAAGCTATAGTTTCATAATGTGATAACATGGCAACAAATCACATAGTCAACAATCAAGCTTTTTATTAAAGAACCAAACACATAGACTTCAATTAGGATTTGATCAAAGAATCTTCATGTCAAAACCGACAATAAACTCGCCGACATTAATTCAAACTAAACCACTATTTTCTAATCAGTTCAAATAGCTATTGTGCAGACAAATCATAATCAACGTAATTGATGCATCTTGAAGGGGAATAACAACATATAAATTATGGTTGAGTGGTTTACAATCAATTTAATTGTACTTACCAAACCGATTAACTTGTTCCGGATTAGATTATACAGACAACATAGATAGTGTGACGTATTCACTTTTATAACAGAAATCCACAAAATCTATTTTCTCCATGCTCCTTCTCATTTTCTTTACCCGAATTTGAGCTTGATTTCTGTTCTTCTTCTTCTAATAATTCTTAACGAAAGTCCAATGAGACAGCTAAATAACATGTAACGATTTGACTAACATTTGTTTCAAATACCCAATAAACACACGAATTTTCTGGATTTAAATAGAGAAAATCTAAATTAGTTTGAAGGATGCATTGATTAAGCCACACAATTTTGCTAACGTGACGAAATCTCCCTATAATTATATAATATTCTCTATTTCCATCATATAAGATGTTTTAGAGGTTTCTTTCATTTAAAAAGATGTTGTGGAGATGACTACGGATTGTGCTATGTTCTGAAGCTTTTGATGCATTCTGAAGAGTAGCCAGCATTCCAACCTACTAAGAGGAGTTTCTCAGGTTAAAGTTTCTTTTTCGAGTTTTTTCCCAGTTTTGTAATTCCGAAATCTCTAAACCATAAAGTTGATGTTTTTGCTCGTTCTATTAGAAAGTCAGCTAATGGCTTAGTGTTATAAACTCTTATTCTACCTTTGTGGTAGTGTTGCTAATATTACCAATGATTGACATTTTTTTTTCTAATACATAATTTAATGCTTTTAATATTTATTAATAATCTGCAACTTTATGGACTATCTCCATAAAAGGCTTAAAAGGTCTCTTTGTATGTGAACCGTTACCGAAGCAAAATTTAGTTAGAGAAGAGGAAAATCTTTTTAAGTTAATTGGGTCGAATTGTACATATAACCAAAAACATGGCCCAACTCTTCTGGACTTGAATTCCCGTATACACCCACTTTTCATTTGGAACCAAACAAAAACATTTATTTTACTAAGTTCGTGCATACGTACCCATTGTTACAGTTTATTTTATAATATTTTCTATAAAAGTTAAGTAAATAAATGAAAATTAAATATTTAATATACTTATTATTTAAGAGTTAATGATTACAATAAATATGTTTTTAGCTTTTTAACATTAGACCAATTCAACGCAACGAGGTAATGATTGTGATGAGCTACGTGATATATGTGAAGTGGAGAGCACACAAAGAGACGATTAACCAGGTTCTATGTTTTGTTTGAATGTCCATCTGCTATTTAAGCATGGACTTTTTTTAAAATCTCTTCGAGATCAGATTTTTCAAGACTATCACTGTATGTCAATATCCCAAGATAGAGGATACTAGATATTTTTCATGGATCATGTAGTTTATTTGGAAAGCGAAAAATAAAAAGGCTGTTAGAAATATTGACAAGAATCTGCAAGATCTTGTTTAAGCGGCAAAAATTGAAGCAATTATTTGGGAAAAAGCCTAGGAGGGAAAAACTTGTGTTGTGGTGAGTGACTTTTAACCATGAGCCTGAGAGATTACATGATTTCTAGGCCTTTAACGACTATATGCTTTCAAAAGTTACCGATGCATGGTTGATGCATCTTGGAAAAACTCAGATTCATACACGAGTTTAGGATAATGCCGTTTCTCAGACGATATTGAAGACATGATTATGGGTGCACGAAGTATAAGAAGAAGCCTCTCTTCATTGCATTCGGAATTCAAAGCTCTACTTTGGGTTATGACATGTCTCATCTTACTTCATATCTAGGAGATGGAGTTTGCAGTTAATTGTTTGGTGCTCAAAAAAATGATTGAGGACCTTTTTACTTGACTCACCATTCTCCCATATCTAGAAAACTTTTTTTGACTAAGAAGTTTCCTTAGAATATGTCCCTTAGTATTAATTTCTTCATGCTTTTAATCACAAAACTATATTACATGATCCACAATATTAAAAGGTTATCTACGGATCATATTTTTGTTAACAATGTGCTTAGACTTATTATCTTATTAATTGAGTCAGTTTGACCAAAAGAAAAAACATTAGATATAAAAATTCTGAAAATGACTATTATTCTAACACCTCTTTCCCAATCCTAGGAGACAACAAATTATTCTTTTGGTCTTGTCAAAAATAGTATATCTACGCACATACCAAGTTAAAAAGATAAATTAAATATAAAAAAATCAGTTTATCTACACATATAATGTATGAGTTTAATAATTCTTTTGGGTATAGGCTACCAATGGAAAATTTTAAGGTTTAATTTTTATTTTTTATTCAAGAGTTGTTATAATCCTTCATTTAAGTTTAGATATTCATTGATTATTATAAGGTTTAAATTTATATTTTTAATTCAAAAAGGTAGAAATTGGAATTGAAAGAATTGTATCCATAGAAGAAAATAAGAGCAATTATATCATTTCGTTCGGTCCAAAATATTAACTCTTTGAAAGCATTCCCAAAAATATGCCAATTTTCAAATACCAACTAAATATGTAATAACCCTAGTTTAAAGTTTTGTTTTGATATGAGATAACTCGAAAAGATGAGTTAGATATTGTCGTAAAAATGGCATTGATGTGTAGCAGTGTAAATCTGTGGGCTCTAGTGGGTAGAGTGACATCAGCCGCACGATTTTCATTACCAATCTATATATGCATTTTGTAATCAATCATATACCTTTCGATTTCGGCGTCAAGTTATCAATTTTACCATGTGAGATACGATTTGAGTTCAAGTGGTTTCAATTTTTCAATTTATTTTATTTGTCGTTAGTGATTTCAATTTTTTAATTTATTTTATTTGTCGTTAGTGGTTTCAATTAAAAATATTATCTTAAAACAGTAATTAGATTTGCGTCTAATCATTATTGAAAGGATTTATCATATGCAGGCGCCAACGCATGTATAATATTGCAAAGTTATCTGTTAGTTATTTTACACTTGTCGACAATGACTACCGTAATAGAATATTGGTATCTATTAGAACAACTACATACAATTTATTTTTATATTATTATACTATATATCTTAAATTTACCATTCAATCTCAGAGGAATTTATTGAAATATTTTTATTTTAATGGATTTAAAAGTTTTTACAAAAATATATGTTATTTAATTATTATTTTTGAAATGTTTATCAATATCATGTGTTATTATATCTATCATATATAAATATTTGTTAAAATCACTTATTATTCAATATAAATAAATTTGAATTTATTTGATGGTAAAATTTACTTAAAATATAAATACTTGAAATTTTGACTTAAAAACTGTGAATGATTCTATGCGAATTACTTTGCTCAACTGATGATTTCTTTATCGAATTTGAGCTGAATACTAAATTGAAATCAATTTGATTTGCAGAACCTTTCGGATGTGATTCAAGAGAAAGAAAAAACGAGATTAGAGAAGAAGAATTGATTTAGGCTCATCAGAATTAAATGAACTCTCTTTTACGAATGAAAGAGTAAAATTGGAAAACATAAACGGAATACTACTTTTAACAAAAAAAGAGAGAATAAAACAGAATACTACATGAATTTTCAAATCTTACAAATCCTTTAAATTACATCTTCTAATTATCCTCCTCTTAGTTTTTTCCTACTAGAATATCCTTAACAACTAATATAGAATCAATATTATATAAGTAGAATACAATCTTTCAAATCTTATTACCTCTCTTTCAAAATATAAAACTTTTTATTTGAAACACACATATTTAATTTTTTTTAATATTAATTTAACTATTTTATATTTTAAACTCATAGAATTCTACCAGTCATGTAGAAAATTTAGAATATTAATAACCACAAAAAATAAAAATAAATTAAATTTATGAAAAATATGTAATATCTATAGTGAAAGCTCATACCCTAAAATTTTTTTCTTTCTTCCATTTGTATCGGGAAAGAATCAAACCCCGATATCTGAAGATTTGTAAAGTCACCACTACCACTAAGTCACATATCTGTAAAATATTTTATAATAAAAAAATTTTCCTTTCAAAAACCTATTTTAAAATGAAACAAAAGTAGAGGAAGTATTGGAATTCTAAAATATCTCACATTAAAAAATTGTGATAACTTTAATAGTTAATGGACTCTCAATTCACTGCCATTTAGTTTTGCCATGTTGGTAGTTATCATAGTTAACATGTGATAACAATCATTAAGAATATTGTATACTACTTTCGATAATCATTTTAATTTTTTTATATATAAATTTCGCAAGCGTTTATACAATGGAAGACGGTTGAAACCTTATTAATGTCTTATCAATTTATTCAAAATATTAATAACAAAATATAATAATCATATATATATTTGGTAAAACTGCATTCACCCACTTATGCAAAAACCCAAACTGATCACAAAGTTTAAACTAATTAGAATTCTGATATTTTGATACCGAAAAAAGCATATTAATTACTAAAATTTCTAAGATCTTCAATTTGTTGACAGTGAAATTGATAATCATAATTCATAAGTTTATGTGGTGGAAGATACTAAAAGAATTCAATACACTCTGACTTAACTTTATTGAAAAATAATTTAAAACCTTCAACAAAAAATAATCAATAAATGAGTAATGGAGATATTGATAGAGGTACAAGTTGACATTTGATCTCAGTTATGAACTCTGACTTAAAATAATGGAAGATAATATGCAAATTCAATCTTACAGTCATTATATGTGCTGACCTAAAACCAGAAACAAATTTAATTTAACTTAAAATAATATCAACTCGTTACCCCATCACTTATCATTCGTTATATATTATGTTTGTTTATTATTTAAAGGCTTATCTAGATTGAATTCCTTTTCACTATATAATTATGAGTTTATATAGTATTCTATTATATTAAATATTTAAGATGAAGACCAACTATTTTTGGCTTATATATGCCGCATAACATAATGTGACCTTACATAAAGACAACAATCAAAACCTTTCAACTGTTATTTCGTATATCACTAACTAAAGTAACATCTTTAGTTTGGTCATATCGCAGCCTTACTTTTCGATTATAAAATATGACTTGATTTTTTATGACGAATATATATTTAATGTTTTTATTTTGTTAATCTCAACATAATTTACAAATAATATATGTTGAGATACAGGAAATTCACTTAATATTTTACCTAATACATGTCTAGAAATACAATATATCGTAAGCAACTTAGTAAGATTTCATTACAAACCGAAACAAATTGTTAAAGATTTTGTTACGGTTTTGTGACGACTTAATTCCATCAAAATGCTCATACAGTTTTTTGACGGTTATTTTTTTGAAGGATAATCAATCTTAAAATTAAATCAATTTTTTGGAGAAAATTTTATCATTAACATATGTGCCATTTAAATTTTTCAGACATATTCTTGAAATCGAATTGTAAATTTGATCTATAAATAATAATTTCTTTTTATCAAAAAAGAATTTATCTGTAAATAATAATTTGTTACGGTTTATAATTACTTGATTCCATCGAGAAGTTTATACGGTTTTTTGACGGTTATTTTTCTCGACGGATAATCAATTTTAAAATTAAAAAAAACTTATTTAGCGAAATTTTTTTCATTAACATTTGTGCCGTTTAAATTTTTCAGGTATTCTCTTGAAATCGAATAGTAAATTTGATCTATAAATAATAATATAGTTAACCATTGAACCAAAAATTTTTAGTTAATCAATTTTTTTTGTAAAAAGCAATAATATAAGATTAATATTTGGATAAAGAAAATTACCCAAAAAACTAGGGTAATTTATTTTTGATAAAGCAAAGAAGATCTTTAACAAGTTATTTCACGGGTTTAAAAGTCTTTACTTTAAATAAGAATAATTCCTGACAAAAAGTAAAAATAATTTTTTTTTGGTTAACATTGAGTCACAATTGGTCGATCTATTAGCCAAGTTTCTACATAATTTAGATTATGAGATTCGAATTTTGAATGTGCAAATGCATCTGCTTTTAACAAATTTATCACATGCTACTAGAATAAATGTCACGTATAAATAGAAACAATTCTGTGGACAAAAAAACATAATTATATATCATTTTTAGGAAAAACCAGTAGCTATCAAGTAACTTGCAATGTAGTTTGCTATTAGACTCGTGATAAAATCATTAGTTTTGGTTAATGGTTTTTAAGAAAACTAGTTCTACGGTTAAATATTAACTGTTTCATTCAGTGCATTTCACTTCCTTTTGAGTTTCTGTTTCTTTCCTTATTATTTTATATGCTGACTTGGATTTCCATATTTAGCACTTAGTTATGAGTTTGGTTAGAACTATATTTTTTATTTTTGTGTTGAATGTTATTATAAATCAACAAAAAAGTTTTCTTCTCATATAGAAAGATTTGTTTTTGAAATTAAAGGTTGGATTGAGAATTGTTTTTGTTACTTTAAAAAGCGAAAAATTGTTTAGAACACTAGAAATGATCAAAAAAATTGTTTAGAGCACTACGGTTAAATATTAATTGTCTTCCCAATCAGAACTATAATTACAGAGTAATCACCTAATGAATAAAGCCTAATATTTTGTTTTAAAAGTTGTTTACTTGTTTATTTCATTATAAGTTTATTTTTGACAACTTAAATTTCAGTAATAATATGACCACTCCAATGGAATTTTGTTTAAAAAAAAACCACAAGTTAACACTCTAAAGATTACTTAGAAAGAAAAAAATTAGAAAATTCTATGAGAAAGTCTTCTAAATACAAGCATAACAATGGCCACTCATCTGGATGAGAAACTTGTTTTATTATAAGTTCTGAAACGGAATATAGAGATATGTTGACTTATAATCAACATCTATAAAACTCAAAACTGTGTTTCCATGAACAAAAAAACAAATAATACTGGGTGGGCCCGACCTGGCTCATAACACAAAAGAAGAAGTCCAAACCGCTGGTTCCTTACCCGCCGAAGTTTTTCCTTTCAGAGCGGAAAATGAAGATGATACAATCCCACGAAAGAATCAATTCCAATTTCGGCATTTAAAGAATCTAGAGTAGATATTCTTGACTTGGAGACAACAAACAAACTCAAAAACAAGATAATTGAGTGATTGACGCCACAAAAAGTTGCAGAAAGGCCTTTTGATAAGTCGGAAAATATCAAAATTCGACAAACGAAAAGAGATCCATGATTAATGCTTAAAAGAGGTTTTAGATAAAAAGATAGATGATTCTTACAATGGAAATAACAAAAATATAAAGGCAAGAAGAGTGGTCTTGGACACAATTCCAAGACAAACTTGAAAATGACAAAGCATTGAAGCTGTCTTGAAAAAATAACAACATTAACTCTTATTTTTGACTCCTTGTTGAACCTTTGGGGCCTTTATTGGGATTAGAATTACATTAACCAAAGAGTCTCTTGATTGTAAAGTCTAATTAACTCATTAAAAACCTTAAGGAGAAAACCCAATGGGATGAAACTCACTAAAGGGAAAAAGAGTATAATCGAGCTACACACTCTTTAGTTAATCTTCTTGAATGCTCATCTCAAGTATCAAGGTACGAATGTGTTGCTCTTGGTTGCTCTCTTCTCGGTTCCATAGCCATATTCATGTTCCATTGTTGTTGAAATTGCACTCGAGTGCACCAGTCAAGTTTTGATGTCGAGTTTGAAGTGGAACTGGCCAATATCATATCAGAAGAAAACCAAGACCAAGACCAAAAATTTTCTACCTTCGCCAGCTCCGCTAGCACATGGTGATGTTGTCCAGTCTCCTCCTATGATGAGTGAAACTTTGCCTTCTGAGAGTGATGTTTCAGCTCCCCCATTCCTTGTTGCAAGCTTTGTCGCCTAGGATTGCCCTAGCTCTGCGACAAAACCTTCTCTGTATGCGCCTCCTTTATTGGAGCTTCCTGAGGTATCTTCCAGTGTGAAAGGGGATTTGCCCTCGTCTCATCCTCATCTGGTTTTGGTTCACAATGAATCCTAGTTAGCATATGCTTCTGAAGTTCCAGAAAAACATGTCTCTGCTCCGCCTCCTCAAAAGCCATCGTTTACAAGCATTGTAAGGCCTTTGGCTCTTGAAAAGATAGGTGCACCATCAGTTCATGTATTAGGTGCACCGTTTATTCTCATCCCAGATGAAAACATTGTAGCTACCAAAGAAGAATTTCAATAATTTCTTTATGCTCAGTTCCATGGTCCACCATCAGATATGGACAAGATTATAAGAATAATCAACTCTCTATGGGCAAGATCAGGTCCCAGAATCTATGTTCATAAGTTAGGAGAAGGAGCATTCTTATTGAGAGTTAAAAACCCGAAGACCCGCAGTATTTTGTTGAGTAGAAACCTTTGGAATATTGCTGGACATGGAATGTTCGCCACTCAGTGGTCACCAGAATTTACACTTCAGAAACTGTCCCTCACTGAGGTGCATGTCATAGTGGAGTTAAGAGGAGTACCATATCTTTTGTTCAATAGGGAAAGCTTTAGCAGAATATCATATGCAGTTGGTACTCCTAAAGCTTTGCATCCAGAAACAGAGTGTAAGGAGAACTTCGATGTAGCAAAGGTATTGGTTGAGGTTAATCTCTTGATGGATGTACCCTCAAAAATTATATCAGGGTACATTGATGGGCGAGAATTTGAGATATCCGTTAGTTACCCTTGGTTGTCATCTACACAGTCAGCTTCAGTTGGAGTCTCGGGTCCTGAGACTCATCCTCGCAGTCCTTCTAGAAGGAAGCGGAGTTCACAAAATCGCAGGGGAAAAGTCTAAGAATCAGAAAACAATATCACTTTCTAAGAGAGGTTTTGTGTTAAGAAACAAGCTGCTTCTTCTGTTCCAAATGAGCAAATTACACTACTTGCTGAAACTTCTGATGTTGTAGACATTTCGAAGGTAACTAAACCAAACATCCCTGCTGTGTATCAGGATGCTCAAGTTGGTAAAAAATTTCATCTAACAAAGGCGCCTCATGCTATGGCAGTTACACCAGTCTCAAATCCAGTTTCAAGACAGATTTTGGAGGAACCTTTTCAGTTAGTTATCCATAAATCTAGCAGCCGTAGGGGTGCGATTCCTCATTAATAGTACATATATAATGTTTTTTGGATGGAACATAAGGGGACTTAATAGTCATAGACGGCCAGTAATGGCTAGGGATTGGATTAATATCCATACGCCACATTTTGGAACATGTTTTGAAATCAAGATACAACAAGTTAACCCAAGAAGAATTTTGAATGCGGTTGTGAATGGTTTGAGGATGTTTGGTAATTTCGGTAGTTCTGAAACAGGTAGAGTGGTTGTTGTGTGGGATTCAAGGGATTTAGTTATGATTTACAAGGTGTCAGCTCAGTGTGTGACATGTGGTATCTTCTTAGAGGCTGAGGAGGTCAGTTTCTCTGTGTCATTTATATATGCTTTTAACTTGATGGAGTAGCATGTTAAGTTGTGGGAAGAGCTAGTTTCTCTGCACGAATCTACTCCTCTAGCCACATCTCTGTGGGCAGCTATAGGTGACTACAATCAGATTTTACATAGTTCACATCACTCTTCTTTTTCCAATCATGATGTGGACACTCATGGTATGAGTAACTTCCGGTTAGCTATTCAAATAGCTAATTTATTTAAAGCTCCTTCCAAAGGACTGTCATTCACTAGGTGGAATTTAAGGGCGGATGATTCCATTGCCAGGAGGATAGATCATGCACTAATGAACGAGCCTTGGGTCAGATATTTTTTTCAAGCTTACTCAGAGTTTCTTGACGTCTGCCAATATGATCACGAGCTGTGCGTTTTCATTATGCCTTCTCTTAAAAGGGTGGTTATCAAGCCATTTAAGTTTTTTAACCATGTCATCGATCACCATCAGTTTTCGGATGAACTTCATGCATAATGGAAAATGGATTCTCTGGAGGGATCAAATCAGTTTAAATTGGTTCGAGCACTGAAACTTCTAAAACTGTGGCTTAAGAGGATTAACATGATTAATTTCAGTGGTATCTCACAAAGGTTTAAAGCTACAGAGGTTGAGGTAGTTGAGCTGCAAAGGCAATTACTCTCTAATCCGTCGGTTGACTTAGCAAGGGAAGAAACATGCCTTCTTGAAGAATGGGTGAAACTAATGGATGCAGAGGAGAAGTTCTTTAGACAAAAGTCAAGAGTACAGTGGTTAAGCCTAGGGGATCGGAACAACTCTTTCTTTCATAAGGTAGTCACTCACAGGGATTCAAACAATCACATTTTCTTCCTTCGTGATGACAATGGTAGGAAAATCTTTGATCCTATTGAGCTAAAGGAGCGTGTTACAGGTTACTTTGAATGAATTATGGGCTTCACGGATATGCCAGAGTCACCGATCACAGTGGATATGTTGCAGTCTTTACTACCTTTTAGGTGTTCAAATTCGTATGTTACAAGTTTGAGTAGACAAGTGATAGATGAGGAGATCAGAGCTACTATTTTCGTGATGCTTGTTAGCAAATGCCTGGGCCTGGATGGTTTTCATGTGGAGTTTTTCAAGGCTACATGGTCTACAGTAGATTCTGATGTGATTAAAGTGGTGAGGGAATTCTTTTATTCTGGAAGGCTTCTCAAGGATCTTAACACAACAATCATTGTTCTCATTCCCAAAACACATGAGGCTTCCAAACTAGCTGATTATCGCTCAATTAGCTGTTGTAACCTTGTGTATAAAGATATTGCCAAGATACTAGCTAATCAGATGAAGCCTATTCTTCAGAAATGCATATCTCCGAATCAGGCAGCGTTTTTGAAGGGTAGAACCTTGGGAGAAAAGGTTTTACTCGCCTTTGAAATCATCAAACATTATCGGAAACCAAATGTTTTGAAGAGTGCTATGCTAAAAGTGGATTTTAGGAAGGATTTTGACACAGTCTGTTGGGACTTCATGCTAAAGATCCTAGAAGCACAACAGTTCCCAACCATTTTCAGAACCTGGATTCGAGAATGTATCACCTCCCCTAGGTTTTCCATTGCTTTTAATGGGGAACTTGCATATTTTTTCCCTGGGAGAAAAGAGCTCAGACAAGGTGATGCTTTGTCACCATACCTTTTCATAATGGTCATTAAAGTCATATCGAGTCTACTCAATAAAGGTCTTTTAGAAGGGAAATTTTGGGGCTCATCCACAATGCTCATCACCGGTGTTAACTCACCTCTCTTTCGCTGATGTTTTGCTTGTGTTTCTGACAGATCTTTGTCGTCTCTTCAAGGCATCTCACAGATTGTGCAACAGTTCACATTATTCTCTAAGCTTGATATGAATGGAGATAAATATGAGCTTTTCCTTGCAGGTTATTTATCTCAGAAAGTAGCTACTTCGTCTAGTGCAATAGGGATTCAGATTGGGTCATTTCTAACCCGATATCTTGGACTTCCTCTTCAGCTTACTAAGATGTCAATATCATCTTTACAGCCATTTGTGGAGAAAATATCCAGCAAGCTTCACACTTGGACTGTAAAGTTTCTTTCTTAAGCAGGGAAAGTAAGACTTGTAGCTTCGGTAATATATGACATTGTGCTATTTTGGAGTCAAGTATTGGTGTTGCCAAAAGCCTTTTATGCAAAGATTGATTCACTTTGCTCAAGTTTCCTATGGAAGAATGCAGCTTAATCCGCTAGAAGAGCCAAGGTAGCTTGGAAAGACATTTATTTTCCGAAGAAAGAAGGAGGACTTGGTTTGAGATCACTTGAGGAGTTCTGTGCAGTGTTTAGGTTGAAGCAGGTTTGGAATTTGTTTTCAAGAGCTGACTCTTTGTGGGTTGCATGGCTGGATAACAATGTGTTTTGTAGTAAAAGCTACTGGATCTCCTCGTTTATCTTGGCCAATCCGCAAGTTACTTGAATTCAAGAATACAATCAAGCAGTTTCTTTGCTGCAAGGTCAATAATGGGAGCAAAGCTTCATTCTAGTATGATAAATGGACTCCCTTGGGACCATTGATCGATCTGTTTGGACCAAGTGGTCCTAGAGAACTAAGAATACCCAAGGCAGCTAGAGTTAAAGATGCTACTCACGAAGGACATTAGAGGTTTATGGGTGTGAGAACGCCTCAGGCAATGCAACTTCAGCTCTGCCTCCCTACCATTACAGTACTGGTAGAGAATCTTGATTAAAATTCGTTTTTGTGGACGCAATATGCAACCTGCAATTTCCATACGTTTTCAACAGCTGCCACTTGGTTGCAAATGAGAACTCCATCTCCAACTGTTACATGGTACAAGTCGGTTTGGTTCAAGGTAGATGTCCCAAGGTTTGCATTCATCCATTGGCTTGCTGTGAAGAGTAGACGAGCACACGAGATAGATTGGTTTGCTAGGGTGGATCAACTACAGACTTATGCCTTCTATGCTTTGCAAAATCTGAAACTCATACACACTTGTTTTTTGAGTGTCCATTCTCGCAATCTGTCTGAATCTCACTTATTGTGAGAGTTGCTTCGAACCCTCCATTCTATGTACCGTCTGTTGCATCTTGTGTAACATCCTTGGCATCTCCTTCACCACACTATCAAAGCACAATACTCAAACTTCTACTGCAAATTACCCTCTACCTATTTTGAAGGGAGAGGAACAGGGGAATTTTCACGGGTTCATTCACTACTACCTCAGTTTTGAAGGCTGAAATTGATCAAACTATTCGCAATCATCTTCTAACGCTTCCTCTGAAGGATCCACATTCAAATTTATTTCTTCTTGGTTATTATTTTGGTTGTATCTCATTTCCATTCTAGGTGGTTAAATGCTTAGTCTCTAGTCCCATGATGTCTCTCTGATAAGAGTTCAATTTTCATTTTTGTTACTATGTATTGACTACGTTTTTTGGTATAAATCTTTACATTAAAACCAAAGAAAAAACTGTTTGTGCTTCCAATATAGGAATAAAGCAGAAGTTGCGACGTACAATGATTTATTAATCTATAAATTTATTAATTTATAAATACATTAATTAAATCAAAAATTTAATTGGAGACAAAAAAAATGTATTGATTTATCACAATATAATTACTAGAGATTATAAAGAATATATAGTTGGTCAAATAGTTAAATGTTCACCTAAGCGTTTTTTTCATAAAGAGTTTGAATTTAAAAAATAATTTGTTCCACGTAATATTATTATGAGTTTTGGACTATTAATTAATCTTTTTAGGTTCAATAATTGACAAACTAATAATAATAATAATAATAATAATAATAATAATAATAATAATAATAATAATAATAATAATAATAATAATAATAATAATAATAATAATAATAATAATAATAATAATAATGTACTATTATATTAAACACAAATAGTTAATATATAAACTCTTCCACAAACTCATTACAAAATCGTTTAAATTTCATCTCCCTCATGTCACTCAAAAATTCAGTACTCTCTCATATGAACCTTAGACCACATGCATATAGAAGTCTCCCTTCACGAATCTAGTGGCTTCAAAACTAATTGAACTCCATACTTAGGTTTAATAGTAAGGACAACTATAGGAGCATGCCTATAATTGTCCGATATCTCAAAACTGAATTTGGAAACAAGCATTGCTAATATTATCTTTGCCTCCATCATTGCAAAATTCTGTCCAATGCAGTTCCTTGGACCAGCAGCAAAGGGCATAAAATGGCGATTCGACGCGAAACTTCTATTGGTAAATCGTTCAGGATTGAATTCATGTGCATCTTCTCCCCATAACTCTTTACTATGATGAATCGTAAGAACAGGAATCCAAATAGCTAAACCTTTAGGGATGATTAAGTCACCAAGTTTTATGTCTTCAAATGCCATTCTTGGTAGAAGTGTAGCTGGAGGATAAAGTCTTAATGACTCGTTTATCACTTTGTTTAACTGTTGAATGAAACAAAGAAAGATTAAGTTAGTTGAATATTTAATTATATAAAACCATATTAATTAAGTTTCATATCAAACAATATTGTGAAGTGCCTTGTAACTTTCTCAAATTAAGATCTTTTACTTGGATTTAAGAATTGTCTTTCAAGCTATCAAAATCGTTTAATGAAAGATTTTTTTTGTCTTTTATAAGTATTTTATGCAAAGCATGTAGTAGTGCTAATCTTTTTAACAAGTGGAATATTTTAATTTTAGTACTCATTATTAATATATGCCTTGTTGTTAAAGGTGAAAAGCCAATTCAACACGAGTCACTCTATCGATCTATCAAATCTAATGTTGATTTCATGCATGTTATTATAATATATACCAAAATGAATTTCGATTTTTTTTATGTGTGATACATGAAAAGAATGATCTGATTTTGACCTATAAAAATAAATATTTTTTAGATATATATATGATATTAAAGTTGACCAGATATGTACGAAATAATATTTAGTTACGGAGGAATTGCACTATGAATTAGTGGCATTGCCTGTAGTGAATAAAGATAGTACCCCACCCGCACCAATTCAATTAAGCGTTACAAAATAAAAATCATTTATAAAAAATGAGAGATATAATTGTGATTCTATCCTAATTTTCGAAAAAAGTCAACACTAAGTAGACATATGTGTATGCATAACAACGCATAAGACATTAACAAATATGTTTCAATTGTTTCAAAAGATTTTGTCTTGTTTTGGGTTTAAGTGTTATTCTTTACATCTTTTTTAGTATCTCATATTTGTAAATTATAATGGAAACGTGAAACTTGAAAGATCTTTCTCTTTCGATTTGCTTTTAAAATATTCAAAAGAAATATTAAAAATTAGGTCACCTAGATCTCTTCGTTTTTATTTTGTTTTTATATAATTGATTTTTAAAAGAATATAGTTGATATAAAGACAAATTAATATGTCCTTTTATCTCTTTTTAACGAAAAATATGTCATATTATATTTATTTTCAAAAGAAGTTTTTTTTTTCCATTTTTAGTATTTTTTGTTAACCAAAGAGGAGTGTGGATCGAAACCCGAACCAACTTTCCAGAGATCGGATGCAGTCCAGATTTAGACATTTGATAGCCAAATAGAGATGATTAGCAATTTTGTATTTGAAAAAAAATTGATCCTTGGCCAAGAATAATAGAACGATTTCCTCCTCAAACTAAATCCACTTGACCCCCACTTAGCTTAGTATTTTTTGTTATTAAATAAAATTTAAAATATAGTGCGAGTGAAATGAAACGTACCGAAGTAAGACTTGAGAGTTGTTCAACCGAAGGAACACCATCCTGACCACAAACTTGCCGGACCTCATTGCGAACCTTGTCTTGCCACGCGGGATTATGAGCAAGGAGCATGAGGGTCCAAGTGAGAAGAAGAGAAGTTGTCTCATGGCCAGTGAAGAAGAATGTTTTGCACTCATCCATTATCATTTGAACATTAAGATTGTTTTTGTTGCGATCCATCTGGTTCAAGAGAAGGCCTAAGAGGTCGTCTCCGTAAGAGCTACTCCGACCTATCTCTACACTGTTTCTTCGGCTCTCTATTATCTCCATCAAAAGACCTTCCACTTCTGCTTTTAGAGATTTTATCTCTCTGTTGTATTTGCTTGGTAGAAACCTTTGAAACATTAAGATTATTACACGTTGATGAGTCTGTTTTATCACATAGATTAATTGCTTGCAAAATGTTTTTTATGTAAACATTGTTAAAATTTTAATAAAATTATTATAATTATATATAAATATATATATATTTATTTTTTTAACTTTTGTTTAAGTGAAAAAATGTGTGATCGACAATACTACTAAAAAGCAATTAAATTTTTAAAATTGGTCAAAACATGGATTTTTGATATTTTTTTTTATCAAAATATAATTATTGGTTAAAATTCACCATGTTTTCGATATGTAGCATGTGTTTGCGTCATGGATTCAAATCTTAAATTCAAATTCACATGATTTTTTTAAAAAACGAGAAATTCATTTAAATTTTAGTTAGTAAAATTTTTAGAATCTCATACGTAAAATAACTTAATATATAAACTAAAATATAATTCCAAAATAGTAAAATATAAAATTAATTTGTGCAAATTTTTTTAAAAAACTCACCGGCTACCAGGAAAACAGAGGTGGCGAGTAGCTTGAGCACAAAGACGCTGAAGAACAGTAAGTAAACTAAAAAGCTCTTTTCCTTTGTCACAACTGCTTCCAAACTCCGTCCTCGATATTATATCCGCCGTAAGCCGCCGTATCTCTTCTCCGATCTCCACCTCTTTCTTACCTTCCTTTTTCAAATTCTCCGCCATCATCTTCGTACATTCCACCATATGCTTTGCATATCCTTTGAGCCTATCACGTGTAAAAGCCGGAGCCGCCATGTGGCGTTGGTGGTGCCAAGCCTCTCCGTTAGCCATTAGAAGCCCACGTCCTATAAACCCTTTAGTTCCTTGCTGTTGCAACCAAGATTTTCCGGTTACGGGATTGTGCTTCGTTAGTAATTCCTTAATCATCTCTGTTTCTGTCAAACATAGCCTCGGCTCCGTTCCGTTCCATACAATAAATCTCTTCCCTGTAAAAAAGCATTTGTCATTTTCTGTAACAATATGGCCAGAGTATTTATGGATAGCGTATTGAACTCATGATCTGTTTTGCAAGAAATTATAAAATTCCAGACGAAAGAATTTGTCTGGAATCCATCTGGAATAGGCTATCTCGGCATCATCTAGACATAAAGTTGGAAAATGATATCCGTTGAAACCTATTAGATGCTGACATATCTTATATCGGAAGTTGGGGTCGCTCTAACCTAGTATATATACGATTTAGAGGCCAATCCACTCGTTGTCAATTGAGTTTGAGTTCGAAACCCATAATTCTCAACGGTTTGTCACGGAAATGCGTAAAGTATTAAAACGTTGAACCGGCTACGGTTAATTGTACATACCGTATTGTTTGGACCAAGAGACATAGTGAGGGAGAAGTCGAGGGACAATGTTGTGGTGAATGGAGGAGCAATCGTCGGAGACAGAGTGAGAGAGCATTTTGGAGATTTCAGTGATGTTTCCGGTAAGGATACATGGTTTAGGACCGGTTATACCTTGACGTTCCATAAACTTTTTGATGCGTCTTGGTATGAGGAAGTAGCAACAAATGGAGTCGTATAGGACTCTCAACATCAAAGTCACGACAATCACGAGTATATACTTTAGTATTGATGTAACCATCATCTTTAATTCTTTTATAGAAAAAAATAAATCTATAATGAGAGAAAGAGAGAAAGAGATTGTTTGATCAATGAGCGATACGGAACAACATTGTTGATTATGTTATCATCTATTTATAGCTCTAATAAAAGCCAGCCAGTGGAGAGTAGAAACGATTATAATTTTAAATAAAGATTTTTCTTTGTTATATATATTTTCTCTATCACCATTTTACTTCTTTTTTTTTTGCTTTGTTTTCGAATTTTTTAAACAGAAACTTATTTATTTGGTTTTTTAATTCTAGATTTCATTTTTTATCATAGAAAAACACGTACGCAGAATAGAATTCGTGGATTAACGGCAGATCGTATAGATTCAATATTTTAATCAAATACATATACATATATTTTTAATTGATAATGGATACGTATGATCGAGTTTAGATGGTGTTACAGCTAGTGATTTTCAAAGGTTTTATTGTACGTAAGCAATCCTTAAAATTTTGAATGTTTGTAGAAGCACACAATGAATTTCTTTTAAATGATTTGTGAACGTTATTTATATCTAAAAACTGCAAAACATAATATTTTAATTTTCTCTAAAGTACATTTTCTTCGAAAAAATAGAAAAATTATGTTTGGTCAAGTACTTGTTAAAGTTGTACATATATTATTTATGTAGAAAAAATATCATAATAACATTCATATTGTATACTATTTCCGTTTCAAAATATAGGTATTTTAGTTTTAAAAAAACACATACTAGGAAATAGATATGTTTCTTTTAATCAGTTAATAGTTTATTTAAATATAGTCTCGCCTGTCGTAAACAATACTGCAGAATTCTAAAGGTCATAAATTATCAAATTCATTATATTTTGCATATAAATATACAAAACACATTTAAAATAAAAAAAATAAAAATCTTTTACCTTCTATATTTTGAAAAAGAAGGATATAAGTATTTTATTTCTATCCATCTAAAATTACACCAAGCATTGAAAATATTTACAATTTCAAGAAAAAAAGATCGGTTCATCATTTATGGTATGATATATTTGGTCTGTGGGAACTTGTTGAGCCTTCGTTCCATAATTACTCTTTTGGATAGAGTATATACAGTACTAGATTTTAGCCCATGCTAGAGCACCGCAACTTGGTCATTTGCTTAGCCACCGCAACTTGTATCTCGTGTCTTCCACTCCGGTTACCGGTGATTCTTGTTTATGGCCGTTAGAGGGAACTTTTTTCTCCTTTTTTGTTCTTTTCCTTCTCCCTCTCGCCTGATTCTACTTTTAGGTGGTGAGTTTTTTCATTGACTTTCTTGGTGACGGATCTTCAGATCTCGGCTTGAAGATGCGGTATCTCGTTGGAGGAGCATGGAGGAGCCTTGTGAAGTTTTTTCGTTGGCTCTCTTGGTGGCGAATCGTGAAGGTTTTCTGTCAATATTCCCGACGAACCCTAGCCTAAGGTTTGTTTATTTCCGTCGTGCAGAAAGATAGCGGAGGCATGTCTCGGTGGAGAGGTTCGTTGAGTAGTTGAGTCGAAGGTGGGCTCCGATGTGGATTGATGAGTAAGCTCGACGTTTTGAGGGCAAAGACGAGTCTTGAAAGGAATCCATAGTGGCGATTTTCTTCTCTAGTGGTCTTGAGTAACCTCCGGATAGGGGAGGCTTGAGGTCTTGAAAGAGATCGATCTTCAGGGGAGGTTCCTATTTCCTTTTTCCTTTCCGACGTATTCTCCTCTGTGTGCTCTCTTCAACTTTTCGACGGTGCGGCGTTTCAGATATGATTTTTAGTGGCGTCTTCAGATAGGTGCAGAGGTTTTAGGCTCTCCGAAAATGGTATTTTTTCGGTGGTTGGCGGCGAAAGACAAATCCTTTCCACTTGGCGGCAATGGTTTCAGATTATGGCCATTGCAAATCTTTTCGACCCACTAGATTTGGGCCTTACCTCTTTTTTAAAAATCTTTTTATTTTGGGTTGGTTACTATGTTTGTAAATTCTGTAGTCATGTATTAAAAAGAACAACCAAAAATGGATTTAGTTAATTGTTTGTTATAAGATTATATAATACACTCGAAAAAATAATAGTATCTACATAATATGATATCGTATATTTAATTTGAAATTCAAAATTAGTGTAATTCGAAATTCAATAATTCTAAAATATTTCTTTAATATTCTTTTAATCTTTATTTAATTTTGAAAACCTAATACACTACTATATATATATATATATATTTATTACCTTTACACAAATTTTCACAATTATTATTCACTTCTCATAACTTCAACTATGATTTCTAGGTAAAATTCATGTTATAATCTATTTTACATTTTTTATACCTTGCTATAATCCATTTTTTACAGTTCTTATACTTTGATATAATTTATTTCACAGACATATCTATGCTATAAAACCTCCAAAGAACACAAAGTTGGTAAAAAAACTTTTCGGTTCTTATACCTTGCTATAAACATTTTTTGTATTTTAATTTTTAAAATTGATACTTTACTAATATGAATCGTCATTGACACTAGTATTTTACCGATATACCATTATTATAATTGATACATACCATATATCTTAATAATAATCAAATTGATACTTTCATTATTATAATCCTTATCCATATAACTAACACACCATTTTTAATTTGATCATATTAATGTCAACTAATTATAGAAACACTAGAAGACCAATCGAAATCAATTTAAATTTTTTATTTTGTATTTAGCATTTATTTTGGTATATTCAAAAATGATAAGAAATTTAAGCTATAGTATTTGAAATTAGTATTGGATGTCGATTTGTCATTGTTTATAATGTTGTATTGTTACTAAATTTTAGCTATAGTATTAGAATCTAACTTGAATTTAAACGTTAACAAACTTTCAACTATTTTAAAATTAGCATATATTTTAGAATATTTCTTTTTGATAACAAACTTGAACAAATATATGGATTAATAGAGATATAAAATAATAACAAAATTCACCATTAACCAAAAAGTCACAATTGTTAGACTGAAGAAAATAAAGACATATACATTTTTAAAATACCCGATTTATTAGATAAAAAAAAATAACAAAAATTTACCTACTTAAAACTTATTTATTTATTGATAAAATTAATTTCATCAATTTTTTCTAACAAATTAATTTATTATTAAATTATAAAACAGTTTTCTTTTGTATTTAATTTAGTAGGAAAAAGTTTGTAATATACATAAAACAATAACAATATTATATGATAACATGTTTCTGAATTTATATGAACACATATCTAAAAATCTATATTAATACGGGTTTAAAAACCAAAATGTATATGGATCTTAAAACATAAATAAACACGGATCTAAAACTTAAATAAACATAAGTCTAAAAACTAACTGAACACGGATCTTTAAATTTAAATGAACACGTGTCTATAAATTTAATGAACACATGTTTGAAAATTTTATCTGAGTAAAAAAAATTATATATAAGCATTGTAATGCATCAAAATTTTAATAAACAGATATCAAAAAATATATTTTATGTACAATATGGGTCATCATTATAAACTAATTTTTAGTTTATTAAATATATAAAATGAATAATTTGTATATACAAATCAAACCATGAAAAAAATTAAACAAATATCACATATAAATATTATAAATAAATATTAATAAGTACATATTAGTTATTAAATAAATAAAAATATTTTTTCTTTTTGTGTTCATATTAGTTATTAAATAAATAAGAATATTTTCATACATTTATAATATATTCATTTGCATTTAATTTTAAATATTTTGGAAATTTGGAAAAAAAAATAATTTGTAAATAATTATCAACTTTAAGGGTAATAAAATTCTTTCTTTTTATTATATAGTAGATGTCTGACTTTATTTTTGTAATATGTATCTGAGTCAGATTCATGTTGCTTATCCACTTTTGATATTGAAATCAAGTGCATCTGTATAGTATGGCTATGTTGAGTGCATTAAGCTGCTCCATTTACTTAACATTTTTTCTCCACTCTAATTTGTTAAAGTTTAAAATATACTAAATATAAATATGGTGAAAAACAAAGAGAATATCCTGTAATATTAAATTTGATTGGTGACTGAATTGTGGCAATGCCAGATCCATTTTGGCGACCATTCCGGGGTTAATTACTGTTAATCATGACTCATGTGAAGCTTTAAGTAAACAATATTATTAATTATCTCAACTTAAACAGATTTTTTAATACTTTTTTAGACTGTTAGAAATTTTCTCTTTTCATCTGCCGTATTTTTTCTTGTCAACAATTAGATCGACAAGATCTAATCCATAGTCTAGTTCAACTTTTAAATTTTTTATTTAATCTACCAAATCAGTAGAGGGGAGAAGTCGAATCTTAGATGCTATAGTTATTAGCTGGATCATCCTAACCACCAAACTGAGAAGAACTCGGCTTTTCATCTCCCGTTTTAATAAATTTTTCACTAAATGTACTTTTAATTTTCTGCTGCAAAGTAATTGATAAACTTAATTCATATTGATGATGTTAATAAATTATGACCAAAAAGGAATAAAAAGTCTCTTGTTTATTAATATCTTTGTTTTTGTTTTTGTTTTTCAATATATAAGATTTTTAACCTAAAAACAGGCATATTTAGAAATTTTATTTTTATCAATAAAACTCATTTAATATTTTATTTGAATACATTTTCAGCTAATAATATAAGCTATTTCAGAATTCTAATAGTCACAAAATATCAAATACATTTAATTTTGCATAAAATATGTAAAATACCTTATAAAATGAAATAACTTTTTTTTTTCTAATACACCTAATATTTTGAAACAGAAGTAGTAAATATTTTCAAATTGTTAGATGTTCTTGAAAGAAATTTGGTTAAAAAAATATAGATGTTTTCTACTTTCAAACATATATGATTAAACATTCCATGCTTCACCTTCACTTATATTTTCCTCTTCCTCTTAATTTTTTTACTTTTAAAATAGTAATGAGGTTAATTTAAACATTATTTCATATTTTTCTTGTGAAAATCTTAAAACATCTATCAAAACCTAGAGAGTATTTTATAAACTAATATATATATATAAATTTTAATCACTTTTTAGTTGAACAATCTATTATTTGAAGTAGAATAATGAGTTTTGTGCAAAAATTTTTTGAAATGACTACGAATTACAAAATTATCTTCCAAGTTAAAAAAATGCAAATCAGGGAAAAAGTAATTTAAAATGTAATCCTCCGTAATCATTATCAAGTTTTTAAAATAATGATTGACTTATATTTTTTTAACTTAAAAGTTAATCTTACAATTCATGGTCATTTCGAAAGTTTTTTCGCACAAAACTCTAGAAAAATTGGTAAAAGGTTTCGTTAATATTTGCTAATCTTCAATTATAAAATACATTAGTTTAGATATAAATAATTGCTGTTTAAATTGGTATGTCGATTTATATAACTTTTATGATTAGAAAGAAGATTTGCCGTCAATAGAAAATCAAAAAAGCAGTGATGGGTAAAGATTGCGTATCTTAGAAAATGAATATGAAAAGCTAAATTTTTTTTATAGATCGTAATAATCTCGAAAAAAATAGCTTCTCAGATTCGACAATCCTCAAAAATAAATGTTATCTGAATATTCTTTCCAATATCATTTTCCACAGTTTTATTTTAACTTTAATTGTCACTTTCTTTGGAGAACATACATGTTTGGTGAGGCAAAAGTCATTCCATAACAACCGGTCGGTTTATGTAGAAATTTATTGTACACAATTCATATGAGTGAAATAATGACCCAACCATTGAATATGTAGGATATTTTTTTTATTCTTTTACGCTAAATATTAAATTTGTCCTTTAATTTTTTTATATACTAATTTTTTTTTTTAACGTATAAATCTTTATTCATAGCCTTACAAAACCTCAAATAATATCACATGAGAATTATGCGACTCTCTGAACTTAATCATAACTAAATATATTTCATTCTCAACCAAAGAATATATTACAAGAAATTTGAAAGATATTATTACTTCGGTTTCAATATATAAAATTAGGAAAGAAGTTATTTTAATTTATAGAATGCTTACACAATTCTATGCATATTTAAATATATTTAATTATTATTATTATTTTGTAGTATTTTATATGATTGGTTGAATTTATTAGACTAAAAAGTTTTATTTATAAAAGTTTAAATCTTTAAATATATATGTTTTTATTTAAAAATTTTTATATTCTGAAATAGAGGTTATACGTATTAATATTCTTAAAAATGGTTTAGACAATCACTTAAATGGTCGAAAAGATGTTATAAAGGTGGGCAGAAAAACCAGTATCAAAAAAGTAAACCAAATTGAAATAGTCGATTTAATTTACTTATAATTCTTATAATATTTTCGGTTTTAGATTTGGTTGATTAAAACCATAGAACCGAACGGTTTTTCTTTGGTTTTAAATTGAATTCAAGTTAACTATATATATGATTTTCATTGTATTTACTTTTATCTTTATTTTTTTCTTGATTGGATTTATATATCTTATTTGAACTTTAAAATTCTAAAATCTCCTATAAAATATACTAAAAATCAAATCATTTCTTACAAACTTGTTCAATCATTGTAAGATTTAGATGAATTTAGATAAAGGTAGGTATGAAAATACTTTAATAAAAATTTAAAATACACTGTATACGTTTGTATTGATGTGCTGTTTTTCGTTGTTTATGTAAATCATGTCTTAATTCATATCTAAAGTTAATGAATTCATAGATGTCTTTGAAATTCTTATATGCAGCAAAGTTAAATATGTTTTGTAAAAATATGATATAAATTTGATAAGGAGCTTGTGGTCAAATAGTAGGAGCAAACCTAGGATTTTAAGAGTTCGTAGTTCCGATTCCCCTGTTATGCGAAAGTAAAACACATTTTTCTAATCATTCATACACAAATATGGGTCCATGCGTTCAACCCAATTGAATACCCGGAAAAAAAGTCTATCCATGGACTGCACTTCTCCCAGGAGAATAGTCTACACTCCTCCCATAAAGTTTGGGAACTCCTGATTATAAAAAGAAATGCTATATATATAAAATTGACTCTAAACCAAACTGAATCAAGACCAAATTTTACGAGGTGTTTTTGTATGATTTTTATTTTTTTATAAAACCAAAAAAATGGTAGACCAAAAAAAAATCAAACAGCAACAAACCGATTTGCGTATGGTTTTATATATTTTAAGTTTATATGAAACCAATAAACCGTAAAATCGAGAAAATTGAATAGAGAAAGTTTGATTAGTTGTTATAAATTAAATAATTTAATTTGCAAAATTATAATATTTGTAAATAACTTTTCCATTGAGAAATATATGATGTTATATATTCCATGTTCATTTTAAATTTTACATAAAAATATTAATTTTTCAACGTCAATTATATAATATTATCGATCATAAGTCATAAATTATAAACATAGTTCTTTATATTTCTCTTATTTTGTAGAGACATTAAAAAGCTCATCATGAGAACAAGTTAGTGTGTACGAAATCTCTCTGGACAGTTCTATAAATGAAAAGATATTTCAAGAAAAGGCAGTGCAACTATTCGAATTATGTAATCAAATCAAAATTGATGAAATGGAAAAATCTAATAAAGAATCTAGCAGATCATCTTTTAGTGACATCCAAATAGATATCGTTAGATACATTGAGGATCCATTAAGGAAAAAAAATCAGAATGTAATTAAGATATAATTAGGCAAATGGTCTTTTAATCTAGTGGCATGCGGTAAATCCATATAAGACATGCACACTTACACAATCAGAGATTGAGTCTCACCGCCTATATTATGTAGGAATTTGGCTAATAGGTCGGCATATTATGGTCCAATATTGACAAAAAAAAATATAATTAGTATATTATTTAGTCAAATTCGTATTTCAATTTCAAAGTGAGACTGAACATTCCTTTTCTACAACGTGCAACACAATTCCACTATCAATCTCCATATCGTGATTAAAAAGAAACGTCAGAAATTTTCTTTGGTATCAATTTAAACACATTTTAGTCTGGTCAAATCAAAATATGATCATTCTCTTCTTTTTTTTCTTTGCCATAATTAAATTAGTCGGTAAGTACTTTATGGACCAATTAATATATCAACAACCATACAGTCATCAATATAATTATAATCTTACACCGATTAACGCTTCACATTACTATATAATTAACCAATTATTTTCATAGACTTTTTTTTATTGGTGACTAGGTGAACCTATTTTCATAAATTTACAATTTCGAATTCATAGCATAAATGGTTCAACCAAAATTGAATGAGATTCAAACTTACCTTCTGATGCCAATGTAGATCAACGGTAAACCAACTGAATTACTTGCTTGTTAGTCCTTAGTTTCTAATATTAATAATATAATATTATTATAATTAATTACAAGTATTTTGTTTTTTTCTAATGATTTGATGTAGTTTTTAATCAAGAGGCTTAAATTTTGTTGTCGTTAGATTTTAAAATCCAAGAGATTTAAAAATTATTCAATTAATAACTTAATTCACTGTATGGCTAAAAGATTTGCCTTGTTCATTTCGAATGGTATTTTTGAGTGAATTTTCATCATTAACAACATCAAATGATACGTCAATAACATTAGCTTAAATCATTAACTATAGACATTTGAGTGAATTTACAATTTATTATATTTACATGTTAAAAGATTTAGTAGCACAACCGTCCCAAAACATTTTTCAAAATAGTCAATTATGACCCGACAAAAATAATTTTCTTCAGAATTTCTAAACAAAAAAAGATCAACTTTTTTAACTGAGGAAAAACTCGGCGACGGAAAGTATTAAGAAGAATGACAAATAGTCTTGTTTAATGAGTTAATGACGGTGACAAAAATTAAAGTGACTCATGTGACTAAGTATTTTATATTTTAATTCTTAGAGATTCTGCTTCCTAGGGTCAAAAGAAAAAGAACAAAAAAAGTGATGAAAATGTGAGGATTAATATTAAAATGATTTGAAATATAATTAACGAAAAAAAAAACTTAGTTATGTAGAGAAAAGTTTGTTTTTTTTTTGTCAAGCATGTTCGTATTGATTTTGTGCTTTATTCGTTTTGTGACCTCTGACGATGGATTTGTATAACCAACTAGCAAGATTAAAGAACAAAAAAACATGAAAAGTCGACAGTCTTATTCTTCAAATTGTTTTTGTTGCCACTTGGTTTTTTTCTATACGTCAGAAACTACTTGGTTTTTTCAAGTCCAGTAACAAAAACTACTAAACCAAATATTGCAATCGAATCTAATACAGGTTTCGAATGGAAAAAGTAACACTAATAATATGGGAATTCAAAAGAGAAGAGAAAAGGGTCTTTTTATCATACATATATAGAGATTGTAGCAGTAACAATATTTGTGGTTTGATTCGAAATAATGTTACAAGTCTAGTTCACAAACTAACCTAAGTTATGTTTCATAGACCTCGACCCTTTCTCTTCCGACATGTGTTCAGTCCCGCGAGCTTTGCATCAGCTCGAACCACTGCGAAAACAAAAAACAGAATTCATCAGATTTCACGTATTTGACAATGTTTTCTTCTTTCCTTCACCAAAAAGAGAAAATGGATAATGAAGAAGTTTACCTGTCTTAGAACATCTCCAAGTGTTCTGGGTAAGGCTTCAATGTCTCTCAGCAGAATGTAGTACGGGAAGGGGAAAGAATCCAAGTAATTCATTCTCCTAAAGGGTTTATTACCATCATATACAAAGTCCTGATTGGAAAATAAAAAACAGTTATTTACCATCATGACAGTTACTTATTTCAATCTGATACATAAGCCATTGAGAAAGAAAACTAGAATTGGACATACCGCTAAATCCAGAACGGATTGCTCTGCGTCATCGAGAAGCAGATATACCACCATACGTTTCTTCTGAAGAAAGTTTCTGACAGATCGCTTCAATTTCTCTCGCTCATGGAACTTCCCATCACCTATGATTAGCACAAGTTGTTGAAGTGGGTTGCTTCCGTAAGACTGTCGCCTTGTGCTAGCCAAGTTTTCAAGCATTTCGTTCATGTTTCTCAGCAGATTGACAACTGGTTCATCTTCAATGAGATTTTCTTGTTTAAATGTTAAATTTGAGATCATCTGCATCACATAACCGGGAAATTGGGTTGTCTTGTCAGCAATCAAAAGACAATATACGGTTTGACACATAGGAAAATTAAGATTTGAGGCAACTTACCTTAATGCCGGATTCTGTGGTGAAAGACTGGCCAAAATCATGTAACATCTTTATGCTTCCTTGCTTCCCGAAACTTGCAACAGCCAAACTTCCCATCTCAAGCTGTGACATTGCTCGGCACACAGTTGCCAACGCTCTAATTGCGAAATCACCACATCCACTTTCAGACATGCTACGCGAATCATCGACAGCAATAACAACTTGGTAATCACGCTTGTTTGGTTTTGTTCTCCTTAGCCAAATTTTATCTTTCCGATAGTGGCTTGCTATGTATGGAATAATCTTTTTCATGTTGATCCTTTTACCCGTCCTGTAATCACCACTGAGCTTGCTAGCAAGCGTGGGTTCTAGGATAAGACGCAGTTGCTCAGCCAGCTCCTGAGACGGTTTCGCAGTAAGCAACTCACATCTCCTCCAAAGAACAACAGCATTACTTTTGGCATCTGGATCTTCATCATTATCCTGATTGTTTTCTGAGTCATCAGTTACCTGCATCTGGTCCAGATTACATGCATCTTCCCCCAAGAAAGTATTGTCGACAGAGACCATAGAGTCTATCCTACTGTTACCATCACCAAAATTCTGAATAGGAGAGCTCTTTTGCTGGGTCTTGTTTCTATCTGGTTCTTGGACGTGTTCAGCGATGCTATTACTGATCAATGGTTTGGAATGGGCAGCAGGTTTGGTTTCCAGGTTCATGTGATCAATATCCATTGGGGAGACTTCATCCTGATTATCTGCGAGTTTTTCTTCCTCGGGTTCCCCTTCTCTCATATTTGTGTTCACTTGCTCAGGCAACGCAGGTCCTAGAGCTTGGGAAGTTCCTGCATCAAACTGAGAAGCATATCCATATTCACCAGCATCAGGGTCGTCCATCTCATTTTCAGCCTCTTGCTTTTCCTCAAGGTCTGAGGAGACTCTAACTCTTTCCTTCCACTCCTTCAATGCATCACCAACGTTCCTATAAGGATTCACCTTGGTTTGTTGAGCAGTGGATGACTGGTTTTGAGGACAATCCATCTTTGGTATATTGTTCGTCAATGTCTCACCACTGGCCAAGCTAGTCATCATGAGGTTCATCTCAGTGTTACTACCTGAAGGGAGATCCATTGAATCCGTGAGTTCATCTGTAACATTAGTGGCAGACAAATTTTCTTGAGGTGCTGTACTTCCTGCCCCCAACACATTAGATCCATGGGGATTCTGTGAACCAGACTCCACACCAGAAATATTATCATTACAGATATTCGGTTTCATGTCTTCTGACATAATTTCTTTTCCTTCTATTGGTTCCGTATCTGATTGCTGTTCAAGATCATTTTCAGTTTCTTTTTGGGGTGATTCACACACATCTTTCCCAGCCTCCATTTTTTCCTCAGCAGTCTCTTCAGTTTCTTGATCATTTTCACCTTCTTCAGGATGCTTTTGATCTTCTGAACAAGGTTCTTCCTGCTGATCTGCATCTTCCTTTTCAACCTCCTTTGTTTCATCAATCTCCATGTCATCATCAATCTGTTCATTGCCCACATCAGGAGTTAGTTCAGGTGGATCTGCAACTCCTTCTTCCTTCATCTGAATTTTATCTTCTAAAGCTTCTGTATCATTACAACTATCCTGATCCACGTTTCCTTCTTCAAGTTTTTCAGAAGTATTGGACTCCTCAGGCTCATCGGCAGTGTCAACACCATCATCCTTGGCTCTGAGCTCCCTTGATCTGGTGTCCTTGTCAACTACAGATGGTCCAGATTCATTCTTCTCATTCATATTTTCTTCCCCATTCTCTTCATCTTTATTCCATGGATTTTCATCAGCTTTTTCTGCATCAGATCCCGCATCTCCTATTGCAGACTCCAACTGTTCATCCTCACTTTGCTCGTCTTCCTTGTCTTCTTCTGAATCCTCGCTAACGCTGTGTTCGTTGCCATGAAATTCGTCACTCATCTCAATACCTTTGTTCTTACTCAGTACATCATCTGGAGTATCTTGCTCTTTGTCTTCCTCTTCCTGAAAAGACAACGAAAGTAAAACTAAACTGGTGAATCCCATGCAAAATTCGGGATGAGTGGAAATAAGAACGAGACGATAAATACCTTCTTATCTGTGCCACGCAGTTGATCTTCATCTTCTATTTGGTCACTTACATCTTTCGCCCCAACACCATCTCCCATACCAGTGCCTTCCGCAGCTTTCGATTTGTCATCATTCGATCCATCATCTTCATCATTTTTTGAGATGCCAAATCCTTTTGTAAACAGATCAGCAAGAACACTTGCAAGGACATGGGTAATCAATGACACCTACAGACCAAAATTTAAAGCTCAAGGTACCCAAAAATTGTAATACACCCAGTCAATAAAGTCTGGATGTTGTCTAATTGTAAGAAAATAGCAGAGAAAGTGAGTAAATGCCGAGATCACTTCACACTAACTAACATGCTTGACGTTAAGGAGGTAGTTGGATTTATAGGATTAGTTTAGAGCCCAGATGAGTACAAGTATTTTCCCGAATGCCTTATAAAACAACATACAGATAAAAACATACCGTTTTACTTAGTGCCAAAAACTCTTTGAGGTAAGAATCGCCAAAGCTCAATAAAAGATCCAAAAATGCTTGAAGTTGCTGCAACTGGTCTCCAACATAAGCTGAAAGGACGCCTGATGAGCTTAACACTTGTTCCTGTGAAGAGAGCCTTAGTTCCAATCAAGATTGACAAAAAAAGGAAATAGCATCCCCAAAGTTAGAAAAAAATCCAACTTACGATGGAACCAAATGTTTCTGACAGCAGTTTACACAGGTTATTAAGGTTCATGTCATTTTCTGCCTTCTTAAAGAGACCATCCCATGTAGTAATATTCCCTTCCTCTTCTTGAGAAACACTTCCATCTTCATAAGAGGAAAGCTTTCCAATCACATCCTTAACATTTGCCAATATACTTGCAAGATTTTTTTCAAGAAGTTGTTCCTTGGGCTTCATTCCTGTTGATTGGTCTCCCACATGCAGCAAACGGTTCAGATTTTCAGCCAGCTGTTGCCCCTGCAATAAATATAATTCTTAAATATAACTCTAGTAACCCTAAACTCAACTTATTTGGTAGATTAGCATCTGGAGAAACACAAACAGATGAAACTAAGGTTGAATAGAGACAGGGATACCTCTATAAACACGGGGTAAAAATGAGTGAGAAGAGTGTCTCTAGCATAGCATTTCTCATTGTCTTTACAGAAGGTCGAAATTTGATTCTCAAGGTCCGTAAGTTGATCAAAGTTCTGGTGTAGCAGCTGAACCATATGCTGAGTGACAAACTGATTAAGACAGCTACTTGGTGTGATGATAAAACCATCATAATCAAGTAGAAGCCTATCCAGTGAAGCCTGAAAACGACATATTCAGAATTTGCAAGACATAACAGACCAGAAAGATTAAAAAGAAGCCCAGGGATTCTGCACCTTAGAACTCTGAGCGATGGGAATTAGCTTTTCTAAAAATCTGAGCAAACTCTGTGATGAGGATTTCACAGCTTCGCAGGAGTCCAAGTGTGTACTTCCAACTGTTCTCAATATAATCGACTCCTCAAGAAGCATTGTCGTGATATTATCAAAGAGTTGCTGCCATATCACAAAAAGTAAAAGCTTAACCCATTGTTGCAACAGAGCTTTAGTACACATCATCATTCAAGTTAGAAACCCGAAATACCTTCTGTAGCCTCAAGCAATTCAAGATAGCATGTTGATTTTGGGGAAACTTGAACACAGAATCATCTTTTTTGTCCGCACCAGTTGAGCCCCCCAATAACTTTGCTAACGATAAAACACATTGGCGAAAGCGGTTTATATGTTCAGCAAAGCAATAAGCAGATTTTCTTTGCTGCCGTTGTATTTCCACAAGATGGTTGAGAAATGAGATGGACTGCTTAACCTGTGAACAAGGAAATTTAGTGAGAGAACTATAGAAGTTAGAATAAACTAGTTAAAAATGCGACTCAGAGAAGCCCAAAAGATAATTTTTACAAGCTCCAAAATCTACCTGCTCAGATGTAACATCTGAGTGTTTTCGGTCAATATTTAACATGAGTTGCACTGAAGCCAAACTCTTAAAGTAAAACCCATTCGCCAATCTCCACTCAACCAGTGAATTTTCCTTGTTTTGATCTTTTACGTCCTTGGAAGGATGCATGTTACTTTTACTATGTGTTAGCAGCAACACATGCATTGGATCATATGCCGGCTGACAAAGCAACCCTTCTAAATGATTTGACATCTATAAAATTTTATAAATGATTTGATCATCAGAGAATATAATCAATAAATAAAGCATGACTAGAAACATAAACAGCAATCAACAAGCAAAAGTATCTTACCTCAACGTTTTCAAACTTGTGTTTCTGCAAACCACTACTTTCTAATAATTTGAGCAGCTCAAAAAGGGCCCTTTTCTTTGCAACATCTCTGTCACTGTTTCGCCATAGGTCTGAACAGCCAGCTACGGTTTCACCAATCCTAGCAACTTTACTCCACATATTTTTCCAATCACCCTGATAAACAGGGGAAGAATTCTGATGCTCTGCAAACATATTATGCAAGGTTAAGAATCAGCATGCTCCCAAAAAGTCGAGGAACACGACCATCTAGAACCATGAGTGAGACAAACGAACCTTCACCCATTAGTAAAGTTTTAAAGCACGTTTCTAGGTGGAAGCTTCCAACTGATTCCTTTAATTTATCCCACCAGACGGCATACCAGGAAGACCTACGAAGAGAATTTCAAAGCACAAATGATGAGTATTTAGTGTCCCTAAACTTATGAATGCATACAGAAGGGTTAAGGATGCAAACCTATACCTGTCATTCAATTGTTCTGCATCTAAAGCACTAACTAGAGCCTCAATCCTCTTGTCCGATTCTCCATTCATAAGATCTGGACCTAGTAGAGGGAGAAATTGAGCCCGTTCCTTTGCTAAGTCTGGCCTAACAAGCATTACAGGGAGCCGCAGCATGTCCTGCCCCAAAAAACAGATGCCATTTAGAAAACTCTTTGAGGTTACGTCATTATTTGGCCTCTCCCACCATAAAGAACCATATAACAAAAATTCCTATACTATTGAATTTTGTGTGTTTATATATAGTAAATCACAGAAAATGAAAAAGAAGAGTCACCAATTACTTACAGTAAACTTCTGTATCAGTTTCTTGACCTTCTGCCTGGTTCTTTTTGTGGTCTCAATGGACAAATAATTATCTGGCCTCTCCCACCGACAAAGTTTTAGAACCTCCTTTAACTCAGCTTCAACATTTTTTCTATTTGAATCTAACTGCTCCATTACACTGATAAAAAAAAATTGAATTTAATACACAAAAATGATAAACCTATAAACTTGAGACAGGATCGGAAAGTAGCTTACACTGGTAGGAACTGAATATAGAATCCAAAAACGTTGTAGCAAATTTCCACCTTCCTCTTGTGTGAATTACTGTCAAAGTAACAACTTGAGTTAAAGGCATAGGACAGTCCAGAAAAGACAGTCAACTTAGAAGTCAACTGTAAAAAGAATGGAGAACCAACTGTGAAGACTGAAGGAAATAGTGTAGAAGACCCTTCCATACTTCAAGATTGTAATCGAGGAAAAGAAAAAAAAAAGATGAAGAAATCAGGTTATAAATCACAAGCAGCTAACCTTGAATATAATCCCAACGAACTACCCATACTTAATTGAAGAAGGAAGCAAAAGAGAAGCTGAAGACGTCTCCTAAATTCACCAACATTTGATGTTTCAATGAACTCCACCAAACTGCAATAAAATAATATCTTAGACAACCAAATACATGCTAGACAACAAATGTAAGAACTACAATATTTGTTTTGCACACCTTTGTGAAATGAACTCATTTTCATGTTCTGAAATTTCAACACCATCCTTCTGAAACAGAACTGAAAACAAAGGAAGCCACAACTGCAACGAGAAAACATAAGCATTACCCTTAACAGTATCTTTGTTCCTAACTCCAAAATTTTCTAACTATACCAACCTTCCTAGCGTTTAGTTCATACTGATCCTGAACCTCATCAAGCAAGGTAGGCCAGCGCTCAAATTCCACCTTCTGCCAACAGCTTGCGAGTGAAATAATTGGCTCCAAAAGATCTATAAGTCAAATAATGAGCACCAGAAATAAAATAAATAACAGAAGGAACAAATGGTATGACTTAATGAGAGTCCATATTTAAACAAGTGTAAGAAGATTATAATCTATACCAGAGATGGGCAATTTACATCCCTCTTCCTGTAAATTGTGAGCCTTGCAGAGCAGAAACTGCAATCCTGAAAGAGCCTTCACAAACAATGGCAAACAAGAAAGTAATGGGTTAGTAGATTAATGCTTATGACGAACTGTCAGAAAAAAATATCAAACAGTGACGAAAATGCAATAATAAAATTATACCGTGCTACCATCGCACGAATACTTTCCATAACATTGTTATCACACTAATGCTTTCTTACTGATAGATACAGTATCTCTTATATCTAGTTCAGTATATAATTACCTTTGCCAGAGGAGTACTTGAAGGAATATCCAAAAGCATCCGCAGTACATCAGAAAGTTTCTGGAGACCAGGATGGTCTTCCCGTTCTTGCAATAGAGAAATAATTCTCCGTTGCAGTGCAGTGAGAAACTTGACCATTTTCCCCATCTCCGGACCATCGAAGTCCTACAAAAGACACTGTCAGAACAAGGCACTAAGAGCAGATGAAGTTCTACAGGAAGTAGAAGCATAGCAGACCTTGTAAAAGTTATATTTACTGGCAGACTGAAAATTTGAAGTGAAGCCTTTTTTGTTTTCCAAGCAAAGCCGAAGCAGGTGTTCCGGAACAAGTTTTGCATCCAAGCTCGAAGTAAATAAGCCCCTTAGCCCTGAAATTAAGAGATAATATATATGTATATATATATATGATAAAATGAATTTAACCACGTTAAACAAAAGAGAGAAATAATGTCTTATGGTCACCTTTGATCATATTGACTCCAAGTTCATAGGAATCAGTGAATGATTCCAGGCTTCTACTGTCAGTGATACAGAATCTTCCAGACTGTATGAAATATTTTGTCTTGTTAGATACAAGAGATTTCGAGTTGGCCTGAAGCAACAACTGCAGATTTATGTTACATATATACAAGCAGTTGTTTCCATTACCTTTTGAGAGTGGTCACAGTAACCAAATAACTCATTATGTGTGCTATATATGTTATCCAGATGCTCCTGTATCAAGTCCCAGTCATCCTCCAAATTCTCCTTTTCTTGGTCAAGTCTTGTCTGTAGAGAGCAATAGAGATTCATAAGTAACAAACTAGAGAATTTAAAAGTTCCAGTAGACCATACGAATGAAGGTTTTACCATATCTTTCACATCCTTCATATCATCATCAGCCAGATACTCTTGCCACTCTGAGAAACTATCATTTGGAAAATACTTGCCAAGCGCAGATATATCCACTTCCATGACACTCTCGATTCTGAAGTCTCGGGAACGAAATTTGTACAGCCCAGAAAGATTGTCAAGCTTTGCTTTCGCTTGAAATTTCATCTCCATCCAAATTCTCGCCAATTCAAAATATATTTTATCCAATAACTACAGGTGGAAGTCGTGCAACATTAGATAACACATTAACATATTCACATGAGCACAACTAAGCAGATTTTTTTTACCTCAAAAGAACCTTCATCCATTATCCCAGTATTTGAAACAAAATGCAAAACACGAGCATGCAGAATTTTGTATAGAGCAATTTTGAGTTGCAACTCCGAGGCCTACAATAATCAAGCAGAACATAATGAATACATGACCAGATTACAAAATTCAGACAATATTTTTCATTACGTGAACGGAAAAGTAACTCTAAAAACTGGAAGTTCGGGATATCATCTGAAACATTACTTTTCTCGAATCTTTTGGACTTGAGATAGAGATAAGTTTGTGCAGCAAGCCCATATCCAAACCTAAGGATTTAGCACGAGAATCTGCACCATGAGAAAGGTGCAGAGGTGGCAAGCATTCGATGTATGTAGTTGAAGCTAAGGAGGAGCCCCTTGGGAATCTCATTAAGGCATAAATCGTTTCCTGCCAGGCACATGAAGTCAATAAGTGTGACTTCAGGAAATGACATGTTCAAACATTTCTAACAAAAGGTTACGTACCATCACTGAGTCAACCATTTCTATGTCAAATCCGTTGAGAAGTTTTCCTAAGAGAGAACCAGATACAAAGAGTGATAAACCCAATTTCATCTCATATACTGAAACTTGAATTGGCTGTGTTAAATCAACATATTCAGAATAGTCCTTGGACAGTCGATCAATGAAAGATGTTGCTGTCTCCTGCAGAATCCAAGGATTTGAGATCTTAAATTAAAGTTTGAAGGCTAAAAACAAACAATAAACAAAATGACAATCATGAAAGAAACATACCTGCCAGTTGCAAACCTGCTCAACAACCTGATTCCAATCAAGCACTTCAATATCTTTGACAAGACTTATGGGACGTCTGAGAAATCCAGCAAACTCATCCAGCGCCCTTCTTAAATCCTGGTACTTTTTAGGATCACAGCGAAAAATAACCTGTTTCAGGTGAAAAAACAAACGATAAAGTGAGCATGGAAAAATAAGATAGATCACATTATAATAATCACACATCCAAGAGGGAAAAAGACTACAGTAGCTGCTGCATACCTTTCTTTGCAATCTTTTATGCTCAGTTTTGAGCTTATGCAATTTATGTTCTCTTTTTTCGTCATTGTTTCCAGAGTAAAGCAATCCAGACAGATACTCACATTCTTTCCGGACCTGGTAAAACATTGATATAGGTCAATCGATAAATCAAACACAGACAATACGCAAACTGCTATCATGAACCCACACAATGCAAAAGAGCAAACACCTGGATGTTTAGCTCAAGCGATGAAATTTTCTCTTCTAGTTCTAACAGCTTGCAAGTGATCTTCGTGGCTGGATCTATAACATCCAGACTATTTAAAAGATGGAATCGTAGTCCTCCAAGATAAAGCCACGCCAAGCCAAGATTGGAGTAGAAATCTACAAAAGGTAGGCATAAAGCTATTAAAAATAGTGATCACCAAAGAGGAAAGTTTACCTAGCCTATGTATAAACTATAAACACTACCATTGGATGAGAACTCAGAATAAAGATGTGTAGCTAACGGTTCAACAAATGAGTGAATAACAGATGTCAGTTTCTGATGTCTTGATGAGCCAATAAGTGAGATGAGAATCTGTATGCCATCCATCTGTATAAAAGAAATGAGAAGCATAAACTTGGAGATGTAGCTGTATTTCACAAAGAACCTAAAACTATTAAGAAAATTCAATATTATTTACAAGAAAGAGGAAAAGAAGAAGGAATATAAACTTTGAATCATACCTTGTTCTGCTTCTTCTCCATTGCATGAAATGCAGACTTAATTGCCACAAAATTTTTTGGCTCGAATGACTTTTGGTGCGTATATATTATCTACAGAAGTTGAAATCAAGATTAAAAGAATTTCACAATAGCAAAGAAACAACAGAAACTATTCAAATTTATTAGGATTTACTTGTTGGAAAAGAGAACGCGCTATTGACATTAGAGATCGAGGCATCGCTTGATAAGGTTGTGAGCTTTTCCATAGATGCCGCGAGGCAGAAAGAATTTTCATTGATTGAACATGATAATCCTTGACAGAAAATACATTTTCCCTGCATAAAACATTAATAAAATGGAGCTTTAGTGAAGTTCATGGAACCGAAGGTTTCCGTCATCAACACTAAAAATGCATTATACTGGAGGGTAAGTATTGCAGTCGCAATGTATTAATGTGCATATTAATGTTAGATATATCACACTGCACGGAAAGTACGAACTTTCAACATGCTCATAGTTTATCAGAAGAAGAGAGCAGCAAAACCAAATAAAAAGATCTCAAACGTCATACTGCAGACAGATATCTTACAGAATCTGAGCAACGGTGGCTGTTTTCACAGGCTGAATCAGTATAGAAGGTGACAGAATCTGACAGTTGTTGGTATCTGAGATATTCTGCAGGCCCTGTGAACGCGAGATGAAAGGATGATGTTACATAATGCGCAATCTAAGTAACATGTGTACAAAAGCCATTAATTTTAGTATCTAATACCATGAGATCAGTTTTACTACTTTCCCACAAAACAGAATGCCACCAGTACCACATCTCAAGAACAAAACCCGCAATTTTTGTGTCCACTGCAAGATAGACAAAATTAATCCGCCAATTCACACCTTAGTACACAGGAAAAGTAATTGAATATCCAACTTTGTTTACCTCCTAGTTCAGAGGCACGTGCATCAATTGCCCAAAGGAGTTTTTGATGAGCGACAAGAGTCTGTGGAGGTCTTGTTGAGGATAGAGAATATTCCAGAGCTGGTTTAAGCAGATTTCGAATGTCCACAAGATCCTGCAACTCAAAAACGTAGGTCTTAGAGAAGTTACAAGAAAATGACTTTAACTAGGGCTTTTATATATTGTGTTTATCAAATGAACGAAAAACATGTTGTCTAAAAAAAACGAAGACAGAAGAAAAGAACTAACCTTATCTTCAGTAATTTGAGCCACTAAGAAGTGCTGAAGTGCAGAAAGTAACTCTACATCTAAAGAACAACTTTCACTGCTAGCAATGAAATATATCTTCGCCCAACTACTAAAGCCAGACTCTGTAGCCACAATCTCCGGGCAGAAAACGCAGCAGGCAGCCGACATTTTACTCTCCAGTCTCTTCTTCTCAAGTTTTAGCCTCTCCAAAAACGTCTGGTGATGACGGTTAATTGTGAGTAGCAGATAGAGATCTCATTACAAACAGCAGAATAACTAAAACAAACCTCGTGAATCTCATCCAGCTGAACAGCAGCTACATTATCTACATCGTCTTCATCAGCAATGTATGAAGAGATGCAAAGACCTGCATATTATAGAAGGGAAAAAACAGAGAAAGACAACTATGTAAATCACATCACAACAGCTTCGGAATTGTCAGTAGGTCCTGTTTCATCTTAGAATTTCTAAATTTCTTAAGGTAGTTTGTTCACAGAAGAAGTTTAATGATAAAACGGAAAAAAATCCCAAAAAGATAACAAACGATCACTTTCTCTAGGTATTCTATATCAGTTTCACATACTTCAGCATCAAGCCACAACAATCAATAGTGTCTGGGTTGACGACAAGAATATAGATAGAGTTCAGAGCATTATAGTCTACTTGTATTAAAGAAGATAGGTAAACTATAACAAAGGTGAGAGAATGTTCATGAGAAAGAATTACCTTCCAAAGAAAGTAAACATAATTCAGGGCCAGAAAATGCAATGGCTTTGGTAAGATGGTCATTTCCTGCCAACACCCAACGATTGTTAGAAATGAATTTAGTTTCTCTAACAAAACAATCTAAGGTGTAGTATTGAACATTTTAGATATCAAACCTTGTTCATCTGATCCTAATTTTAATGGCCAAACTGTGCTACAGAGCTGTAAAAATTCCTGCTGCTTATGGAACAACTCTGCAGATGCCGGCAACGAAGGATGGCCCCCATAAGCCCATAGCAAAGACTTTTCTTGGTGACCATGCACAACTTTTTTATTAATACTTTTGCTTTCCTCCTACAGAAGAAAATCAATGATATTAAGTCACCAGTATGATAATTTAAGAGAAAAAATGGCATAACTGAAAGGTAGCCCTACCAGAACCACCTGAACTTCTTCAGGATAATAACTGTGCAACTTTTTGATAGCTTTTATCAGTGACCAAAAGGAAAACAATAGATTCTCATCAGAAGAAGAGACCAAACCAGACCAAAAGAAGGAATGTTTCTCAATAACTTCAGTGTACAACTGAATCAACACACTGAAAAATGGTGATCCAACAATTTCACAAAGAATTTTTTTTTCCAATGCACGAAGCGAACCCAAAAAGCGAATAAAAGAGGATATATCAGTGTGGTTGTAGTTACTCTCTACAAGCCACTGCTGATAGGAAAGACGAAGAACACCAATAGAGTTGAGGGACTCGAAGAGCGATTTACTGTAAGGTTTTGAGTGGTCATTTGATGCTGCTACATCAATCAATTTGGAGGACAACATTGGAATTGGAACAGTATCTGGATCCAATTTGCAGAGGGATTTCAGATTTTTCCGGCATCTAGATATATGATTCCAGATAGGGTGCTCCAACTCATCCTTCAACATATTGAGAAAACTCAGCAAAATCGGACAGTACTGTTGAAGCCTAGAACCAAACCAGCTAAACCACATGAGATAGAGTTGAATATCATCCTCGGTTGCCTGTTCTATTGTCCAGTTGGCAGAAAAAAATATCATTTTTGAAGCCAAACCATTGTCAAAGTTTGCTGCATTTGGTTGACATGTTGACCCCATTAACTCTTTAGGAAACAAGACTTTTTTTAACGTCCAAGAATCAATCATATAAATTATTCTCGGTTCCCCAGTAGCCAACTCCCTATCTCTCAGTTCGACATTGTAGCTTGCTCTAAGCTGATGTGATGCATACTGAGCTCCTAAAAACTCTAGATACATGCAATTCTGTCTGACAGTTATTTCTCTTGAGTACCATGTCAAGTCTCTCAAGTTGAAAGGCTTTGGCCATCCTCCAGCTAGGCACAGACCCCCACCCATAAATGAATCAAGCTCAGAATGATCAATATCTGACAAATACTTATCACGCACAAAATCCACAACTTCTTGTCCATCAGTTACCCCGAGGGAAGAGAGATAGATGTGCTCCCAGCTTATCTGTAAGCTCCACAGAAGCTGATTACCATTCATGAGCAGCAGTTGAAAGAGGTGAACCCACTGCTCAAGCTCAAGATATGTTATCCGTACATTAAAGCTTTGACCATTTAGCCATGCATGAACATGTGCCTTAGCCATGGAAGCAACCAGCTTATAACATGGAATACCTGACAGAGCAAGAAACCTTTCCACACCCCTCAGCACAAGCTCTTCACAGTTGGAGCCTTCCTCATTCAGCCAATGTGGCCCCATCATAAATACCTCAACGCCCCTATTCCTCATTGCTCTTGATACCTCCCCATATTTTGGATTTACGGACAGGAACAAACGAAAGTTTGGGTGCGGAACCACAGTGACAGGTTCACCATTAATAGTCCCACATTCATTTATAGTTATTGTTCCACAAGGTTCCACCAAAGAGTTGATTCTATCAAGTACCTGAAATTCAAGTAAATGATGGCTATCAGCAATTAATTGGTAACGAATTTTGCAAGCAACCCCATAAAAACTCACATGGTAAAAGCAAAAGGAAGGACATCGTAACAGGATGCTAAATATAAACATTAGATTACCGTAGGATTACACAGATTAGCGTTTTCAAGGACAACCCACTCTCCCTTTTCTATTGCCTTTATCAACATCCCAGTCACCCATTCAAATTTCGTAGATTGCTTTTTCTCTTGCAATTGCAGCTTCAATATTGCCTTCATGATTTGGTCCAAATTTTTTTTTGACCAGCTAACTGGCAAAACATCTTTTTCCAAGACCTGTTTCAGATATTCTACAATCTCGACTACTCTAGAAAGTGTGTCAGAGTCGTTCAAGAAAGATGAAGGGTTCTCCAAAAGAGAGGAATCAATCTTATATAAAAAGGAAAGCCAACTGGAAACTAAGCCGCTCTGACTGCTCAGAATCGTCTCCTGGGAAGAGTGTGATAACAGACTGTTATACTCGTCAACAAGATGCTCAACTTGAGTGACCACTAATCTGAAATTACGAAAGGCATTGTACTGCTCAAAGCATCCCAATAGATCAGAGCTGTCAGTCGCAGATGAAAGATTTAATTCATTGAGAGGAAATCCTGTTAAGTGAGCTAATATTCTGATCACCGAAGTCTTTCCTGATGAAGTTGGTCCGACTAGGATGCACAGCCATTTATTCTGCACACAATGTGCAACAGCTTCCAGATTTTGACGGATTTCAGGCAAAATCTTCAACTGCTCACCAGAAATATTAGACTGAGTCTGATTTCGTTTAATAGCAGCAGTTCCTACAACTAAGTACCCAGGATTTAGCTGAACCCGAGGATACGGATTTATAGATGGTGTTTTATCAAAAATAGCCTTATAGATTCTCAGAACTTCTTTCCGGTCAGATGCAGTACGCATTCTTTGAACATAAAGAACATTGAGAAAACTTTCAACTTCTAAGTCATGTATTGCCTCTGAATGACACAAAAAGTCAAATTAATATAGGCAACTACTGGAGAAAATGCTAATATGATATATATTAATGATTCTAGCTGATACCTTGCATAAACTGGCATGATCGGATCACATCACGTAGATTAAATTCCCATGGTGAGCCATCATGACCAAAATTCCGATATAACATAGTACCATCATGTAACTGTCTATTGAGTGCAATAAGCTTCGAAAGCAATGAGCTGGGTATAGATGGGTAAAGAGAGCGACAAATGAAGTGGTAATCATCTTCCACTAACTCATCCACATAAACCTGAGAACATTTGAGGTGGAGCAGTTGGACTTTTCATTTCAAATTTCAATAAAATTTTAGCATCAATAGACATTGCATGAGAATCCATGACCAGAACACAAGTAGTGGCACATACTTTTGTGAATCGGTTAAGGAAAGACTTGGGAAGACCTTTCCTGCCACCACCTTGAGAAGAAGGATTCTGGCATGCAAAAACTCTAAACGTAGGGGGGCACTCAAAGGTACAGCCCAGTTCTGGGATGAACACTTGAGCACGATGATCCAAAATGGCATTCAGACCCTGTAAAGACGTATATTCTTAGTAACCTTCACTAGACAATATATGTGGAAAGGCAACACAATTTACTCAAATAAAATTACTGGCTTGTTGGCTCACCTCTAGAACAGATTGTGGGGCAAGGTTCAGTTCATCTAACAAAACCCAGGAACCTTCTTTAAGAGCCTGTAAAAATAACATAATTGATGGGTCTGGCAAAATTTTAAAATGATATATACTTCAGAATCAGAAAATCTTTAACCTGCAAGAGAATTCCATCAGACCACGCAAACTTCATGTCCTCATCACTTTCAACAGGCAAATCTGATCCCAGCAAATCCATCATGTCAGTCTGCATCAGAAGAACCAAAGTTATAGTACCCAGCAGACATCGTAACATACACAGTATTAATTTCTGGTGAAGAAATTAAACCTGCTCTGATAGATTTATACGCACAACCTTGTGCCCAGAATATTTTCCTAGCGCCATTATCAGACTTGTTTTTCCAACACCAGGGCTACCTTCTAATAAAACTGAAACGATAAAGCAATTCAACATTCAAGCCAAAACAGCAATCACCAGTAACTACCAATAAAACCAAGACTAACGAGACATACTTGGTTTTGAAAGCTGCATTGCACGCAATACTCTCAAGACATTCCTGCGGGTGGTTGGTGCTAAGAACTCGAATCCACCAGTCTCAGGATTTTCATCACCTGAAGTATGGTGTAAATTACATACAAAATTTCATCAAATGTCTATATCCTTTTACAATATAATCACATCATTTGCAGAAAAAGAAAAGATGAGTAGCTCACCTTTACTTATGTAAAACGGATCGATGCCAAACATGTACTCATTTTGAACAGTCTTACTCTCTTCACAAATTTCGTTGGTACTTCCCCAGCCATATTGCTCAATTCTTGAAAGTTCCAAAGAGAGTGCATTGCTAGCAAAAGGCTGAACCAGAAAACTCAGATAATCATACGGATGCATACATGATGAGACAACAAGTAAAACTAAGATTTAAAATAACCCAGAAGAGAAAACTTGGCGTGTTTGTGTTGCCAAAAATACAAAATAAAGAGAAACATCGTAATATTAAGATTCAAATTACCTTCAGTTGTTGTAATAGGAAAGCGAAGCATTTTTCTCTCAGATCTTTACCATCTCTCCCAGAGAAACCAGTTCCTTAGAAAACATAAAAAAGTATTGGTTCCAATAACACATATAATTATAAGCGATGGCTTAAGATATATAAAAGCACTACCACACAAACTTTGCTAATGAAGTTACAATACCAATAAAGTAGAAAACCCAAACTCAAAAAATCCCACGACAGAAAGTACATAAAACAAGTTGTAGATTCAGCTAATAAAGATAGAATACAATTACAATCAAATACCCAACCTCATCATACTCCACGACAGAAACAAGTACTAACACAAGTTGTAGATATTAGTGTTCTCATCATTAGCATGAGTTTATATCACAAACAATTAAGATAGTCCTAATCAATCTTTTAGATGTTTGACATAATCAAGTGCACTTACATCATTGAATCAGAGATAGACCTGTCAATAATATGTGAAAGTGCAGATGACAAAGGCACTTAACAGAGCATTCTATCTAAGCAGCCAGAGAACTAAATATATTTGAATGGAAACCCATCCAAAGAGCATCTATTCATGGGGATTCATTATAGCCTAAGCTACAGTTAAACAGCCAGCCGTACACTAATCTTATTGAGATGTATGTTGACATTAACAAGCTCAAAAAAGCCAGATTGTTCACTAAAGCATACAATCAGATAAACAGAAAGCTCCCCAGGACAAATAAAACTTGGTTACAAAAGGAAGAATAAGTGAGTACAGGATTTAAAAACTGTACACAAAATTTAGAAAATGTGAAAACACCTACCAAGGCTTAAACCATCAAGTAACACAAGGAATGCCCCATGAAGAATAGCATATGCTGGTCCTAAACTCTCATTTATCACGTTGACAAAACCAACCCAAGAGATGAGATCTCTGACAGTAAGCATGCTCCCAGTCTGCAACCTGTTAAACCACTGCAGCAAAAAATATCACATTGAATCTATTGCTGTACACAACGAATAATACAGTATAAATATTATCATGTAGCATCAACATGATTATAGATATAATCATAGAGTTTACAACACTAGAGCAGGAAAAGTCTGGTATAGAGACAAGGTTATTAAAATAAAGACAGAAAAAAAGTAAAGCAGGTGAACAATGATGCCACATAATTCTATGAATTACCAAAACGAAATATTAATATTAAGAAACCATAACTAGTGATGCCGCAATCAGATTGTTTTTAAACAGCACAAAACCTTGAGATGTGTGGTCGTAATATATTGGTAAACAACACTATGAAGACACTATAAAATACTATGCCATTAAAGCTTATATGCTAAAAACCTTAAGCATGTACTACTTTCAGGATTACAGAATCTAATTAGGAAATAAATATACACAAAATAGGAAATGGAAACTACCTCCCAGAACTTGATAATGGGTTCCACAATATTAGATTCCTTTAAACTGGTAAGGCTACAAAACAAGAATATCAGGAATTAGCAACAAGATATCAATTGACAAGTATCCTTTTGAGCATTTCAGGGCAACCACATACCCAGAAAAAGCAATACTTCGGAGCTCCTCGGTATCTGTAATAGGGGGAACCCATATCTCAGTAAAACGGTTACGGAGGGCAGGTGACAATTCCTTTTTTCCATAGTCACCACCCGGGTTCATGGTGGCAAGAACAAAAAAGTCTTTATGAGCTACAACTTCCTCCAAGACGGGGCCACCTTTCTCAGCTAACGACTACAAAGATAAAGTGAATGCAATAACATATGAGTGGCAAATTAAACAGACTGTACAAAGGAGATTAAAACGTGCATGATAAATAACAAGGAGTGGCTGATGACGAAAATGAAAGCCGGGTTTCAACGGCATGATTACGGTCTAATCAAAAGTTCTGTAACAATCTCTCCCCCCCCCCCTTTCATCTTCTTTTCTCTCAAACAAAAATACTCACCAATTTCCTGCCTGGCTCGAGGACACTATTCAGTCTTTCTAATACACTGTCATCAGCCAAAGATATCTCATCCACAAGAATGATATTTCCAGCTCTCATAGCTTCCACAAGGGGTCCATCTTGCCATACAAAAATTGCACGCCACTTCTGATACAGCATGACCATATTGTTACTTATCTTCTTAAGATCATCAACATCTTGCGGTGTGACAGCAGCTCCTATTACTGAATCTTTTTCGTACTTCTCCACAACTGTCTCTATAGATTTGATCAACAATTGAGCTCTCCCGATATCAACAGAAATGTCCTGCACAAAGCGTATTCAAGAAAATATAGTATCCACTCTGAGAGAAAGCAAGTAAATGAACAACATCAACAGTGGGTATTGGGATACTAACAATATCCTGGCCAAAAGGCGCCATTGCTTGAGAGAGCTCCAACTGTTTGACTTGATTCTCATATTCCGTGACTAATTTTGATCTGTCTCTCACAGGAAAGAACCCCTAAGAAAGAGGCTGACATTAGTAATTATAAATGAAAGAAGTAACAATTTAGCATTGGATTCCGGAAAATATTAAATGAAAATGATAAGCCTACACCAAGGAAATCAGATGTTTCTGTGTATTGATGACAGTTAAGGATGTGCAACTTTTGCTTCAGAACATTGCTTAGTATTTGGCAGATTGTTGTTTTTCCTCCTCCAGTGTCTCCAACAAGAAGAACGGGCTCACGCAGTTTATAAGAACGTTCAATGAGAAAAAATAGTCTCCGCATACTTTGAGTCCAGGTGATCGTTCTGTTTTGCCTACACGAAATTAAAAATGATATTACCACTAAATTCAGCCCAGACTGTGTCAAAGAAAAATAAACAAGCTTGGAAAAAAAAATGATTCAATAATAGATGGACAAGGAGGGGGAGGAATTTACATGGGATCCAACCTTGGAAACTCCTGGGGTGCAAAAGCAAAAAGAACAGATAACCATTATATATCAGGGTAACGTAAGATATAGCAAAACTCAGTAATGATGCAGTAATAGCAAAACCTAATAATAATGCACTAAGTAAACAGCACCAGATCAAGAACATGCAATTTACATGAAACACGCAGTTCACTGTATGAGCCAGCTCCCATTCAATGGATATATAAAGTTAAAGACCTACATATAAACTAATTTAAGGAAACCTAAAATGAGAAGACAATTTAGCTTAGATGCATGACATGCTGTTACAACAATTATCTGAAAATGGTTTTAAAGAGTGTCAAACTAAATAGCAAAACTTACCATTTTATACAAATCATCTTTTGCAAGACTAACCCGGAAATGTCTCTCCAGCACCTCTTGGACAACTACCTTCTCAGTGTCATCACGCAGCCTTTCTGCGAGGATGTAATACCCTTCTCTGGCTAGTTCTTCATTAGATTTACCCTGATAAGTCCTAAAACGATCTGCCCACCTGAACAAATCTCGTGGAGTTATATATCCATGTTTTCCAGCAAAGGCTTTGCTACTCTGCCTATTGCGCTGAAGGTCTTTCATCACTTCAACCATTTTTGATGCATGACTGTTTGCAATACGACACTTGTTAGTAAGAATTTCACTCAGTTCATCTTCTGGAATTTCATCAATATGAATCTCCACAAAGCGATTGCGAAAAGCTCGAGACAGGATTTTGCGTCCACCATATAACATAGGAGGATTCTGAGTAGCAAAGAGCATAAAGTTAGGATGCGCTGAGATTGTTTCACACAGTTCAGGCACATAAAGCTCCCTATTGTCATCAAGCAGTCTGTTTAGTGCCTCTAAGACATCAGATGGAGCCAAATTTAGCTCATCTAGAACAATCCAATGCCCACCCCTGACAGCCTTCACCAACGCTCCTTCGTGAAATACAAGTTTTCCTGAAGAATCAGTCATATATGATCCTAAATATTCTTGGATATCAGTCTGCTCATGATTATTGATTCGAACAAATTTGTTTCCACTTATTGCTGCAAGGTATTTGACAAGGCTTGTTTTTCCACTGGATGTTGGTCCTTGTAAGAGAACTGGGTATCTTTTAATAAAAATGGCATGCGCCAAATGGTTAAGGTGTCCAATAACACTCTTCGTCTTAACATAATTGTCCACAAATTCATCAGAGCTGCCTTTTAATTCTCCCAGGTATCGTTCAAGTGGTTGGCCTCGGCTATTTTCCCTTGAGATACGTTTAATTATTGGTTCCATGATCTTGGCACTGGAAGTATCCAATAAGGAGAGGAAAAACATAGAAAATCCATCGTATAATGCTTTCTGAAATCCGCCAATACCTTCTGCTTTTATGGCATATTCTAGCGCACGGTAGAGAGACCTTAAGCTGTACTGTGGCTTCTGATTAGCACCATCCTGCAAGCTTTCTTCAGATAACCTTTTAGCTTCTTTGTAAAAGCAAACAATGTTGCCTACCAACTTACTGTCAGATTCACGTCCACCTAAAAATCGCCTCACGAATGTCTCTAAGTCCTCATCACACAGGTCATCATCCACAGCATACTCTGTGAATCTGCTTCGGAAGGAGAACGGTAAGTCTCGTTTACCAGCATCCGTGGCAGGATTCATGCAAGCAAACAAACGAAAATTAAAATGTCTGGGAATGCCCATTACATCCCCCCTCTCAGCTAAACAAAGTGATCCTCTCACTCCTTCAAGAACACCAATAAGCCTGCCCAATATCTCCGGTGGGGCCAAGTTCACTTCATCTAGTAAAACCCAATGCCCTTCCCTGAGGGCAGTCACAAATGCACCTTCAACAAAGGTAAAAACCATTCCACCTGAACAAATTTGTTGATGAATCTTCTCCACTTTTTTGGACAGAGAAGTCCAGTTTTTAATCTCTTCGGGTTTCTTCCTCTTCCTACCAGATTTAGACCTTTCTTCTCCACTTTTACCTTCAATGTGATAGTCAGTAGTTTTCTTTAACCCACTCAAAAATGTATCCCACTTCTTGGCTCTAAAGGCTTTTTGCAGCCACTTGATGATTTTTGAATCATCCTGGATACCGGAAATGAAAAGGACTCATTACAGAGAAAATTGCTAAATTCATTCCAGAAAAAATCTGGTTGGCAATAAGTGCGTAAGGAAATCTACGAATGACTTAAGTTTTAAATGTACAGCTACCTTCATCTTCGAGTCTCTTGCCAATTCGTTAAATTCATTGTACAGCATTGTGCACATAAGCTTTGCATCAATAGGTTTAAAGCCTCCCAATAGATCAACTATATCACTTTGTTGGCTCAAATTCTGTAGAAAAGAGAATTCGGAGTTATAGAAAACCGCTATGATAAACGTGTCACTAGAAGAATGTACGACAAAACTAACCAAAACAGTAAGTTTCTGTCCGATCCAATGCGCAAGATTTTGAACTAGTGTTGTTTTCCCAGTCCCTGTTTCTCCTACTAAGAGAACTGGCTCGTTGTATTCAACAGAGCGAGCTATTTTCTCAAGCAACCGTGTAGATGTGCGTGTTTCAACAAACCTCGACCGATCATGTGACTGAATTAAAAAACAAAAGGCAAATCAAACAGAAGCGTTAACAGATAAATATTTGTATCAGAAAGAAGGAGATGCTTATAAACTAACCGCAGTTACACCAAGTGGAAGAGAAACCCTACCAATTTTCAAAACTCCAGATAATTCCTGCAGTCCATTGAATAATTAGAAAACAATCTCAAAGCAGCAGGATAAAACACTATAAAGAACACTTAGGTACCTGAATAGGGGGCTTGTGCTGAGATCCTGGAACATTCCAAATGCTAGCCACAATATCACTTACTGTCACTCGGTCTTTAGTTGACATATAAGACGCAGAGAATATATCTGCTGCCTGAGGAAAAAAACTCAAAACCGCCAAATTAAGTAAATAATTAAACATAAAATATATGACTAACACAATCAAGCTTAAAGAAACAGACCTCCTGATAAATTGCATGGTCATTATATGAGGACAGACCATCAACTCGTTCACACCACTTGAGCAGATCTCTGGAAATGATGACCATTCACAAAAGAAAAAAAACAGAATGACCAATCCATTAATAACAAGATAATCACAGTCTTGGATATATGCTTACCTCAGTGAAAATCTACTTGGAGAACTGAAAGTAGCTGAGTTTTCAGTTTTTGAACCAGAAAATTCCAGGCGAAGAGCAGAATTGACGGTTTCAAATGTTTCTACAAAGATAGAATACAGGAAGTGTTTTACTGTTAAGTATAATTCCATGACAAGGAGCGTATGTCCAGGGGAAACCTACCAATGAGTTTCTCTGCAACAGGTCCAAGGTTTTGATACCGAGCACCCAGTATGTTATGCAAGCTTTCACGATCTGGTGGATAAACAACAATTCTCCTCCAAAGAGGACTTAACGAATTTCCAGCTACGTCCAAGAAAACCAGACAAACAATGATAAGGTTCATTGAACTGAACCTTCTTTGCAGCAGGAAAAGTATGGATTTTCTTTAGCTCTAATGCCAAGTAACAATACAAATAGATACAAGACCATCTAAAAGCTCTAGTGTTGCAAAAATCAACAACATTGGATATTTAATCTAGCATGCACTTTAAGCTAAGTTGGTTATTTGCAAAAAGGCCATGTTAATCAATCACTATATCAGGTTTCTTAACTGGGAACAATAACCAGCATGAATATTCATTATAACAGCTGTTTCTTGAGCCTTTAACCCTACTGACATTTGGCTTTATACTTTAAGAAAAAATTTAAAGTTGCAGGTTTCAAGCTATCCAAAATACCCTTTTTCCTGATTTGTAACCATGTCACCCCTAATACATATTAACTGTAGCAAGATTACAGTTATCATGGCCAATCCAACTGCCGAGTGGATTTAGTGCAGAATCAAACCAACAAATGCAACAGCTAAATTGTCAAACCAATTAGTGTCCGCAAGACATACCTTCCCTGATGTGGGATGCAGTGCACTCAGGTGTAGATATAGTTGAAAACAATTGAAAATTCTCCGCTATCTGTATCTCCTGCGAAAAGACTTAAGGTTTAAGAAGATCTGAAAAATCTAATGAACCTCTTGAGGAAAACCACAAGTACCTAGAACAGAGATATTCAAAAGGTGTGTGTCCTAAAATAAGCTTCCATACGAGATAAGCAACAAAGCAGCAAAAAGAGAGTACCTCTCCATGATTTGTTACGAATGAGCAAGAGCCTCCCAGCAAAGGTGACAATACGAGGGGAACATCTGATGGAGCTTTGTCTATGTCCTCAAGAACCACCCAGAAACCATTCATAATAGCCTGCCAAAATGGAAAAAAAAAAACCATACTAATGTAATCATAGAAGGATGGATAGATACCACCAGGCCACCATCTGAGTTCCATTCAACAAACCTGGGTAAGTGAGCCAGGCTGCCATCTAAATTCGCCAGGTTGATCAGTGCACACATAGGTGCCAACCAACGTTTTCCCATCCAGTTGATCATCCATGTGGATAAATACAACTATCAAGTTTAAATGAGGCAAAATTGAGAAACAAAATATAATGAGAAATCATTTACTCTAGAAAGTTCCTTGAACCTAGCCAAGTAAAAAACATTTTGAAGTCAATCTATGTCGATATTATAATTATAACGTACCATGATTACCACTTTCATCAGCCAATTTTCTAATGAGGGCAGACTTTCCTGAGCCCGAGGGACCATACAGAAGAACAGGTCGCTTTTGACTAACAGCCAATGAGACCATTTCAAAAGATTTCTTGACCCTAGAGTGGATTTCAAATGGTTCAGAGAAAGATTTGACATCCCTGAATTGAAGAGGAAGGTGGAATTCAATACCCGACAAAAAAAACGAAGATGAGAAATCAACACTAAGAACGTGAGGATTAAGTGGAAAAAATTATTGGAAAGAAACACAAAGGAAACCGACCAGGTGCCCAGCCTCCGAATCTTCATCAATGGCTCATTTGTTTCTATCCCTGCTGATTGTCGCTTGTGAATCCCAGGTACAAGGTTACTAAACATTTGCAAAGGCTTCATCCCTGTGTATGTGGGCAATTGAATGTATAATCCTGCCTTTTCTATTTCTATATCCTGACAAAATTCCTCCCAGCTGTATGTATCAAAGAAAATAAACCTTTAGACACAAAAAAAAGTGAGTTTAAAATCTCAATTCTCGAGTATCATTAAAAATACATTACCGTAGCAAGCATGAAAGTGCTTCCTCCGCTTCAAAATATCTTGCTACTCTGTCACTGCATCTCAAAACAACAGAAAGAACTTGAATCCCACACCACACAGCATCTCGATGCTCTTCCAAGAAATGTGTTTTTTGTCTAGGACACTTGGAGAGTCTTTTCATGGAGTCCACGTAACAGGACCAATCCCACAACTTAGAAAAAACATCTGGTCTAATGGCGAGAAAGCGATATGATACTCGAAGACAAAACAAGTACGCAGCTGTAGCCTGATTCAGGGGATAAATAATCAATGTAACTGACAAATACTAGAAAACGGATCAGAATAATATCAGTCATATAATTTACATATGATGCACTGACATTAATAAATCGTCAGATATAACAAGCATACCTCTATATTCAACTCAGAAACTTTCACAATGATTCGTTCATATGGTGGTGGAGCTTGCTTAAAATAATTTAGAATAGCCCTACAAAAATGAGAAAGCTTCTGTTAGGAGACTAGTACCTTTGTTCTGATTTGTTAGCTTTCTTGCTGATTAACAATGATCTCCTCTTGCGTATTCTGGAAAACATGTGGGTAATATATATAGACGATGAGGTAAGTCCTCTTACCCTAGCAAAGACGTATTTAAATGAAGCGCACGACTGAAGGCCAAGCAAGCACACTCATGAAGCTCTAACCTTTGTCCACGCCGAACATAAAAATCGATCACACTAATACCTTCCTTCATAGCATTATCCAAAACTGATCCATCGTCTGAGTAGTAACTACTTGACCTAAGATCACCGACTAGATGAAGAAGACCCACCACTCTATCTACAACCCTTCTTATTATAGGAAGGAAGAAATGAACCAATGGAATTGTATACTCCGGGTGAAGAAACACATCCGCTAAAAGATTTATCACCTCCTTATCATCCACAACTTCTCTTCCCTAAAACAACAAAGCACACCAATAATAGACAAAAATGTCAAAACAAAAACTGGAACCCATAATTCTAGGTCATCTATTAGTAAGAAATTACTAGAATTTTTACCTTTCTGAGAATCGAACTGAAAAAAGGAAAAGCTGCCACCTTTGGGCAACGTTCAGAAAACGACTCCAACGCAAGTTGAAGACTAAAACTCCCATCAATAGCCATTGGAACCTGCTGATAGATGGAGTTAGAGGCCGAAATTAGGAGTTCTATGTAACGGCGATCAATTTTGACACAATAAATGGGAAAAATTAGGTCTCACTTCACTTAAATCCTCCAAACACGATAAATTTAAAAATCAATTACAAGACTTGAGAAAGGTAGTAGATATATGAGGATTAGAAGAAATCTTACGTTTAGAGAAGGAAAACAATGGAGGAAAGTTGGCAGGATGAAGAAGAGAACGCGGCGCGAGAAGGTTTAAGGGTTTAAGCCTTTTAAGGTTTTTCCTTTCAGTCAAAAAGGCGGTTTGGGGTTTAGAAGTTTTTTCCCTTTTTTTTACCCAAAATGGTTTTTTTTTCCCAACGAAAAGTACCTTATCCTTATAATAAAAGAGTTATTGGTGTTAGAGTGTCTCACTAGGCTCATTCGATTTATATTCTAGAGTTGATATTTAAGTCTATGTATTAGGTATTTTTAATTTTATGTTAAATTTTTGTCTAATACAAAATGGTTGTAATAGGATCACTCCTTTTTCCTTTTTTTTTTTTGTCAACAGCAGATAATATGATGGGCCACAACTGGCCGGCCTATTAGCCAAATTCCTGCATAATGCAGACGGTGGGACTCGATCCCAGATGCAAGTGCGTCTTGCTATTTTAGTGGACTTACCAATTGCCACTGAATTAAAGGCCACTTGCATCCTTTTTCCTTTCTATATTAATAAAATTACAGTTTGAAACAAAAAAATAGAGTTTATATTCCAAGTATTAACTTGGATACACGGGAGAAAAGATCAATCCTGAACAAAAGCTGAAAACTGAGACCTAACTAGCACTAACTTTAGTTGCAAACATAACCATAAAAGCGGGAGACATGAAAGGTGGTTTAAAGTTTAGAGAGTTTTTAAAAAAAAACCAAAAAAAAAAATCACTAAGGAAAAGAAAAAACTTTTATTGCTAAATGAACCCTTATAGTTTCATATTATTGTATATAAAGTCACTATAGTTTTGTTTGTTCCTAATTTAAACCCTATATGCAGAAAAGCCCTCCTCTCTTTGCCGGTCGTAATGAAACGCCGTGTTTCAACATGGGTTTTGTTAAATGCACATAATACACTAGAAGAAATGTAAGGACATATTTGCATTTGTGGAGTAATGCTCTTTTACAAAATTCAGCCCACAAATGCATATTTCAGTAAAAACTTCGTTTGCTAATCAACACTTGTTCCGTTCGTTTTATGGAAAAATTGGACAATAAGGACATGTATAATGGAAAAATTGGATAATAAAGGACATGTATTGAAACATAAATTTTGAATAATTTAAAATTTATAAAATTTCAAATGATTTTATATCAGTTTTTGAGATTTGTTTTTATGATGTGTGATAAAATCTTCTAAAATTCTACTTGAAATAATAAATTTAGAATCTTCGTATTTTTAGTTAAAAAAATTCTTTGAAATATTTTGAAATCTTGTAGAATCATATAAAATCGCATAGACGATTTAACTTTATACTTTATTGGGCTGCCTGAAGCTTCTTTGCTCCAACCTAACGTTGATGTGCTTTGTTGCTCTACTTATTCTCTTTTTGTGTCTTATAACACAAGATCTACTCGGTGTGGCGCTCTGTTCTGCGGAGAAGTTTTGTTGGAGCTTCAGTTCACTGGATTTTAGGTTTGACCAAACTTATCTTTTTCTTTCGCCATTCTCATCTACATTTATGGAAGTGTGTAAACGTGGTCTGAGATCTAGCTCCACATGTGAAGCTCAATTTGGGATTGTCTTATGATATTAACCGTGATTTCGAGACCATCTCCCCAACCTCTAGTACCTTTTCGGTGGCATTTGAAGTCTATTTTCTCTAGATTACCATTGTTGGTCATAGGCCTGGACATTCAGTTAAATGATTTGGGTTCAATTCAGAAAGTTCGGGTTTAGGAAATTTATAACTAAAAAAGGTAGTCGAATGGTAGATAATATATATTTGGTTCGGTTCGGTTTTGGATTCGGGTTCGGTTTTAAAATTTCTATAAAATACATTATACTTATGAACAAATTATATTTTTATTAAGTTTTTAACAATAAAATGTAACTAAAATAAAAATAATTCATTAATTTTAGTTAGAGATTGTGTATTTTCATATATTAAAAGCATATTTTTATATTTTTAATTAAAATATTAGTTATTTTTATGAATATCGGTTAATTTTATTCGGTTTCACATAGTTCAGATTCGGTTTGATTTGGAAAAAGTTAATTCGGTATTGAAGATTTCATTCCATTTGATAATTTTATATATCGGTTCGGGTTTGAGAATTTTTGTTCGGTTCGAGAATTATACCCATACCTAGTTGGTCATCTCACTTGTACATGTATATGGGCCAAATAAATGAACTTGGATTATTTTATTTTTTTCGCCTTTAAGCATTAATATTAAATAAAGTGGCCCAAAGCCAAAGTCGTGGGTTACAATAAAAAGAGTTTGACATTTAAAGTAAACAAACGAAACCCATTAGCAAGGCGATAAGATGTGGTAGATATGCCCGAATCTGCGTAATGACGTTTATGTCGTCCAGGATAAGTTCTGTCAAAAAAAAATAGGTACACCATCAATATCACTTCACCGTAACACTGACTGGTAAACACTCTTTAAAGTCATCTAGTTAATGGTAAATCAGCCAAGTTCCACTACAACTTCCTTCATAACGGTTGAATCTAAATATACTCCAGCATTGAAAACCATCTGTGAATACCAACTCAAGCAACTCTGACAAAGCAGAGATTTACTCCTCCAAAAGTTAGCAAAGAGCACAGCAACACATAATCACCAACAACCTTGATGGAAATTGACAAAACTGATACATAGATCAGAATCTAAAATCAGGAAAAAACTAAAAAGACAACAACGAAATTTGGATGGTGCCTACCGAAACTTATTATATGAGACATAAGAAAGAAAAAACAAAGACCCAACAACGGAGAAAGAACAAGGGAAGTTGGAACTTAAAGATCCGAAGAGAAAAAGGAGGAACCGGTTAACCCGGGAGAAGTACCGATAAGTACGCAGGGAAAAGGGACGACACTTACGCTGGGAGAAGTACCGACAAGTATGCCGAGAGAGGGGCCGATAATTACGCCGGGATAAGTATCGACAAATACGCCGGGAGAAGCCGAGAAGAGTTAAATTGAAGCTGAGACCCGTAAATCCATCGCATAGGCTAGTAAGAGTGATCATACTAACCCCCAACGAACCATTAATCCGAGCGCAATCAGAGAAACAAAAGCCTCTACCATCCAATCACATGAACCCTAATTGCAGTACTTGCACAGAACTAAGGACAAGGAAGACCTTGTGATCTAACTTGAGACAAGCCAAAGAAGACCAACCTCTCTTACATGTGGACACTCGTCGACCTAGTTCCAGCCATCTATAGCCCAAAAACTAGTGACGTCCTCGCAAGAGAAGAGAGGAAAATCAGAACCACCACTTCGCCTATAACCCAAAACCAAACTCAAAAGAACCTTGGTAAAGGGTGCATAGATAACTCAGCAGGAGAACACCATCAGAATGGCAAACAACAAGATAAAACCTAGATCTGGCAACCCAAAAAAAAAGTGAAGGAGACGTAACAGAGAAGAAGCACCAAGATCCAAAGCTAACTAATCTGAAGCTTAATCATAAACCAACACCGAAATCTAACGATGGACAAATGAGATACACCTAAACGTTGACACAAACCAGCAAAGCCTCAGACCAGTTGGATGACGAACTTCGACGAACAGGACTTGCAGCACTCAAGCCGAAGAGAGGAAAACCTCCAACCTGGCCTGGAACTACTCCCACTTGCACTCATCTGCTCCGCTACCTAACTGTGCCCGTCCACCATGACCGGCGAAGGAGGAGAACCACAAGGGAAGACAGATCTATGACAACGAGACCGGTGAATCTTATCCTTAGAAAAACTACCATCGTCTTCAAAGAGAGACAACATATCGGTAGAAGAAACAAAAAGGGTGAACGACACGGTGTTGTCGGAGCCACCATCACCGTTCACCAAACGAGAGATAATTAGGTCGAAGTGCTTGTTATACAACTTGATGAACTTGGATTAGTACCATGTTTTTTTCACTCTTAAGACTTTTTTTTATTGAAATAGATATTTGAGAACTTGCCTACTTTTATTGGTTTTGGGAAGACTTACTTTAGGAAGATTCATAACACAATATATTCATATTTCATTTTTATTTTATTTTATTTTGCCAACTAGAATCATATTTTAATATATGTAAGTAAACTATATTTTTCTAGGAAAAAAATAGACCAAAATATGTAAGTAGACTAAAAAAAAGTTTGAAGTGATCAAGCATAAGAAAACCTTTCAGCTCAATATAGTCATACCCAATAAGAGAAGATCTTTTTCTCTTTCTAAATCGTGATTTCTAATTTCACCGTGACCTAGCCACTCATCTCAGTTGCTTTCATGCTTGGCGCTGGTGGCTCTCACAGCACATGTGGCTCTCTCGTGGTCTCACCGATCTGGCACTTTAGCCTCTGTTTTCATTTTGCGCTTGTGAGCTATGCGAAGAGAAGATGGTTTAAGCTCAAGCTTGGTCGGTGATGGTGTCAAAGTTGTCGAAGCATGTGGTGGACTTTGTTGCTCTTCCCTTGGTCGTCGGTGGCGTAGATTTATTTTTCCGACCGATTGGAACTCGTTTGAGTCTCTGGATCTGTTGGTCTTTTGGGTCTTTGTTGACCTTCCAGGATGGTCAAAGGCAAATTCACAGCTCTTCTTGCTAGTTTGCTTGTCTCTGGTGGGTTAGTGGTTCTCCCGAGCTTACCTCATCTCTAGATTGTAATTTTGCGTTTGATGTCTTTAGAAGGTCTCTCCTCTACATGTAGTAATCGTGATGGAGCTTAGGTTGTGGGATTCCTTTCCTCTGTGGTTCTTCGGCTATATTGGTTTCTGAATTTTGGGATTGAGTGTTGATGTCTTTAATCCTTAGATTTGGAGTTTTGTCTTGTTTCCTAGCTTGAGAGGTCTTTATTGGCTTTGGCAATATCAAGTGAGATACTCATTTTCTCTCAAGGAAGCCAGTCTTTGTGATTCAAATCATCGTTTTTGGTAGAAATCTCGTTGTTGGAATGTCGTTCGAAAACTCTTTAAGTGATATTCAGATCTTGATCAATTGAGTTTGGTTTTATCAATAAGATAGCTTAAAATCATCTTCTTTGTATTGTATGAGTGATTGATTCCATTGTTTTTGTTGTGTTTCCGTGTTGGTCTCATCCCGTTGTATCTTCCAATCTTAATAAAATTCAGATTCAGATGAAAAAAATAAAATGTAAGTAGACTGAAAATTGTTGTTCACGAGACCATAATGGTTACATCATGATCAAACAATAACCACAAAAGAAATTCAGCCTTCCACCAAACTAAATTATAAAATCCTTGTTTGTTTTCCCTACATTAGTTAAAATTAAAATCCTAATTAAGAACAAACGTTTTGCACATCACATTAATAACGTCTACAAAACCGAAATTTGAATTCTTTGATTTCGAAACGGGCGTGCTTTTGTCGTATTCAAATTTGAATTCTTCTATAAAACCTAAAACATCGAGTTCGTTAAGGAAATAGTCATTTGAAGAATAGTAACCGTTACAAGTCTCTCTCAAATAATTTCGAAATACTTCAATTTCAAAAAAATCTCGGCAGAAAATTGGTTATCGCTGGCTGTTTTCCGGTAGCGTCGCTTGGGCCACCGACGATCGTGGCCTTAGAAAGAGTGTTCTCTCAATTCAGTTAAGGTAATCGACTTGTCCTCGATTGATTTTCTTCTTTTGCATTTCTCTGTTTCGTGATTCAATTAGTGTTGAAATGTTTTTCGATCTGTGTTAATTTTTCAAGTTCCATCGATTTTGTTATTTCATCTACAATGGTATTCTTTTCTGTAATTAGGATTTCATAGATCATTAACCATCGAGAAACGGGAAGAAGATAAAGGCGACTTTGATTCGTAACTCAGTCAAGAGGAACGATGGTGGAGAAGGTCGTGAGGGAAGAGATTACGAAGACGACGCTCTTCTTCTCTATCTCGGTAAGCCTTTAATTTTCTGATTTTGTTTTATTTCTTTCATTGAATTTGTTGTGACTTCGCTCCACCAAATCAGTACGATATCATAAATTGTTCTTTATTCTTTTTCTTGTTTATGTTCTGTGAAATCATATCAGATGGTAACTGGTTTGACAAAAAACACTTATGTGAAATCATTCTCTGAACTTAGTCAACATAAATAATAGTCTCATAGACAAATGTTAGGATTGATTCTTCGTGAGTCCACTTTCTCCTATTTGTCCGAAATCAGTTTGTAAACAAAGAGATTCGATTAAGTAATCATCGATGAAGTTTATTCCTTCTTCAATTGTCTATAATTAGTTAATTATATTGGAAAATACATTAGCAAAAGATAAAAGGGAACTCTGTCCCAAGGAGTTTGCCAAAACATAAAAATATTACCCAGTTTTAGATAAAACACAAGTATGAAACTATAGAGAATTCCTCGATAATCACGCTGTTGGGTCTTGATATGGTGAATCATCGATTGGAAGGAGAGTGGCACAGCGATTGATGACGCTTACATGCCGGGGGAGCCACGCTAGAAGATGTGGATGTTGTGACCAATAGCGGTTGCAGAATTTTTATCAGGAAAGATGGAAGAAAAATATCTCGGTTGTAGAAAACTGATCAAACGCACCTGGTAAACGGACAAGCAACTTTGGCTTACAATCTTCGTTGACCAACTAAAAATAGAAAGATTTCTCGAAACGTTGAGACTAGAGTTAAAGCCAAGGATTTGAGCTACGCGGTTGCCAAGGAGAGAAGATCTAGAAGTCTGTGCCGTGAAACATTGGTCTAGCGCCGTGAAAGCCATCGGTCGTCCGACCCAACAGAGCAAAATCGAAGTTTCAACGGCGGCTATACAAACTCGAGAGAGAAATCTGGATGAACCTTGCGCTTATAAAGTTGGTTCGATCTGACATTCTATTCAACACCTACTAGGTGTTAGAACATCTAAGAACATATTTCAATTGATCAAGGTGAAACAAGCATTAACAACACCAAAACAAAAAAGATCTAAGCTATTATACTCTTAAGCAACCTAGAAAATCTAAGATCCACACTAATCTAACTGATCCTCAAGAACCCTAAGCGAACTACTACGAAATTATAAAGTAAACAAAAACAACAGAAATCACAGTAGGTAACATCCATAATGAACTAAAAACGAAATGATGAACAAGATTAAAAAAGAATGAAATTTGCTTTAAAACAGGACAATGAGTTTAGCATTTGGATCAGCTTGTCGTGGTTTTGAGTCCCCGCTTTGCAACCTCTTCCCCTGGTTTGTTCTTGTCTATTTGCTTGAGGGCAAGCAAAAAATAAGTTTGGAGGAGTTGATATGTATGCATTTTCACTAGTTTTAGGTGTCTCATTTAGTCTCGTTTGTCGACATTTGCATTTGTTTTACAGTCTGAATAGCTTTATTGGCATACTTGCATTTTCATAGTACACATATTGCATTGAAAGAGTTTTTAGATACTTGAGAAGCACAAAAGGGAGCATTATGGATGTTGCAGATACTTTAGGACTAGATGATCAGCTTAGACGCAGCTAAGGAAGCAATGGGCGGACAATTCAGATACAGCTCAACCACATCACTTAAGCTCGTGGTCGAGTGGCTGTCACACTCGAGCTCGAGGTCGAGTCCTTGGTCGAGTGGCTATCACACTCGAGCTCGAGGTTGAGTCACTGCTCGAGAGGACCCTTTTACCAATCAACTGGGCGGGTATCTTCAGCAGATGGGCCAAATTGAATAGAACCAACCACTTGATGGGCCATTGTAGATGGACTGAGTTATTTTAGGCTTTAGGTGAATTCAGTATAAATACTCTTTATTGCTACAAAAAATGGACATCTTAGTTTTTGCCTCTTTTGTGCAAGAATCTCTTTGAGCCATTTTGTCTACTTTGTAATTCCAAAAACAAAATTCCTTCTTATGATTGTCTAAGGTGTGAATCGGCTTAAGTAAGTTAATCCTTCACGCCAGTCAGGTTAATTCGAAAAACGCCTATGATGATAGGGTATGTTGATGGTTTCGCTGAGTTTGTTTGCCACGAGAGTGGATTCAATGTTCTGTGAACTTACTGCTTAGAATTCCGCTATGTTTGAGTTTTGTTAAGCAACTTAGTAGATTTAAGTGATCCACTAGTCCATGATTACCACTCCTCAGGAACTCAGTTTCTCATCACTTATTGCTTGTTTGCTGCTCTATTTTACTTTCACTCTGTTTCTGCTATTTGCTCTGTTTTTCCTTTAGTTTATTTTCAAGTTTGATTTACGTTGCTAGATACAAAGTACTCTTATTGGCTTGGATTAGAGAAGTTGATTGTGTCCTGATTGTTAGTTACACTCCCAGTTGGATTGATAGCCTATTGTACTGTGATGATATGATCTAGTAATAAGTAATTGATAGCAAAATCTTGTTATGAAAGAGCCGTTGGATCAGAATGAATCGTTGTTTAACAAGCTTCAACGCGATTTGAGGGGAAAATTGATCTTGTCGGCTCCACCCTGAATGGATTCAACTTTGAGAGAAGAGATAGATGGTCTCGCCTTACTTGCTAAATAAACCAAAACCTATGTGCCTAAGCAACAGTACCACCAGAATTTCTAGCCAGCTCCAACAGTACCACCATGGAATGAAGCACAAGTTCAGCAGCCTATTCAACAACCTACAGAGGTGAATCCTTTTAGTGTGGAACCAACAAGCTCGCCCGCTGCTGACAAGCTTCTCCAGTTCGGTTGATCTATTTTTGATAACCGGTTTGATTGATCTGTTGCGTAAAGAACATACACCTTTTATCCCGAAATATTCTCTAGATGCAATTCCCAAAATTCGAAACCATAATTTGGGATTGCGGTGCTTCTGTTTTAAACCATAAGGATGGGTACCCATTTGAATAAATTGAGTTGGAACTTAACCATATAGTTTCTTTTGATCCATGAATAGTGTTAAGATGTGGAAATGTCCATAATTTTCCACAATGATCCATTAATTACAAGAATGCCTATGTAGATGTTTAGATGATATCATGTAGGTTTTAAGGTAACTTTTCGGGGGCCATAACTCTTTGGTCACTGATCCATTCGTCGTGTTCTTGGTATGGTTAGAAAGGTCTAGGTCTCAAGAATACGTAGCTTCAAACCGTTCCTCGATCAGAGCTGTATTGAAAATGTTATGGTCATTTTACTGTGACATGTCGAGAGTCCTACGAAACAGATCAAAGGAAATGAATCCTAAGTTTCGGGGGCCATAACTCTTTGGTCACTGATCCATTCGTCGTGTTCTTGGTATGGTTAGAAAGGTCTAGGTCTCAAGAATACGTAGTTTCAAACAGATCCTCGATCGGAGCTGTATTGAGAAAGTTATGGTCATTTTACTCTGACATGTCGAGAATCCTACGTCAAAGAAAATGAGTCTCCTACGTCAAAGGAAATGAGTCTCCTACGTCAAAGGAAATGAGTCTCCTACGAAAAGAAATGAGTATCCTATGAAAAGAAATGAATATCCTACGAAAGGAAATGAGTCTCCTACGAAACATGAATTGATTCCTACGAAATTGAATGAGTCTCCTACGTCAAATAATGCTGATGTGACATTATTCATTAATGGCAGTTTCGTAATTTTTTTTTTTCAAAGGATACAAGGGTAAAATGGTATTAAAAACCCCAAAAAACTAGTTTAGTAATTTCAATCTTTTTGGACTATTTGAATAGGAACTAGAATTATAAAAGAGTAGTTGAGTAAATCACCCTAATAAATAAGCTATTGTTGTTTAAAAAAATGCTATCCTCCAAAACAACATGTGTCATAGAGTAGACTCAAAACATTGCTTTAGTTTTTGTTTCTAAAATCTGTCCGGTTTTCATAAATTAGAAATTTATAAAGGAGCATCTTGATGTATTTGATAGGTATATGGAGTTTATAGAATTAAGTCCGTAGCTTTAATAAATGGCCACGTAATGGGAACGTGTCAAAACTGAGAATCACATTGACAGATATGCAAGAAAAATGAGAAACAACACTTTGACAATAGTAAAAATGACTAACCTGCAAATTACGAGTGACAATAACAATCCATGCTCTTCATAGCTTTTATTTTGAAATCGAGTTCACCGGAACAGGAAATGAGAATATAATATCACCATTAACGTTTGGTTTTTTTGAATAATATGCAGGAAAACTCACCAATTTCAAACTCTACATCGAGCTTAACTAAGTTGAGAGCATCAAGAATGATTTCAACAAATTATGAAAAGTAAACAGATAATTTGGAAATCGGACCGAATTGGTTGAGCGAAAAAAGCAATTAAATGAAACAAAAACAAAAGAAAACAAAATCAGAAATGAAAGGATCACCGTAATTTTACTTCTCCACCGTCGCTTCCTCTTGAATGTTTCACGAATCCTTTTATCTTCTAGTCTCACGATCGTTAATGATCTGTCAAAAAAAACAATATCGTAGATGAATTAACAAAATCTATCGAACTTGGGGATCATAAAAACTGGGAAATTATCGTACAAATCGGAAGAAATCAAAAATTAACAAAGAAGTAGAGACAGTAATCGAATCAAGTCACAGATCACTCGAGGATCAGAATTGGCTCAACTGACCTTAGATCGTACAGATTGGAAGACATTTAAAAATAACAAAGAATTAGAAACACAGAAACAGTAATCGAATCAAGTAATAGACAATTAAGAAATAGATCTCTCGAGGATCAGAATTGGCTCAACTCACCTTAGAATCGTTAGCCTTACCCGAACTATGAGAACGCTCATGATGGTCGGCTGCCAGAAAAAAAGCCACCTGAACTCAAGTTTCTGCCGAGTTTGTTTGAAAATGGAGGATTTCAAAATTATGAGAGAAATCATATAAAGAGAGAGAGAGACATTGTAACGTTACTAATCTTGAAATGGCTATTTGCTTAACAAACTCGATGTTTTACGTTTTATAGGAAATTCAAATTTTGAATAAGACAAAAGTCCGCCCGTTTCGAAATCAAATAATTCAGTTTCAGTTTCGTCAAAAATGTTATGTGCTAAACGTTTTTTTTGTTTTATTTTTCATTGGTTAATATTAAAAATGGATTTGCAAACCAAACGGTAATAACTCGAAAAAACAAAGTTTGGCTTTCTCTTGAAATAAAAAGTCTCCATCTTTGAAATTATCTGTGTCAAAGATATCCGGATTAAGCTAGCTTCCAAGAAACCACTCTAAGCACGGTGGATAATTAATAACTGATACAGATTTACCTAAAAACTTAGGAGAAAGAAATGCCCAAACCAAAGCTCCTTCCAATCTAAGACATGTAATTTCTAAGAGAGGAGGAGAGATCTAACAATACCAAAGCGAACTATTTAATCAATCAGTATGATTAAATAAAGCCCCACCATTAAAACCCCAACGCCTATAAACAACCAAACACAATGGGGCAAAAGTGCATCGATGAACAAATCCAAAACAGAGTGGAGTCATCACTTAGAAATCTTTACAGATAAGGTCAATAACGCATACAACAACGAAGACCACAAAAACTACAATGAATATGACTAGATCTAGCATCAACAACGATGGCAACACCAGCGACACTAAAGGCTCTCGGACCACCAGCGAAAGCAGTATTGAGACACTGAAGAGATCTACCATCGGACATAGCAGATAAAACATTGCCGAGACTAAGAGACACATAACCAACTCATCCTAGATCTGAGTCCGAACACCACCATGGAACCGCCCAAAACAAAGCCCAAACACTAAGGAAGCAAGAAAACATTGGTCTGACGCCGTGAAAGCCACCGGTCGTCGGACCCAACAGAGCAAAGTCGAAGTTTCAACGGCTACACAAACTCGAGAGAGAAATCTGGATGAACCTTGCGCTTATGATATGGTTGTGCTAAACGTTTGTTATAAATTAGGATTTGAAGTTAGGGAACAAAAACAAGGATTTTATAATTTTGGTTTAGTAGAAGCCAACATAAATAATAGTCTAATACATAAATGTTGCAGGTAGCATTTAAGCTTAATTTAATCTACTGTAAGTGGTAAATCCATTAAAAGACAAGCGCACTTGCAAATTTAGAAAAGTCTCACTGCTTACATTATTATCTAAGAACTTGGCTAATCAGTCGGCCAATTGTGACCAATGTTGATAAAAAAAAAATACATATTTAGAATTAGGCTTACATGTGGGTTTAAGGTATTGATTGGTAAAATGATATGTTTGTATTTTAGCATGTTTTAGGAGTCGTATTTAGCATGTTTGGTGTTTATATTCATCACATTTTGTGTTGGATTAGAGTTTCTTAGGTTAGTTTTCATGCATAGCATCCATACATGCATTGGAGCAGATTTCAGGTACAATTGGAGACTTTTGGATGCACCAGGAAGGAATTGGAGTTCAACTCGACCTCCAGGATTACCAACGCGCCAGAGCTGAACTCAACTCTACCTCCAGAATCAGCAACTCACAAGAGCTGAACTCAACTCTACCTCCAGAATCAGCAACTCACCAGAGTTGAACTCAACTCTACCTCCAGAATCAGCAACTCACCAGATCTGAACTCAACTTTACCTCTAGAATCAGCAACTCACCAGAGTTGAACTTAACTCTACCTCCAGAATCAGCAACTCACCAGAGCTGAACTCAACTTTACCTCCCGAATCAGCAACTCACCAGAGCTGAACTCAACTCTACCTCCAGAATCAGCAACTCACCAGAGCTGAACTCAACTCTACCTCCATTATCAGCAACTCACCAGAGCTGAACTCAACTCTACCTCCAGAATCAACAACTCACCAGAGTTGAACTCAACTCTACCTCCAGGATCAGCAACTCGCCAGAGCTGATCCCAACTCGACCCATCAACTCGACCTCCAGGATCACCAACACACCAGACCTGATCTCAACTCGACCAAACCGGTCGAGTTGGCTTCCCGCGGACCATTTCTGCGCAGAACTCGACTGACTCGGTCGAGCTGACCAATTCACACTTTGACCTTTTATTATTTTTGTTGACTTTTATTTTAGGGTTTTCTAAGATATGGTATAAAAATCTTCTTACCCCGTTTTCATAAACAAGCTTTTATTTTCATGAACTTTTGAGAGAGAACATGGAAACTACTCTTGCTTCTGTAATTTCAAGATCAACTTTCTTCCATATTGAGTTTCTATTTGCAATTTTATCTCCTGGTTTATTCTTACCTATTCTTCTTCTCTACTTTATGTTTATGCAACTTAGTTTATGCTTTGAATTTTTGTTTATGATTATGAAGTCTAATAGTTTATTAGGGTTTCTGAGGATGGGATAGATTAGTGAAAATCCTTGATCTACTAAGTGCCTAAGTTAAATTTCTCATAAATTTCTTCTGTTGTAGGGTTCTTAATGCTAGCTTCTCTCTGATCACTTGAGGTTAGATCTTAGGAATTTCCATACTCACGAAGTGTTTGATGAAATACATGATCCTGCTAATTTCAGATATTTTCGTATCTAGCCTAAGGGATTAGCTGTTTAAGGCAATTATTGACTTTAGTAAACTGAATTTTTATGTCTTCTGTGTTATGTTTCGCCTATGATGATAGGGTCTGGATATAGCTTGGTTGAGATCATCTATCATGAAAGTGAATTTGATTACCTTTGAGTTTGCTGTCTAGAAATCACCTCTTATTGAGTTTGTTAGGTACTTAGGTTATGATTAAGGAGATTCATTAGTCGTTGATCCTCATCCTTAGAAGCTTATATTTCGTCTGATTGAATTTCTCTGTTTTTCTGCAATTTCCTCATCATTGTTTCCTTTTACTTGCTTATTTAATTTCGTTCTTTTTAATTAAGGTTATTAGAAACATCATCTGATTTATTTGGCTTGAATTAATTGATTCTATTGCAATTCTGATTGTTTGCATATCACCCAATTGGATTGACACCTAAAGTATTACAATGACCATAATAGTGCTTAGGGTTAATTGATAAATAGAGTAAAAATCCTTTTATCATAAAACTTTTTGTTGAAGATAATGTTTTTCTAGGAACAAATCATATTTGAAGAATTTAAAATAGACAAATATGATTGGTTTTTACAAAAGCATTCTGTTCAACAAAAAATCTAACCAATCAAGACTTAAATCCACATATCTTTAGGAAATTTGTCATTTGGGAGATAAACTTCTTTGTGAGTCCATTTTCCCCTATTTGTTCGAAATATTCAGTTTGTAAACTCGAAAGAGGTTCGATTAAGTAATCATCGATGAAGTTTATTCCTTCTTCAATTTAATTCCAATAGTTAGTTAAATTGGAACTAAATTAGAAAGAGATAAAGCGAACTTCTTTCCCAAGGCTTTGCCAACACTAGCCACCTTCGGCTACCTAAACCCATTCTCCAACAGCCAGTTTCACATTATGTAAATTGTCCTTCACAGCAGCAATTGAAATGGCAAAAATAGACAAAAACAACTGAATCATAAATGTTCACGGTAACATTTATATTAGTCCATCCTGTATTTCCCTAGTCTTCTAATGTTTCAGCCATCGCCTCTTCCGATAAACCAACATCAGCTCCAACATGTTTCTTGCTAGATGTTTGTTCCTCGTGTGAGTTTTGAGATTGGTGCGGTTCAAGATCATCTATGGCTTGTAAATCAGCCTCAGTTGAGGGAAGTTTTATATCAACTCTAATATTTTCGTATTCACAAGAATCAGAACTCTTTGCTTTCAACTGATTCTTCCTTCGCTTCATCAGATGAAGTTTTGTCAACGGGCTTGTAAGAGCTTCTTCTTTGAGACATGACTCTACTGTTGCCTCTTCAACTTCTTTGCTTTTGTCAACAGAATCTTCTTCTATGGTGTCAGTGGCATGGTCTGAATCATCAGTTTCTTCGGCAAGTGGTGAAATATTTGACTCATTTGATTCATCAACTTGAACAGAAGATTTCCCAGGAAAGCCTTGCTCCTCTTCAGCAGCACTTTCTGTCTTTGACTCTGAACCTTCGAGATTTGCAGAAGCAGGGAAAGACTGGAAAGTGTCCCAATCATCATCATCATCATCATCATCATCTTCGTCATTCTCTGCGTAGATTCCACTTTCTTCTGTGCTAACCTGATTGAATGATGCTGGTACAGTGGACAATGCTTCTGTTTTAACCATATCAGCCGAAGAGGTAACTTTCTCAGGTGTTGCTACCACAGGTGCTGGTAGTTTGATTTCCATTGGTGGAACCAAGGATTTTGGCTTCTGAAGGGTATTATCTTTAGAGACAGAAGCACGGATAATATCCTAACATCAAAAAGACAAGGGCGCAAATTAGATGATTATTTTCAAATTTTTGCATGCAAAATGCATACCTGCAACAAATATTAATGGATTTGATCCATATTCCAAGGTTATATAGTACATAAAGTTTGAACTACCGGGTATATAAGTTGAGCAAGAAGAACAAAATTATAAAACAATTAGGAAGGTGATTGTGGTCATGAGACTTGGGGTGCATAAAACTTTTGAACACACTACTTCCAAGCAATTCAATCAAATCAAATGCATTCAAGAACCTGAAGCTGCTGCCGGTGTGCTGTTGGCAGTGACAGCAAAACATCCTTAAAGTGAACAGCTGAAGAAGGTAACTGAGCTAGATTGGAAACAAGACGCACAGCTACATTTCTTAACTCGAGGACTTCCTGGTATTATCCATAAAACATAAACAGAAATGAAAATTAAGCCTTAAGAGAGAGCAACAACTTTCTAATATAGAATTTACAGGTCGGATTAGGAATGGAACCTGAGAAACGCCATCTGAAGTCTCAGAGAAAATCATAAGAACCACTTCAAGAAAAAGGCTCATAAATTCTCTCTGAAGTTCGTCAGTATATGAGTGTGTCTGAAGCAGCATTATGAACCTCAAGCATTCACCAGCTATAACCACCGATTCCTTATTCATAGGTTTCTATCCAAAACAATGAGAAATAAGTCAGTTGTCATAGTATTTATCTAAAAGACGTCAAAAATGCTCTTCTTTCCTAGTATGTAGATTCTGTTTAATTTGGAAGCAAGAAACGAGAAAACAACCAGAAGTGCCCTCTGCATCAAACTGACAATATCTCCAATAAGTTCCCCAACAAAGAAGATCACAAATATTTTCTCCTCTGGGTTGTTGTGACGCTGTAGCAAGCTTTTTAGCACTTGTAAGACAGTCGCTTGAACCTGCAGATTTTTGAATTTATACTGTAAAGAGCTTGATAACTAATAGTTGAACTGATACATGACAAAAAAACAAGTCTCAGCTACCTGCACATTGGAATCTTTAACTACTGCTGCAATACAAATGTGACAACTCTTCAACATGTCAATACAGATAGAATTTGTATCAATTTCATCTTCTGTACAATTAGACTCGTAGGCAAGCTTAGCCAGTGAGAAAAGTTGTTCCAGACAAAAAACAAGCTTCAACTGAAGAAGCTTGCGTAACCCTGATCTCTTGTTGTCCACAAGATGGATACCATTGACGCAATCTTTAGTCAGATCACCAACCATGTGCAGACAAGCACCAAAGATTGCTCTTAGATGGATGCTACTATCGGCAGCAAAATTAGTGGCATCTGCAATCAATGTTTTGATTATATAACTTCTACAAACTTTTTCGATGTATCAATAAAGGAAACAAAAGTTTTGAGTTGCAACACATCAACTTCACCATTTTGCATATGCAACTTTGGAGCTCACATAAACAGACAGAAAGCATACATAATCTATACTAGATGTACCATAAAAACAAATCCAATCTCCCACAGAACTGTGGTAAACTCTTGGTAATGCATATCCGTTCATAGTGAATCTTTCTGTTTGAAGAAATCTATCAATATTTTACGTTTCATATGCTTTTTATCTATGAACGTGTTTATTATTTTGGCCCATGCAGCTAAAATGATACCTGCATTTGTTTATCATATTCATTAGTTGTGGATTTAATTCTCATACCAGTAGAAGGTTTTTGTGATGAGGCTCTGGTAAGCTCAAGCAATAACTCATTGGTGGACTTCACAATCTCAAGAGCTTTTGGTAGGTATGCATCAGTGGGGACTTGCCGGATGCACTTGTAGCCACTTAATAGAAATGCCAGAGGTGCCGAATTCAAACGATACTGCATCTCATCAGCAATCATCAGTTAGATGTAGGAATGAAATAAACTAGAAATCTGGAAATGCAGATGATGACGCAAAAATTCCTTAAAGTTAGCACCTCACCTTCAACTCAAAACGTGCCACAAGCGTCTTTATGGAGATAAATAAAGGAGAAAGCAAATTATCGCAAGTGTCATTATCTGGCGAAATTTCAGTGTGCCTGAAACAGAATAGAAGGAACCTTTGTTACACTTACTTCAAGATGCAATTCAATAAATAATATCTCTCTACATAGTTTTCAGGTTCAAAATAGAAAAACTAGACACAGCTTCCAAAAGTCTTCTAGTAAAGTGCGCACCTGTGGAGAATTTTGAACAGGTACCCCAGACAGAGTTCAATGGTCGAAAAGGCAAACTGCTCATTTTCAAGAAAATCTTTTGGACAGTTTTGTGAAATCTGTTGAAATGTGAAAATAAACTTATCAGAACTTGCATCTTTTATAATGCATAAGGATTAAATAGTCCTGGAAAATTAAACAGAATCAAGTGTAATGAGGAAACTCATCTAATTGTGGTCTAATGACCATGAAATATGTAACATAACATTGCTATGCCTATGGCAAAGTAACAGAAAAATTGGTGACTGTGACAAGGGAATAGTATATCTTTGTTCCAACTAAATAAAGGGAAAAAGAACAGAGAAAGATACAAATATTCAAACTAATCGTGACCCACACTTCATCTTAGGAAAAGTGAAAAATGCTAGCTATAAATGATGATCTAGAACCTAAACTTCCAGCCAAAAAAGCATTGTTTTCAATAACATCAACAAGACGTATACCTGCTGTAATATTGATACTGCAAGAATATCCCACGAACTGTCCATATGAAAATTATACGAGAATACCTGAATGAGTTACAATAGGAATATGAATCAAATCAGAATGGTGAATAAAGAATCAAAGCTTACAGCTTATTGTGCTTGGAAATGGGTAACGCAGAAGTCAGTCAGGTTAAATAAGAAAATTATGGAGTGGGGTAGATCTGCAGATAGCATAAGGTATCATGTATTCTAAAAAGGGAGCATGTGATTGCTTCAACTGATATTAAATTCTTCCAGTGGCCAGTAAGTTTAAGAATACAGCAGAATGGTGGAAGAGGAATTTCAAAGGAAATAAGATATTTGAAGTGGACCTACCTGCAATAGTTCTTGGCACAGATCTATGCTAATAGACCCACTGGTGAAAAATCTTTCAGCAGAAAGAGACTGGAAAACTGGTAATGCAATTTCAAATAACTTTAGGCCCTGGGACGAAGATTCCTTGATGCTGGAGTCTTCACTATATTTCATTTTAGCTGAGCCAAAAGGTATTACTACCATATTAGAGGCTGGATGCATCCCCTGAAATAAGACAAGTACAGTGAAGCCCCACAGGAACCGATAATCTTCCACCTCTAATGTAACCATGCGATGTCTAGATATCAAAGACCCATCAGAAAATTCTTCCACACTATAATTCACCGGAATTGCATCCAGGACCAAAGCTTGTAGGATCACAGGCCATGCCTCTTCCAGACAAGGCTGTAGCCTTCTTAAAACAATATGTGGTGGTATTTCATCTAAGAATGAGCACTGCAGCGAAAGTCAAAAATCTTATTAGAAGACGGGGAGCACAAGGATAGAAGAGTTTAGCTGAAAAGAGAAAACAGGATTGACTCACACTTTTTTTGAGGTTCTGACATAAGCAAACATTAGCGTAGCCCTTCAGAACCTGCATCCAGTACCTCCCAAGCTGGTCTGAACTCTTGGAAAACAATGGCAACAGTGCTTCAAATTCCACTGGCACCTCACCATGGTGTTTTCTCAAGAATGTAAATATATAACACTTAAGCGAGGCATGTGCAGCAAGAAGCCTGATCTTGATCTTCATTGCAAGAGTAAGTCCAGTCAGTGAAAGTCAAAACAATAATTTGAAAATAAAACCTTTTGTTGCTTATTCACCTTGCTAGTGACCCATTCAGAAAATGAAGGATAATATAACTCGTTGAATTCATTGAGTGGGCGAGAAAGTAGAGAAAATATGCGTTTGACTGCAACTTGATCGCTGCTCATTATTCCACTGATCATTATCTGGAATTAAACACATTAATTTAGTAGCCTAACGGCATAAAATCAGAACTACGACAGATTTCATGCTCACCTTTGTAGCCAATTGTAACCCAGCTTCCAGAAGAACAGGGCCAGAATTTGCATCCAAGGCAGTACGAACAGCAGACACAAGTTGAGCCTAATTGTTAGAATTGTCAGTAACTATTATCTTCATTAAAAGAAATTAAAATTAGTATTTGTTCGGTAAGAAATAGATTTGCATGGGGAGCACCTGATATTGTTCCAGAAGAAGGTGTCCAGGAAGTTCAGGGTCGGCTGCTAATTTAAACTGCACACATATCACATATTTACGAATTATATTCACTGTAAACTACCACACCAGATTAACAGGGGGAATGGGAGAACATATAACTACAATTCAGAAATCCTTCACTACCAGAAAGTCTCACCTTCTCAAGAATAGTACTAAGAAGTCCAACTCCAATTGGCCTCATGTTTTCAAACTGTATAGTGCTTATCTGAATAATTTGGCAACCTTGTTAGATTGCCTCCGAACATTTTTCAAAATACTTGAAATTGTGCTTGACAAATTTAATTTCTTTCCTTTACCTGATAAGCAAGAGATATGAGCTCTTGTAGTTGAAGGACTAACCAGTCCCCTGAGCTTCGTCTATCAGAAGCAAGTTTCCTCGCCAATGGAAGATCAAAATGAGCAGCATCATTTCCTACAGCCTCTGGCAAAAGACTTAAACACCTACAATCGAAAAAGCAGTGGAGCTAATTTACTTAAAAAGGCATACTTTAGAATACAAATAAATATAAACTACTATGCGTTTTGACAGAGCTAAGTTATTAAGACGGAGCATTTGTTAAAGCACCATTAAGTTATTAAGTTCTCAGGATCAAATTAGACATTCAAATTTCATATTGGCTCCCATTCATGAACTTGCTAAAACTTGGTTCAGCATCAAGATACACTTTTGATATATCAGTTGAAAATTGTATTTTCCACCAAAATTAAGTCGTTCTCAAAAATTATTCGAGGCGATTTGTTGAGTATTGAAATCAACAGTATTGACTAGAGAGGGAGAATAAGAACACAGAAACATCCCCCACTTACTCAGCGGCAAAAACCCTGGTTCTATATCTCAAGGATTTCTCTTTATCAGGATTGGCACGTAAAGATTTTCCATTAGAGCTAGAAACCATGTCTTCATCATCATCTCCAATGTTCTCTCTAGTGTTAGCAGGATCATTGTCTGCAATGTTCGTTTCAGTACTCCTTCCAGCGGATGCTGCAAGGGCCTGTCAGCAGAGTAAAACACTAAATTTCCACTAATTAAGGAAACAAGAAGGCAGACATGAATATCTATAAAAAAATAAAAACAAAATTTAACTGACAGTAGCATTCAGAACAAACAGGCAGCAATCATAAGAAAACAAATAAATTGCAATGGTCCCATTTCAGGTAGTTCATACTGCAGCAGTTAAAGTCCACAGAAAACCAAGAAATTGGTAAGAAATAATCTTTTCCGTTACCATGTTGCGGCATATTGACATCCATCGAGATGGGCATGATGGGCATGTTGCAAAAAGTAGGCGTATCAGGGTATTACGGATCAGGTTCCCAATCCTAAAAACACACAGCGTTTCCAGTCCATCAATAAGCAACTTAATTTAAAACCTTACATAAAGAAACACAATAGTCCATAAGAGAGCAACATTTACAGAAAAAATAATTGCTTACTCAGAATCAGTTTCTTCATCCAACATCTGAAATAAGTTACCCTCTATCTGCTCATCAATGACAGAAACCTAAAACAGAAGAATGCGATAAATTCCGAGGGTGCGACAAATTCCAAAATTTGAGGATTCCAGAAAGAAAATTATGGATCAAAGCATTCTGTTTACCGGGTCTTTCTCGATTAGATGCCGAAGAGTTGACACAGATAGACGCCTAATTATTGGCTGTTTCACAAAACATATAACTAGTTTTCATCAGAAGAAGCCCTTGAAGACTTGCCTATACAAAGAAGAAATAGAAAAAGGAAAAACCTGTCTTGATGCTAGCGTCATCAAAAGGCTTTTTACATGTAATTGCACTGAAACAGCTTGTGGAGCAAAGAGGATAAGCTGCTGGGTAAAACACACGCTCCTGGAAATATATAGTTATAAATTAGCAATTAACCTTCATACAAGACAGAGTTACATAGTAGTAAAAATGAATTTAAAATGATTGTGAGAAAGAGATAAGCATTCACATACTCAAGTAGTGTTGGAACTTCTTGCCAAGAACTAATCTCTGCAATAACAGACTGCAAAAAACCTTTATTTAGAACGAGCAAACAGATTTTTTTACATGTAAATGCATGTCATCTTCCTTGACTTATAGAATAATGATAGTCATAGGATCCATAATTTACTGACATGCATGGTTTATACTAGATTCCAAACTATTTATTAGGTAGGATGATCCTATCATTTTCCCTTACATAAAAATGCATGCATCTTCCTCTTCTGAAAAACAAGATCGGAAGGTCCAGGATAGTACCTTGCAGCGTGAAAATAGAATGCTGCCAGGAGAAAGCTCAGGACCAAGGACAGCAACAATAGCATTAACAAGGCGCCCAATGCCTTGAGAAAGATCAATCCATCCACTTTCTTCAGTCAACAAAATGTCCAAGGCAAGTCCTAAGGCTGCCTAATAATGAGGACAGAATGAGAGTGATAACATGGTACAATGGATGGAAATATCAAATCAAGTTGGGGAAATGAAGTCCTCTCAGTAGTAAGCAATTATAATCATGCACCAAATTTAAGGATAAGAAACTTAATGAAAGCTCCTAAAAGTTGCAGTTATTGTACTGCGTCAGAGACTTTCCTTTCTCTGTCAAACATTTTAAGATTGAGGTCACTACCAAGTCAAATATTTCCCAATTTTATAGATGCGCTGAATTTTAGTTTGATAATCCAAAATTTTAAGCACTAAAATGAGACTTCTAAACATAAAAGGAAGATATGAAAACTGTGCATTCAAAGATCTTAATGAACTAAAAAATTGTTTACCTGAACATGAGATACAAATGATAAACCAGCAGCTTCAATCGTTAAAAGAAGCCCATGCAAGGCCCAGATCTTAAGGCCAAGAACAGAAGTTTTGGCCAGAGAAGAGACTGAACTAACAGTAGCGGGTACTAAGGTCGATAATGCCATTCCTCCTGCACTGCACACCACGTACAAATAAATTTAAAATACAACACATCAACATGTCAGAGTAGCTCTCAATATGTAAAATAATACACTGCAAAGATGGATAACATTTGAACTTATCTGCTTTTAAAGTATATACTACTAGATACATATTAACCTACTTTTCAATTTTATTGATATTCACCACGTATTAAACATAACGCTCAAGTTAGAAGCCAAACTCCACCTGTGATGGATGCAGCCAAGTGCAAGAGCAATTGATCCACCATAGTTTGGATCTGTTATTCCACTTAGGTCGCCGAGAAGCACTCTGGTCTATTTATCACCAGGCAAAAACATATGTGAGAATTGAAGGAATTTTTCTCATACTCTATCACTAGCGATAAAAAAAAGAACATCTAGACAAAGAAAATCGTATTGATCTTCTTCACATTTAGGAAACAAGTAGTAGCAGAGATATGGAATACAGTTAAAGTAGGGTCACATAACCATCCAATTTAAAGGCGCCATAAAGATAGAGGCGCAAAATATATCTATGTCAAGATTACATATTGGACAGACCATTCTTGCCGTAAAGATGTCATTTCCAAGACGAGCTAGAAGACCTAGACCCTCACATGCTGCCCTGCGTTGCGATGCACAAATGTCGCCCTCTGTTAAAATATTCTATTGCAAAAGAAACATCAAAAAGATATATATTAGAAAACAAGTGAACTAAATTTGAGATTAGGCTCATAATATCTTAAATTGTATCTTCCTTGAAAAAAGTACCTGAAAAATGGTTTGCCCGGAGCTTAATACTTCTGTCGCTAGTTGCTCAGGACGTAGAGCATGCAAAGCCTGTATAAAATAAATCAAACATGAAGTTCCGAATGTAACAGAAACATATTATGTACCTTTAACAACAAGCAAATGATCTGAACTCAGATACAAATGATTAAGTATGTACAGTAGTCTTTACATTGCAGAGACAGGGTAGCACAGCCCTTCCATGCTCAAAGAATAGTGTGGGTTCTACCATTAATGAAACAAAACTTATCGCCTTTATCTATAGACCAAAAACATGTATGATCCTTTAATTATTGTAACTTATGTGTATTTTCTAGCCTTCCAACATCATGACTCCAGCCCTAAGTAAACTCCTATACGAGGTAGAGTAACAAACTCACCCAAAACATAGTTATACCTTCACCATACTACTATCTTGACCAGTCATTTTACTAAGGTTTGTTAAAATGCACAAAACTCGTATACAAATATTGGGAGCACCTTTAATCCAGCAAGAAGTCCCGCACAGATGTTAGTCAAGCTGGCAGTACGCCAATGTTGCTTCTTTCCAGCTTTCATACACTGTTGTATGACGGAAAGGAGTGAGAGCATCCCTTGGCTATCCTGAGAATAAAAGGTTACAATTATATCAGATTATCAAATAGCAAATGTCATAGCAAAACAAGGACCTACTGGACATATAATAGTCACAAACCTGAGAAGCAAACATGATACCAAAGCAGAATACCATCTGATTCATCAATGTCTTTTTCACAGTCTCTGGCTTCATAATTAAAGAAATTTTGCGTAAGAATTGAGCAAAAAAAAAACCAAAAAGAAATCTGTAGCTAGATAAAAAAAAAAACAGCGCAACCACTAAGAACAGATTCTCGCCGAAAAGTGAACTGCGCTTACCAGAGGAAAACTAGAAATTTTAGTTTCCCATACACTTGGTGCTAGACCATCTTCCCCACCTTGAAAATAGCGAAGCTCATCTTCAAACCAATCCCTGATTAAAAATTAATAATAACTTACATCTCCATGGAAGGACTAGTTTTCTGCGGCGTGGTCAAGAATATGTGAGGAATCAAACGCAGCAAAACTCCTATGGTAATGAAAATTAACAAAAAAAGATGAACATTTAGGAACCTGCCAGGAATCCAAGGACCAAGCCATGCGTCTCTTTTGTCAAGGAGCACCTTCAAGCACGAGCATTCGTCGAATCCGGAAGGATCCCTTTCAATTATACAAAAATGAAGGAATGACTAGTGTGTTGATTAACAATGAGATTTATCAAGCCAAGTCCTTAGCATTCAATAAAGGGAGTTTTAAGGAAGAGCAACAGTTAGGGATGATACTAAACATTACCTATATTGTGTTGTGCATAGCTGAATAATTTGCTGATGCTCACTTTTATAGGCCAACGGATCCGGGATGGATTGATAAGCTATCAATATTCTTATGATGAGTATGTCGACGAAAGTTTTGACGTCAGAAAAACGTTTGTCGGCCATTGTCAATACATAAGACAAAGCGCTGTTTCCAATAAGATAATGTCAATTCACTCATCGTACAGGTAAAGGATAAGAGAACACAAATAGCCAAATTGTTAACTGGCAATAACAAGAAGACAGAAAACTGTAGGAAGCATCAGTAATGCCACATACCTACGGAGGTTTGCCAATACTGGTTGAAGTAGAATACCATCATTACAAGAGACAAAACGTCGCACGAAAGCTGTGAGTGCATCAATTGCGGCGGACCACACACTACAAAAAGAAGAATACTGATCATTTACTTGCTACCACGAAAAACAATGGTGGAGTCATCACATTTGTTGCACTTGCGATGAAGCAATCAGGGAAAACTGAGGACTTAGCCCTCTCAAGCCCGCCAATAATGTGTCAAAAACCCACTACGACAATATTTTGAAGACTAGTATTAATTTTTATAAAAGTATGTGCATTGTTTCCAGATGTGTCCAACGAAAGATAAACATCTAAAATAAGATATACAACATAGGGCAAGAATATTAAATCCTGGCATTCCAATAAAGGTGTAGTGAATCAAGGGCCACTTACCTTAACGTAGATTTAAAGTCTGCACTTTGTTTGATCAAGTGTTCTGGGTTTCCAATAAAGACATCAGTCCACAAGATTAGAATATCAAAATCTTGGTCCCCAAATTCCTACATAATTGAATAAAATTGCATAAGACAGTGCACCGTCAGGAAATTGCAGTTGAACACGTAAGGATATAAATTACCTCCTTTGGCATAGAATTCAACAGCGATGATAACAATAACCATCCAGCTTCCTTTTCACTTGCGGCGACTGTAATATTTCTCCTCGATTCTGTTAGCATCTTCTTTGAAACTTCAAGCACTGACTTTGGCAATCTGTGAACATACAATCACAAGAAAATAAATTTGAATTAACGGAACTTCTGAATTGGAAATTCCATGCCAGTCATAGCAAATTGAGAACTTTTTGCACAAATATACCCTCTATACTTTTCATGTTACGCAAAGGGTGTATGGCCATGAACTACGAAAAGGAGCATATAAATAACTCTTAGAAACTACTGAAAGTACTACGAGTTTGAAGGTTCATCTAATTGCCTAGGGCAATGATTCATGGGAAGATTTCTTCATTGGCTCACAAAAATAAATACGCTGCCCAAATGAAAGAATCCAATGCCCAGCAACAATAATTTGTTGGAACGAGGATTAATGTTGAGTGTTAAGTGTTGAAACAGTAAATACAATGTGATTACGGGGTAGCTATGAAGACTTTTACCTAGCAGGATAACCAAGAGAGAGTCCAGGAGAAATGGAGACTAGAGCTGCCAATGTTGCGGCTTGTCCATGCAAAGAAGCAAGATCAGTTTTTAACTTGCCTCCCTACAAAAATGATAACGGTAAATTACAAGTCATTCCCCAACAGATGCAATTTCTTACAGAGAATATATATTTGTAAAGACTTAAAGATGAAGGATTTCAATTAGACGAAGACCAAGAATGTCATAAGCGTAAAAGGGGAAACTATGATGTCTTTCATAATTTATTGGTCTTCTTCAATTTTACCAAATTAATTATCACTGAAAGACTTTCTTGTTTTGCATTCGGATCATAATGTCACATCACATCTTCATCAATATTTCTTTTTCATTGCCAGACCTCTCATATCATACTAAGATGTGCCAGATCATCGCATGGCCAAAATCTTTGGCTTCTGACAGAATATACAGTAAAACTATATATTACAAATGCAGCAGGCCGTGCATACATGTGTAACTAGATCTGAAATAGATACTACACATTTCAAACTCACAAGTGACTCAAGGAAAACGTGAAATCATCATACTAAAAGAAGAAAAGCTTACTCAGATCACATGAAAAACTAGTGTTACCTTTTCAAAGGATAAACTTTCCCGTAAAGCATTAAGAGTGGTTACAGCATAAGAAGTCAATCCACCAACGCAGGTGGGATCAACCTCAGCCAAAGCACGTAAAGTCAAAGCAGCTTCAACACGGACCTGAAAACCCAATTTTAACTTTGTGAATTATGCATTTACAATAACTCTTGGGGTATCATTTGACCCAGCGTATCCAGAATTTCATGTTGGCATGACAGATAAGGCTACTAAATACTGCACAAAGCCGAAACTGAAAATTCAATATCTCAAGCTCCTACATTCCGAAGAGCAATCAGAAATTACTGTGATAATGATTTCTTCCAACCCTCTATTTTTATGCTAGAAGGATTGTTTACCTACCAATAAATTACTGTGATAACGGCTTACTACAACCCTCTATTTCTATTTGTAAATGTTTTGTTTTCGTAACTATCATGGACAGAATATCAAAGCAGATAAACAGTATTACATTCAGAACTAGCAAGAAAAACAAACGAAGCATAAATCTCAGTATGCAATTTTTTCGTACTAAACAAGAACACATAGATAAGGAAGATCGGGGTCTAGGAGATTGAAATGATTACGAATAAGAGTCTACGATAGATGCTACCGAGAAAAGGAAAAGGGATGAATATAATTTATGTTGAGAGTAACTACCAAAGATATGTGAAGCTTACAAGGTCCAAGGAATGTGACAAAGCTGCACCTACTGTGTCATCAAAAATTTCCCTGAATTCATGAGGAACCTACAGGCAGGCAAATCAAAAAAGAGCTTAGACTTTTCACCATTTAATAAAAGGTAACAGATTTCACCATTTAATAAAAGGTAACAGAAGTTGTAAGACAATATAAATCAGAAGAGTTACGCCAGTAGCAGCCTCACCTCTCCCAGCGTCTTCAACGTGTATGACAAAGCCCGTAAAGCAACAATTTTCATTGATGGACATGCAACTGAAGACTGAAGCTGCGTTTGTTTAAAAAAGAAAAGACACAACTTACTCGATTGTGATACAGAAACATAAAACTAACGGTAAATGTATGTAGCTCTGACTTGCAGGAACAAAAAATAATTTAGTTAAACTGCAAAACCTTCTTCCCCAGAAAAACGGAAAAGCTTCTCTGGCTTGGTTCCATCATTTGATCAATTACACCAACTCGTAGGATGTAAAGAACACATGCCTTCAAAAGTGAGATTATACATTAAAAAAAAAATTGGTCCAGCAGAATATCACTCATGTTTTCAAAGAGTTAGCAACGTATCCTCTTTGTTTATAAGCTATGCAGCAATACAAAGGATTCCCTACATAACGTATGTAAGAAATTTTAACGATGACAAAATGACAAGATTGGAGTTGTAAGGAAATGAAAGAAGCATGACTTACCAGTGCATGGGCATCAATTGAGGAGTCACCCCGAAGCATGTCCATGACATGCAAAGAATAGTCTTGAAGCTCACTATCTGAATCCAAATACCTTATTCTAATAGCCTGCAAAATATAATTCAACACTTCATAAATTTAATCAGGCCGTGGTACCAAATCACAGATATGTATTACGTAAAAAAATGAAGATAACCAAGAATCTACGTATAGGTTCACTGCAAGTAGAAAATGGAGGTCTTATGATATGGCAATACAGGCATTATTCAGATATAACCCTTAATAGCAATTGGTGTGATTTCCGAAAATGCTCATATTGAATGGTAACAATAATATGTCTCAATGTCAGTCTGAAATGGAAAATATAACCAACTCACAAGGACATCACAACAAAGATTATAGCTTCCAGCGTTTGTTAACCTGTAAAAAGAACACCCATGACAGAGCCAAACCAAACCGCTTATTCTTTGCCCGAGATCCAACCGCTGCAAATTAAGTATGGTTTATAACGGAAAAAATTAGCTCTTTGCAAAACAAAAAGAATGATTTACTGCAAACTTCTTTTCAGAAAAAAATGTCTTTATATCCCAAGTCTGAAGAGTTAATTTACATAGAGATCTTGTTACAAAAACCATATTTTCGAAGAGGTCATGAAAATATGAACGACGATGTGAAATTATTATAAAATAAATAATCATGTATGTTTTGCTTTTACTACATGTGTGAGCCATTCTAACTGCTTTCTCATCCTTGCAAGCCTCCCTACAGTAGCTGTATTCTAGGGACTAAAGAAGTTCTGCCACAATTTCAAAGGCAAAATAGAGAAGGTATAAAACGTGTGTATGGAACTATAACATGTCATCATATTGTCAGAATGGCTTGCAAAACTGTCTTTAATGGCTTATAAGTTATACACTACCTTTTGTGAAGGGTAAAATTAGATGCCTCTGCAAACTACCCTCCAGCTTCTTTGCTGGTGGAAATGGACCTTTGCCTCTAGGTTGGACCTAATAAATAAAAACCAAATTCCATAACCACAAAATTATGAATACATGAGGGAAATAAATTACTAGTAAAATAAGCCTACATGCGCTTCAGGATGCATTCCCAGAGCAAGCAGTGAGCCCAAAGCCTCTGCAAATGCATCCCGGACAGATGATTCTGAATCTTCAATACCCTGCATTAGCAAAGGCATATATATATATATATATATATATATATATATTCAAAGAAAAACATAAGTCCACCAAGTAATTGAAAGAAGAGCACGTTAAAAACATACAGGTTTCAATAGGACATCAAACTGACCTTGACACAGTAAGAGGCTAAAGTATCAAATTCACTAGTACCAAGACCAGGTCCCCCAATGTTGGCAAAGGCCTTCAAACACCGAGCAGCAGCGATTCTCACTACAAATGATTTGTCTAAAGTGGAAAATTTTGTGATGAGACGGTATGCTTCTGAGTATGCAGTGGCAGCAGCTGTACCACCGCAGCCTTCCAAAGCATTGTGAAGCAAGATAAAGGCTTCTTGTCTCACAAAATCCTGAAAACAAGGGAAAAGACACAGAATTAGATTAATTAATAATAGCTGTTCTAACACGGGTAAGTAATCTTGGATGTCCACAAATTTCTATGCAAAATTCTATATAAAGATAGCTAGGTGCAAATAAACTCAATTTAGAAAACTAAAACAGCAGATTCGTAGACTAGTAAAAGGCATAAACCGGTTTATACCGAACTATATCTACCATAGATTTTAGGACACAGTAACAATGGTTGCAGAGCTTTAAGGCCTTCACTGCCACAAATCCCATACCTATTTGAGATTTTCAGAGCGTACAGTACTTTCTAAATACTCCAACTGGGCCAACGATAAAAATAAATGATCCATTGTGGTAGATTATATATAATCTTGCTAAACCAATTAAATATACTCTTCAACCTGACAGCAAGAACTTAGAGCATAAGTTGAACCACAATACCTCGTGAAACTTCACTAGTTTTGTCACAATAACTGTTGTTTCGATCAAGCCAGAAGTAATTTTTCTCCCAAAATAACGATACAACTCCCCCAAGCATTGTGCAGCTCCTATAAAAGAAATTGTATATATTAACTTAGGAGCATAAGACCAAATAAACATAAAGGAATAACTTCCCTGCCAATTTTCAATAATAGAGACTGTAACTAAACGTATGTCTAAACTCTAAGAAATGTATAGATAATTGATGTACTCGATAGATTGCATATCAAATAGTCTAACTAAACTGAAATTTTATTCTACTTGGCGGGAGACCAACATTAATGTTTACTCCACGACAGCACTATAGCCTAGAGTATTGAAAAATATTAATTAACAATAACTACAGCCCACCGGCAACTCGCTGAGGATCACTCCGCTTCCCATCCGAAAGAAACCCTTGTAAACTGCTAGCTCTAGAGTATATCGAAATACTATCACCATTTGATATAACTTTCGCCATAGCCACTGACGCAAGATGACGTACCGGTCTCCGTGCACCAATAGTAACCAGAGAATAGAGAGCATCTTCGCATTTTCTTTGAGATACTAATATAGACTCCTGACATACATGATCGTTGAGAACACATCAGATTAGACAATCAAATATCAAACAAATGCCAAATATATACACAAATAATTGCAGACAATGTAAAACAAATGGAATAACTTTCTTACTTTTTCTTTGGAAAACCATAAATCCGTGCAGTTACACGTAAACTAAAGAACAAATAAATGGTCTGTGAAACTAAGGATTCTACTAGCTGATGTCAGATCAATGTTTAACATCTTGCTCATTTATTAATGACTTGCATTACCAGATGATTATCATTTGTGATTTAAAGCGAAACAGACAAATTTTAGAACTATAAAATGAAAATACCTTGGGCTCTTTATCGATGGCGAAATTAAGATCAGAAAGAATCTCGAAACATAGAAGAGGGTCAGGGCTTTTCTGTGAAGCTGATGCCACAATCGACTCTAGCTGGGCGACCAGAACGCCGAATCGCGACAGAGGAACGTTGTCGCTCACATTATTCTTGGCCATTAGAACTCTAAAATCAGGAGAAACATGCGAAGTAAGCTCGGAGAAAGGAGGTTGAGTTGAGGAGTAAACGAAAGAAAGAGTCGGAATATTTGTCTTCAGATCTAATGGTGTCGGAGGAGAAAACCCGGAATTTGTTTCCAGGCCGCGTAAAAGGTACTGTATATATGGGCTCGAAAAGTTATTTATTAACCCGGAAGTACTAGTTTTCTTTTTCTTTTTTTTTCGTCAATAGAATCGGCGGAATACAAAAATTTCTTCAAAAACTAAAGTCCAAAAAAGAAAATTTCTACAAACGAGAACCAGAAATTAATTGAAAAGAACCAAGAAAGACAAAGACTCGAAAAAATGAGATTAGCTACTATGGAAATACAAAGTCATACGCTTACGTTTTTTTGTGTTGTGTTTGTAAGTGTGTTGGAAATTCGAAGGAAAAAATTCAATCTTGCAAGAAAGTTTGATACGAAAGTAGTAAATCATCAATGGGTGGAAGAATGCATAAGGGAAGGGAGACGAGTTCCCGAGGCACCTCATATATTTGAAAGGTTTGTTTATTGATGTTCAGCCTTCTTATTTAAGTACATGTATAGCATATCTTTTCGTTTTTGATTCGTAAAAGATGATTGGGGAAGCTTTGAGAGTAACTTTTCAGTGGGGAAGAGGTTGGACCTTTGGTCATGGAAGTTCCCACAGTTTGCGGCTAAGCTAAAGTCGCTAAGAAGGTGAACAAGACTGCCCAAACTTTTGATAAATACTTTGGTAATGGTGAAGAAAACAGGAGTGGCTCCACTTCTGAGCTTGCCACTTGGATGGATTATGTCTTGTTGAAAAAGGTATTTGTCTTTCTCTTATTATCTACTTGTTTAATAATATGTCGAACAAGTGTTTTAGAGTTTACTAAAATATGTTGACTTGCACAACCAGGAATCGAGTTCCACCACTTACATTATGTAGGAACTTAGCCAATAGGCCGGTCAGTTGTGGTGTTTTACAGCTTTTCAAATTAAGAACCGAATTTATACTCTATATATTTTTATTAAATAAAACCACCTTAAACCTATTTTGAAAAGTAGTTATGAACCATCGGTTAATTTATTTTGTCATATAGTTTATAACACATCCAAAATAAAGTGTTTCCTTTTTAATATGTTAAGATGTTTATAACTTAGTATATATAATATGAGTTAACATAATCGGTCAATTAATTTTTGTTCTATAGATTTTTTTAATTAAATTAACAAATTATTTTCTCTATTTCCAATATTTCTCAACCCTAGATTAATGTAAATTATTTGAAAGAAAAGGTTAACAACATTGTGAGAACAACCAAAAGCAGAGCAACAAGGCGATGGCTATAGACGCCAAAATACAAAAGGTCGAACTCTGAAAGATAACAAAAGATTAAACTAAGGATAATAGGAAAAGAACTAAGCTAAACTTCTCTAACACTAAGGTTCAGGGAGTTGAGATTTCGAAGAGTAGTTCAAACGGACTTGGATTCTTTGTTGGACGTTCCTTCATTCCAGTCCGGGTATCTTTTCCTCTTAGATGCCATGTTGCGTAGAGTTATTTCTACCATTTCATCACTTGTTGTTGTCAAATCCTGTTCGATGCTGTTGTCATTCTGATTCAGAGTTACCCTTGTTCTGATGTGAGGATTGTTGCTCAAGTTGTTGACTTGTTGAGACGTGTATGGGACTACTTGAGGTGGAGAGAGTGGTTCGTAGTTAAACGGAGAATTGGATGGTTAGGATTAAATGCCGTATGAAGGTTACTTTCTAAGGGTTGATTGTCATCATACTCTATTGGGACATGATCAGCAGGGAAATGTACTGGCTGAGGAAGAAATGGACAGTGAGTGGTGGTGTGAATTATGCGTTGACAGTTTATGATGCTAGATCAATCAACCAAAATTATACGAATTCCAAGCTAACTAATTTTTAAAGGAGAGAGATAAACGAACTGATTTTATTGAATGAACGAGCTCAATCATAAAGATTAATTACAAGTGAGAGAGAAAGAGCCTATTCTAGTTTTCTAGGGTTTTTTCTGTATGTCTTTCTCCTTCCTCGCCACTTCTCTTTTATAGTTCCATGACTTGAATTCGACTCCTCCTTTCTCTCTCTATGTTAAGTTCGCTCCTCATAATTGTCTTCATCCCTATTCCTCCGCTACACCACATGATCATATGCTCTTCTTATTCAAAACACAATTCTTCTCGTTATCGGACTTGTGGGCCATAAATCATATTTAACGGGCCTAACTTTGCGTAGCCCGCCAATGATTGTGAGATCCATTTCCTTAGTGGGTCTTGACGGGTTGAGCTGTGCGAAGCGGTATCAACATAGTTGAAGCAAAGTCTCACCACTTCTTCATAGTAAAATCGAGCCAGAATGATGTCCCTAGCTTATAACCAGACATATGTCTAAAACAGGAGTCTGTCGAGAGCATAGATTCTGATTTCTACTCTTACCAGAAATATCCGAGTAACTGATGTAAACTATTACTACTTCCGTTACAGAAAGTTGGATTTTCTGAATTATGTACATAGATTAAGAGAACTATTAATTATTAATCATTTTATTTTTTTTCTTTGTTTCAATTAGTAGGATGTCTAGAATTTATACTAATAAAAGGAAGGTTTTAGAGCTTTATAGGCTATCCACCTCATCCTAATCTACTACTTTCTAAGAGTGCCATGTCAGCCTCTTTTTTCTAACTTCTCTAATTTCACATTTTAATAATTTACTGATTTTACTTCTATTTAAGTGTATGACTATTTTCTATAGAACAAATAATAATGTTGGAAAACGTTACGCCTTTGTGTGTAAAACAAATAATAACATTAATCTATCTTCTTTATTTTGAAATTTTTTTTGCATGAGCTATTAAGCCTTTTAAATGTTTCGTTCTCCACGTTTTTACATTTAGTGTCATACAAAGAAAACAATGGAAGCTGAGAGGACATTAGTCCAATATATTAGAGATTTACTTAGTACTTTGGTATGTTTATTTACAAATAAATTTAAATAAAATAAAAATAGTAAGTAACTTGTTCAAATTATTTAACAAAGGGAAAAATTAGTTTAAATTAGTTATTTTAATATATTTAAACATATATATATATATATCTTTAATTAAAAAGAATAGTTATTTTTATACATTTTGGTTAATTTAGTTAAGAATTTACAAAATTCAGCTTTGGTTCGTAAATTGATATAACAACTTTAGTTATATTCATATTATTTCATACATTGGTTTAGTTTTGGAAAGATTTCTCCGGTTTAAATTTATATGGTAAAATACATTTTTTGTGGTGAAAAGTACTATTTAAAACATACAAACATAATAACAAATTTAAACATAAAAGTTTAAATTTTACAAAAATGAATAAAAACAAAACAATAAAATATTAAACAATAATATATGTACATAATATAACTACAAGAATATAGTACAAAAATATGGCCGTAATCCGGAAATAACCTTTAGTAATAAGAAAGTATTACTTTAAATTAGTATGTTTAGAATTCTATTGCTATTTCTCCATAAATTTTTTAATTTTAGTCTCTTAATGAGCATTGAAAACATACATACAATTAGTACAATATAGAAAATCAAATCTAATCTTTTAGAAACAACAAAAAAATTCCAGAAAATTAAAACGTATGTAGTATTTTTTAAAATTATCTCCGATTTGTAAGATGCGTTGATTGTCACATCCCGCCATGGCCCCACCACCCAATAAATTGATTATTTTATTTTATTTTATTTCAGTTGTATGAAAATAAATTAGAAAAAAAACTTCTAGTCGTCCCTCTCATTTCTTCTCCAATCGCAGATCGCCTCTTCCTCTCTTCCTTCTCCTCCTTTGCGGATCCACCTTAGCCCACCGATTTTTTTGTCCCGGATAACGAAATTGGTATGTATATGTTTGAGTTTGCCTCATCGATCGGTATTCTTTTCCATTTCTAGTGACCTCTGCTATTTCAATTGGTTGATTCCGATGTTTTTGATGCAAATTTTCTGATTTTAACAGATTTTTATAACGATGCTTCCCGCAACATTTGATAGGTCTACTTCAATTTGATTTCTGTATGGTTTTGTTTTGATTCTTGATATGGTTTCTGATTGTCGAACTGGTTACTTTGTTTTGATTCTGGTTATTTGCTGGAAAGATTCAATCCATTGAGTAAAAATGAGCATAATTGGGCTATGGTTCTTAGTTGTGGCTTGAGATGAAATTGGATCCATTTTTTGCGTCTCTTGGGATTGTGTTAGCTTCTTCAGTAGAACGAGAAATTCTTGTTTACAAATTTGATGTTATTTCTCTCGTTTTGTATATACCAGTGTAGCATTGAATATCTAACGAGGACCACGACTGAAGAGTCTGAATCCTCTTTTGAAGTATGGACTATCTTCCTGTGGAAGTTATTGGAAACATACTGTCGCGGCTCGGGGGAGCTCGGGACGTTGTGATAGCTTCTGCAACGTGTCGGAAGTGGCGAGAAGCTTATCGGACGCATCTTCAAGCACTTTCTTTTAATTCCGCTGATTGGCCGTTTTATCGAGACCTTACAACCAATCGTCTAGAAATCCTTATAACTCAAACCATCTTCCAAACCACAGGACTGCAAGGCCTTTCCATTATGATGGATGATGCCAACAAGTTTTCAGCTGCTACTGTCATTGCCTGGCTAATGTATACGAGGGACACGTTGCGCCGGTTGTCTTATAATGTCCGTACCATACCAAACGTAAACATTCTTGAAATCTGTGGGAGGCAAAAGCTAGAAGCTTTGGTTTTGGCATATAGTTCTATTACTGGGGTTGAACCAACTTTCCAGAGATTCCCTTGTTTGAAATCACTTTCATTGAGTAATGTCAGCATTTCTGCCTTGGATTTGAATCTTTTGCTCAGTGCATGTCCGATGATCGAGACTTTGGAACTTGTGAGTCTAGAGATTGCAATGTCAGATGCGCAAGTGACGATTGAACTGAGCAGCCCGACGCTGAAGAGTGTTTATTTCGATGGGATTAGTTTGGATAAATTCATCTTGGAGGCTGATAGTATTGAGTTCTTGCATATGAAAGACTGTGTCCTCGAGCTTTTTGAGCTTATAGGAAACGGGACTTTGAAACATTTCAAGCTCGACGATGTCAGTGTTATACATCTTGATATATTGGAAACATCCGAAAGCCTTGAAGTAGTTGATGTCAATCACTTCACAATGGTTTGGCCAAAATTCTACCAGATTATTTCAAGATCACAGAAACTAAGGAAACTTCGTCTATGGGATGTGGTGTTTGATGATGACGATGAAATCATCGATCTTGAGTCCATTGCCGCTGGTTTCTCTCAACTGACCCATCTTTCATTAAGCTACGACCTTAAAGATGGAGCTGCACATTACAGTTTGCAAGGGACCACTCAGCTGGAGGCCGTGACTGTACTGGAGCTCGGATGGACCGTGATTAATGATGTTTTCTCAATCTGGGTCGAAGAGTTGCTGCGAAGATGTCCGAATCTGAAGAAGCTGGTCATATATGGGGTTGTCTCAGAAACCAAAACAGAAGGAGATTGCCAAATTCTGGCGACATTCACTTGGTCCATTGTTCAACTCATGAGGAAATACATTCATGTCGAGGTACAATTCGAGTACGAGTAAACAATTCTTAAATCCTAATGTTGTTCAAAACAAGCTGGAGCATTTGTAAAGATTTTAACTTTGGATTTTTGAACTCTCTCAGCTTTATGTGAATATATCTGTAAAAAACGTATATTCGTTTTAGGATTCTTTTTTTTATCACCAATTCACCATAGCTGTTATAAATTAAGATTAAATTTAGTTGACAGAAAAAAAAAGAGTGTAAATTAGTATTCCGACCAAAAGACATTATGTGGAATAAGTCTCGACGGTCCCACGTAACAATACGATAAGCCAACTATTTTGGACTTCTAGATGATGACTCAGACGCCGACAGATGACTCAGACTCCGAACTGTCAGATCCAGGGGATGATGACTCAACTTGCTTTGGCTGCTGCATGATGAGGCGTGACATATTCTTCAGATACTCTCTGAGATCCTCAGTGATGCCTCCAAGACCAATGGAGGTAAAGAAGTTGATTGCAAACTTCGTGTTCTGTGGATCTTTGTGTTATGGGAATATTATTCTCTCTATTTCTTGTCTCTTTTTACATTGTTGGGTCCAATCTCCACGCCTCTTTCTTCTCTTTCTCAATAATATTAATAAACATAATAAAATAAAATACATGAATATGAAAATCTGCTTATGTAAGACATTAATTGCAACTATTTGGGAATGAGAAAACAGTCAATAAAATACTAAATTTTCTTTTTTTTTGGAAAAAATATCAAATTTTTTTATTTGCCAAAAAAGCACGATAAAGTGTTGATCTACCTATTTTGATATCCAATTTAGTTAACGTTACAGAAAATTAACTTCCGTTAAACGAAAAGTAACATTGAATAAATTGGATATCAAAACGGGTAGGTCAACACTTTGTCGTAATTTTTTTGGCAAATAAAAAAGTTTGGTATTTTTCTGCAAAAAAGAGAAGTTCAGTATTTTATTGACCATTTTTTGACTCTTTTAAAAAAATGAGATAAAATCATAAAAATAGTTAAATCGAAGTCCGGTCTAAACATAATGCGATGTGTATTTCACTTTAATTTACAACCAAATCGAACGTATAAATCAAAGCGAAATAACCAATAACCGAACCATATAATTTTTCGGGTACTTTCCTTATACATTAAAAGATTTTCACTTTATCTAAAGATTATTTATTTTGGTCAACAATTCATTTATCGTAAAAATATTGGTATCAGAGAGTGAAAGTAAATTCATCTAATCTAAATTATGAAATCTTTAGATAAAGTAAAAATCTTTTAATGTATAAAAAAATTACCTGAGAAATTATATGGTTTGGTTATTAGTTTTCACTTTGATTTATATGTTCGATTTGGATATAGATCGAGTTTAGCTCAGTTCGATTTTGGTCATTTTGTTAAGGATCTGATTCTTGTCCGGATATACATCGCATTATATTTAAATCGGACTTCGATTTAACTATTTTTATGATTTTATCTCATTTTTAAAAAAAGTCAAAAAATGGTTAATAAAATACTGAACTTTTCCGTTTTTGCAGAAAAATACCAAACTTTTTTATTTGTCAAAAAAATCACGACAAAATGTTGACCTAGCCGTTTTGATATCTAATTTAGTCAACATTACTTTTCGTTTAACGGAGGTTAATTTTTTGTAACATTGACTAAATTGGATATCAAAACAGATAGGTCAACACTTTGTCGTACTTTTTTGGTAAATAAAAAAGTTTGATATTTTTTTCGTAAAAAGAAGAAAATTCAGTATTTTATTGACCGTTTTCTCATTTGGAAATCCAACTAAACCCATTTTTTGTGATATAAAATTGATAACTAGCTGCGTACTATTGAAATTAAGATTGGACACGAATTCATAAATATTATAATAATACTATATGAATATGAATTCTGTTTATGTCATATATATAGATACATGAAAGAGGATTTGGTTTGTAGTAATAAAGAGGCATGGACATGCATCATGTCTCTTCACCTAACTTAAGAAACTTGTATTGTCTCTCAACCTCCTCTTTTAGGTTATGAAGGGTCAATTAAACAACGACACCACTTAGTTATGTCAAATTGTTTAAATTGCATTAAAAAAAAAACATTTTCTCAACTCTAACACTTCTAGTTCATTTTAAGCTGTCATTTTTTTTTGTCGATAAGTAACTATTAGATCGACAAGAACAGATTTATAACCTAAATTATCTAATTAGAGTATAATATGATTTGAACTTACCACGTAATGCATAACTAAATCATGGATTAAATACACGTGTTTGATCGATAAAACATCAACAAAATTTCATCACTGCAGAAAACACAAAAAAAATACTAAATGTCGTGTAAATTTAATCATGTGTATTATTGTATTATATTATAACTGATTTTACAGAGAAAGATTATAGGGATATTTTTATGGTATGCCCTTTATGTTTTTAATTATTTGTAATGTTCTATTTTTCTATATTTTACACAAAATGCTCTTTTTATGTTTTAGGTTTTGGGAAGATTTGTTTTTTTGGTATTGAATTACAATATTGTTGTCCACTGTGACTAATGATATTACAGTTTTATCCATTATGTATATAATTCAATATATATGTTCACTATGTACCATTATAATGTATTTTTATCTATGGTGGACTGTATAAATGTCCACCGAAAAAAAACATTGTATGTTATGTCCTTATACGAAATATCCCAAAAATATAAAAGATATTTCGTGTAAGATTCAAAAAAAGAACATTATGTACATTTTATAGGGGGCATTCTGTATAATTTTCTCAAGATTATATATGGAACTAACGAATTTTAATTGTATATTTGTACACACTTTCGTTGTGTATGACAATTGATTAATATATTTTGACTATTCTTTTAGAATTTATTTATGTTAGGTTGAGCTATACCAAACGTATAGGAGCTCATGGGTAAAGACTGTAGCTTTGATATTTTTTTATAGGATTTTAGTTATAGGTATTTTGGTTGTAGACTTTTTGACTGTATAATTATAAATTTAAGTTTTGTAAATGAAAGCTTGATTGGTAAAACTTTAAACATAAATGTTGTAGATTTATAATATTTTAAATAAAATGATAAAAATATAAAAGTAATAAATTTATAATATAAGAAATAAAATAATAATTATTTAAAAGTATTAAATATATATAGTAAATTTTAAATAAATATATAACATTTTAAATAAAATAATAAAAATCTTAGATTAATATATTAATAATAGATTTATAATATTTTAAATAGAATAATAAATATCTAAAAGTAATAAACATAGATGCTGAAAATTTTATAATAGATATAAAATATTCTAAATAATTAAAAATGATAAATAATAATGAAAATAGTTACATAAAGAAATGAAAACAAAAGGTGCTATAATAATGAAAAGAGATGTCTACATTTCTTACGCTTTGAACGTCGACGGCTCTTCGATTTTTCATAATATTACTACACAAATATATGGGCTTTATTATTTATAATAAATTGATTTTAAATTTGCAAAAAGCTTATAATTTTGGTCGGTAGATTTTTGGTTTTCTACATCCAAAAGACTGTTTTTTCTTTTGTTAACACTATGCCACAATTGGCCGGCCCATTAGCCAAGTTTCTACATAATGTAGGCGGTAAGACTCGATTACTAGTTATGCAAATACGCATGTTTTAGTGAACTTACCGTCTGCCACTAAATTAAAGGCCACTTGCCATCCAAAAAAATTCTATAAATTGAATTTTTGTTTTTACAATAATAATGAGAGTTAAAATTGAACTTAAAGCTTAACTGGATTAATTTTAGTGATTTCAAAATCTTTTTGCTTTCTACAACAATCACAACCATTGCCAATCACCCCTGTAGTACTGACAATTAATAGAAAACAAAACCTCCATAAAATCTTTGTTTTATTCTTTTGGTCGACCATAAATCTATTACAAGATTGTGATATCTCACCATATAAATAAGAATTCGTAAAACTTCAAGAATTGAACTAATAATATATATCTAAATTCGTTCTAAACTAAAAAGAATCTGTCTTTTTGGAATTAGTAGAACATTCGAATCAATTTCATACAATTTTGGCTAACAAAAAACTTTCATACAATGTTCACTATAATATCTAAATGCGACACTGATTATGGAGATAAGGTGGAAGAATCACAGTGGTTTAAATTTTTTGAGGCTTGAATATTTTTGGGATCATTGTTTATGTTTCCATTTTATTCAGAAGGTCAATGACTACTTTAACTTATTTTCTCCACAAATTTCTAATTTGAAATCTCATTATTATCTCCCAAATAAAATTGAGAAACGTAACTTGACGAAATATGTTTTCAACAACAAAAATAATATCTCATATTTTATTTTATTTTTCGAAACGACAATATTCCTAAAATATGGTCAAGGATATAAAATTCTTTAATACCGGCCCTACGTATTATAAACTTATAAGTGAATAAAGATGTATTTTTAAAATTGAAAGTTCAATTCCAAACTCTTGAATTCTGTGATTTAAAAAGGAAATTATAAAACCAAGAAAAACTTTTATTACAAAAACAGAAATATGACAAAGATGAGATCCATGATGACATCATCCATATCATCTTTCACACATACATATACATGTACAAACTTTGACCATCCATGTATGTATAAACATATGCCTACAAGCAAATCCATGTATGTATGTATGTATGATTAAGATTTTGGATGTTAAAAGATGAAATCAAAAAGCATAAGTTCTTGATTTGGGTGAATCTGCGATTGGAAGGGTTTCTTGAATAAGTTTATGTGCCTTTCTGCTTCTTAACTCAAATCTCATACTTTCACTCTTCTCTATCTTCTCTTGAAAGTGTGACTTGGAGATATGAGAGAAGATGAAAATGGAGAATATGGAATAGAGGAGAATTATATATATACACACACATATATGCATATATATGACATATATCTTTTTTTTTTTTGTCACAATATATATAGAGTATTGTGTGGTGGAGGCTGATGTCAAAGGTTTTGTGAGTTTTGAGAATGTGAGTCTCGTGACCTTTTATTTTCAAAGTTGAAACTGATATTAGGGATGCTTGTCTTTTTTAATTTCAGTTCTATATAAAAGTTTTAGTTAGTCAAAGATTGAGATTTTTAGGTATCACCAAATCATATATATGGTTAATGGTGACTTTTGATTTATTTCTTTTATAGGCTATGTATATCTTCTTAATTAGCATGGTTCTGTTTATTTTCTTTTGATTTAGGATGATTTTAATAAAATTTGTTTTGGAAATTCCTTATTTTTTCCATTAGTTGTTGTCAAAAACCCGCATCTATTAATAAGTACATAAATGATCAAATTGTTAATATAAAAATTGATTCTTGACCAAAATAAAAATGATTATACATAGATTATATTTTTGTAAACAATGTACATTTGCACTGGATCACACAGCTTTAGAATTGAGTAATGTTGACAAAAAATAATTATGGAAACAGATTTAATTTTATAAACATGCAATGCTTTAATACTCTTTATAATATTTTATAAGTTATAAGATACTCTCTCTTTATTTTTTTTTCTATTTTTTTTCTCAATTTGTCTAGTAGCCTTTTAATATCCAGGAGACTGGTATTATTTTGATCATGTTATATATATGTTTTTTTTAACATCGTTATATATATGTTTTTATTTGTTTCAAAAGAATGAATATATTTTTTTTTGTTAATTCAACCCATATTTCGTTAAATATTTTTTTTATATTTCCTTGTCAATCTCTCTTCCTAAATATTTCGTGATCAATGAAGTTTTCGTTGGCAGAAAAAGAAGAAGATATTTTTTATTTTATTATAATAACAAATAAAAATAATATATCAGAAATATTTTCCTAATACATATAAAAATCTCAAAAACATTAATTATTTAGAAACACAAAGAGTATTATTTAGTTATTTTCCTATCCATTCTTTCTATAATATATATATATATATATATATATATATATATATATATATGAAATTGTTTGTGTTAAGGTTTTGAACTTGATACTTGATAAAAATCAATAGTAATGTCAATACATTAGTAATTTGAACTTAATAATGTATTGTTCAGGAGTATTTGTTAGGATCCGGAGCAATGAAAGTACTATCTAATCTCTAGTAGTTATCCTAATGCCCAATTTTTTTGAGTGCATGAAACAAATAAAATAAAAATAAGAATTAACAATGTGCACATAAAATCAATTACAAAGAAAATAAATAAGTGCCGAGTTGTTCTCAGTCTGGTGGTTAGGATGATCCAACTAATGACTTGGCACCCGAGTTCGATTCTTACCTGCTGCATTATGGCAGCTTAAAAAAAGAATTATTAGGGGTGGGATTTAGGCTATGGATCGGGTCTTGTCGATCCAATGTTGACAAAAAAAAAAAGTTGAAAAATGTATTTGATTTTTAAAATATCTCTTACGCCGTAGTCCGTACGATTTATGACATGATTTCATTTTTTTTAAATGAGTAACATGTGTAATTATGTGCATCATTTTATTTGAACATCTATCTTATATATATATATATATTTTTGGTCAGCCGTCAACATATACAAATATCAGTTAATAAAAGAATCAATTATCCATCTAGTTGGTTAATTTTAAATTTATTATCGACAAACCATTTGCTCCAGAAAATTCCAAAAATTGCTGCCTTGGTTGAAATTAATTCCATCTATTTGAAATATTTTCTCATTATATATTATTAATCTTTTGGTGATGGAGTTTTTAAATTTGGTAGAGGCTTTGAATATAATGAAGCAGAGAGTAATACCCAGAATTTGTGGGTGGTAAGCTAATGAAACAAAATTATTGTTTAACCTCTTAATGATATTAGGGTTACTAAAACGGAATTTTAGAGATTTAATTCTTAATTTTGATGTAATAAATGCTAGTCGAAAAAGAAGTATTATAATCAAGTACTTAAATTTTTATTTCGGTAGTGTTTTTCATCGGTATTTGATTCTAAGTAACCGTCTAGTTGAGTGATAGAGTTTGAATTATATTCATCATAGTAAAATTTTGATATATGACAAAAATAAAAATTGTTGGTCGATTGATTAGTGGGGTCTGTATACGCAAAGCAAAAAGCTAAAGTGTTTTTTTTTATGTCAACTGACTTAATCTTTAATCTCGTTCTTATTATTGCAGGTAAATGGTTCGATTTCTAGTATTTGAGAATTTGTGAAGAGAGCACTATCATTGATACACTTGTCCTCGGCAACTAAGATGTTTTTTGGATTGATGTTATATAATTACTTGAAATTATAAGTTTGTTAAGTAATTGTTGTTGTAGAACCAGTAAATGTTAGTGAATAATTGATCAATTTCGTAAAGCTGTTGTATTAAGTCCTAATAGTGCTGTCTTGTTGTTTAAGGTTGGTCTTTTAAATGGATACACTTGGTAATAAAATAATAATTTAGCTTAATTAATTATCGAGGGGTTTGACTAATCATTTAGACATCACTGTAAATGAATTGGCTAAACCTGTGACTACTATACATTCAATTGATTGGTTAGAGATCCCATATTATGCAACTTTAATACTTTCTCTAACTTTCATCAAATCGACCAACTTTAATACTTTCTCTCGCTTATGAGATTTACTATTTTATTTTGGGCTTATAGGTTTCAGGTATCTAGATTCATGATGATCTAATTAACTATTCATGTATCTACGATTCGATTTTTTTTTTTATAGTTGATAGATTAAATATGAATTTTAAGTAATGAACTTTAGATTATGAATCCGATTTTGTTGATTTGTTGGAAAAAAAAGAATAATGCTTGAATGAATCAGTTTAAGTGATTTGTAGAACAGAAGTTCTTTTGTGTGTATGTTTTGGGCATCATTTGTATACAATTTTGGGCTTTATGATTGCTAAATGAATCTTGACATTTACTATTTAGTAGGTCCATCAGATTTTAGACAAATGTAAAGAAGCCCAAAATTATATTTAGTATGCCCATTATATTTTTATTAGATACATGAGCGAAATAATCATCCTATTGATATTGGAAGAACCAATTTTGTTATCTTATAAGAATGAAATCAATGTCCAGCATATGAATAACAAAATACTAGTTTTTTGTTTTTTTCACATGTGGGTTAGTGATAATGTTCTTTTTACAAATTTTTTTAGGTTTAGAAATTAGCTACTAACCTAGTTGAAAAAGAAAAAAAAAATACTAGTTTTTTCTCAAATATTTTATAATACTTTAGAGAGTACTTTAAATCTTAATTCAATAGCACCTCCAAAGATTTTACCATTTGTGGTTTGTTACCCAAAGAGTAGGCCCTAATTAAGTTTTTTTTTTTTTTTTTTTTTTTGTCGAGCCCTAATTAAGTTTAGGCGTCGTTAGACATGTAAATACAATTGTTAACGTGAATTTGGTCACATTGAATGATTTTGTCTTTTTTTTTTCTTCCTTAGGCGGACCAATAAAAGCCTCTCTTTTGAATCGCCACAGATCTATCATCATCGCCATTCTTCTTCTTCATCTTCAGTCACAATTTTGTTTCCCGTTGAAAAAGGTAAAGCCTTTCTCATCTCTCGTTTCCTTCTTCTATCTCTTTACCTTCCCTGTAATCTCTGCTTTAAAAAAATTGATTTCTTCGCTTTCGTTTGAGCTTCGTGTTGTTTCATATTCTCTTCAATTTCAAAGTTTAATATATTGCGTACTTCTCGTTTTTAGTCTATTTGATGATTTCAAGGAGATTCTTGGTGTGAGCTAATCAGTGTTCTTTACAAAATTCTTCAATCCTAATGCTTTTTCTCTTTCACAAATTTGATTGAAAAGGATTTGGTGCTGAATTTTGAAGTGAAACTATTTTGATTCTTGTTGCTTGAAGTTTCATTTTTCTTCATCTGGATTTTGGAGGAAACGATATGAGCTGTGAATTGGTTTGGTTAGACTTAGAATTGGTTTCTTGATTTTTTCTAACAATGACATTAACTGATCATTGCTGATGGTATTTACTTTTGTTATGTAGGGTATCTTTGGTTGATGATTAGAGAAAATTTTCTCGGATTAATCCGCATCAACGTCAAAACTTGTTCACATTTACTTAAAAATGGCAGCTTCAAGTGGCTCTAGTTTGGAAGAGCAGAAAACTGACCTCAATTCTGGTACTGAATTCTTTCTCGTTTGTGAGACTAATTCAAGTTAAAGAACCGAGGAAAAAGATTTGTGTTTTGTTTAATCGGCTTACTGAGGGTTTTTGTTGTTTGATTGTTTTATATGAGTAAAGAAGAGTTTTTGGGATTTATCTGTTTGTCATTCTTGGCTTTATCAGCTGAGGATGGGGAAATCAATATAGACATGGAGGAAGACATGGATTTAACAGAAGATGACTTTAGAAATGTGTCTGGCCAGTTTTCAGGGGAAACATCGAGAATGGAGGTTAGGGATGCTGTCAATGTGAGTGTTGAACTTGAAACCGTGAAAGTGGATGTTAGTTGTATCCTTATTCTTCTTTTGATGCTGAAGGTGTCTGCCTATTCTTGCGTTTCCTTAAGACCTCTTGGAAAATATCAAATTCAAATACAGTTTAGGGTTAAACATGTTGCTATAGTCACTTGTTCTGAGACTTGAATGCATGTGATTATGGGTTCTTTCTTTCTTTTCCATAATTCCATGTGTCAGCTAAATCTGGTGTTAAAAGACCCAGAACTATGAATGAAGAACAGCAACCTTCAGTCCATTTTACTTATAAACACTTAACAAGGTTAGGTGCAAAGTAGACTCTTAACTCGACCACAAGTAACTCCTAACATTTGAATGCTCAAAGATTTCTTCATTTTATGATTGTTACTTGTTTTAATTTTTGTTGTCCTGTACCTTTCAGAGCTAGTAAGCAGAAGCTGGAAAGTTTATTACAGCAATGGTCAGAATGGGAGGCAGAACAGAATTCCTTGACTGAGGTAGCTATGATTTGTGGTCTTCTGAAGTGCTTTTTATACCCAATACAGTAAATCTTTTTGTTCCGCAAAAGTCAATCAATTTCAAGTTGTTATTGAAAGAACAATTGAACATGAAACTTAGAAATTGTGCAAGAAATGGTATAGACACTTTTTTGGTGACTGTTTCATTCTATGACCTAAGCTAGACTTTATTCTCTATGATCAGGACCAAGAACAAGTACTAGAATCTGGTGAAGAGACATATTTTCCAGCGTTGTGTGTGGGATTGCAGAAGACATCATCTGTGGTGAGTGAAAATGTTTTTGAACAGATATCTGATTGAAGGCTTTTCATTAATCCTTAATGACAGATACATTCTTGCATGTGCAGTCATTTTGGTTTGACTATCAAAGTGGTCTCAATTCTCTGAAGAAATCTGTTCCAGTGGAAAGTAGCAGTACTCCTCTTTATAACCGTGGATTTACAGTTGGTTTAGATTCAGCCGATGGTTCAAATAACTCGGAAGGGTAAACAATTTAGATTTGTAGTATGTTCCTAATGTTTCTAGTTTTATCTGCAATTGAAATTCGACTTATCTTGTGCCAGTGAATGTATTATTGATACTTTTGTATCTACCTTGTGCATTTTTTTTTTTTTTGTCTTTTCGTTCCAGAGGCTTGGAGATTATTGATGATCCTCCACGTTGCTTCAATTGTGGCGCATACAGTCATTCCTTGAGAGAATGTCCAAAGCCTTATGATCGATCTGCAGTTAGTATTGCTCGGAGACAACATAAAAGTAAAAGAAATCAGACTCCTGGATCTCGTCTACCATCCCGATATTATCAGAGCCCTCAAGGTGGAAAATATGATGGCTTGAAGCCTGGCTTACTTGATGCAGAGACTCGTAAGCTTCTTGGTATAGGGGTAATTTCATATCTTCTTCTCTCGACTCTTGTATTGGAATCATACCTTATAAAATGAGTTGCCTGATTGAGCAGTTTTTTAATCTTTGGCAGGAAATCGATCCTCCTCCATGGCTTCACAGAATGCGAGAGATTGGATATCCACCTGGATATTTAGGTAAGCTCTTTTGCTCTTTCTTGTTGTTTTTTTCGTTAGAGTAGTGTCAAAATGTATAATCCAAAGCGATCGAGATCCATTATGATTGTCCACCCCCAATGGGTCGGACTGGCCAATAACTCATTAATATTGATGGCTCAAACGGTAACCTATGTAAGTTCTTCAAAAATGATGTTACACAATTATTATGATATTCATCTCGTTGACCATAAAAAACCAGTGTTTATCTTCACCATCATCATACAGTCATCATCATCTCATCTTATCAAAGGCATCTTTGTTCACGACTTGGTTTTCTCTGCTTTCTTTTTATCTCTCCTAGCTATAGAAGATGATCAATTTTCGGGAATTACTATATTTGGAGAAGAAGAGACTAAAGAAGAGGAAGAAGTTAAGATCGAGGATGGTGAAATCTTGGAAACAGCAAGCTCACAAGAGCAGCAAATGAAAATGACAGTTGAGTTTCCTGGGATTAACGCACCCATTCCAGAAAACGCAGATTTGCGGCTATGGCAACAGAGAAATAACACAGGACATGGTTATTATCATGATCCCTGTCGACCTCAAGATTATAGAGATGCAATGGGCCTTCCAGGTGTTGAACTGTCTTCAAGCTATCCTCCAAGGTTTGGCATAAAATATGACCTTGGGGTTGGTTTAAGACCAAGAAGCCCAGGCTCTGAAGCTGAAAGAGTTAAGAGGTATTATCACTCTTTGTATGATCCAAATTTCAGGTAGAGGGAGGATAGTAATCCATTTAGATTTAGCCGCAGAAGATGAATTGATATAGGTGTGGAATATGTGTGTATCAATTAGGGATTATGATTTTCTTAGTTTTAGAACCAGAATCCAAGTTTCACCGAAGTGGTAAGGAGTTTAGCCGCAAGCTCAATACGTTGAACCAAAGCTATGTAACAAATGTAAGTCCTTGGCCTTAAAACTGAACTCGTGGTGTAACACAACATGTCCATCAATTTTAAAGTCTTTTGTTGTTTGTCTCGAACTTAGGAAATTTATTTGTTAAGCTTTAGTTTTCTTAAGTGCAAGGTTACTAATTAAGAACCTGATCATTTGTTTTGTGTACAGAACAGAAGTTGTGTACAGAACAGAAGTTGACTTATGAGGACAGAAGTTATGACTTATTAGTTATTACTAGAGCTAGGCAACCAAAATTCTTAAATCCAAACTAAAATTTTCAAACTCTAAATAAAATAAAATAATTTGAATGTAATAAATTTTTTATTGTTTTCTAGTCTTAAACCGAAATCAAACTCCAATTGTATGAACTCAATTAAACTAACAAATATTCATTACTGTAATGACTCATGGTTTTAATGAATAATATTTTTGATGACTAATATTTTTAATTAATCATATATATATATAAAATCATAATTAAAATTAGTTATTTTTTTATTGTAAAACTTTTTATTAAAAAATAAAGTAAAATATAATTGAATCTCGAATAAATCTTATGTTTAGAACCTAAAACTCATATCGAACTAAAATATAATTTCAAATTTTTAGTTTTTAAAACCTGAAAATTTGAAATTCGAATAAAACTGAAAACGAACCACAATAACTATCTTATCGGATATTCAATTAGACAATTTATCTAGGATAATCATAAAACAATTATAAAAAGTAAAGTCGTTAGAGGAAGTGTCTTTATTTAACTGATCAAATATTCATGTAGATATTATTTTCAGATGATCAAATATCAAAGTATGTATTTAACAAAAAACTCGTGGCACATAATAATTTATAATATTACATAAAGTTACAAATATCTATTTATCTAGTAATTTTTAATCCTAAATATCTGCAAATTTTAAAAACCCTAATAAGGCAATAGAAGGTCAACGAAGTCAAAAGAGTTTCTTTATCTTTCAACATCTTTCTTTGTATTCTTCAATCCAAACAGAGAAAGAATTAAGAAAAGGTTTCTAATTTATTCACTCTCTTCGCTTTTTTTTTGATTAAGATTTTGTTTGATTTCTTCTTCGATCAATTCGTTAATTGTTTCTATGATCGATGGTTTCACGATTTGGTAGCTCATAAAACTAATCAGGTTTTTGTGTTCCGTCGCTTTTAGGGTTTATTATAAATGGTTTTGGGAAGATTTTTAGCAATTAATTCACCAAATTTATGGAAAAGAAATCAGAAAATTTTAAAATTAGTTTCTAAAATTAAATATTTTGTTTTAGTGATCGTGTTTACATAAGCTTTAACTGAGAATTTGATTTGAGTAGTTTCAGGTGAATGTATTGAAATCGGACACTTCTTCTTATAGCTTGGTCAACAAGTAAAGCTCTATTAACAAGATTCAATTCCTTTTCTTTCTCGTGATCTCTAGGGTTTTGGTGATTTTCTTCCTTATTAGGTCTTGATGTATTATGCTGACATTTTCATGTTGATTTGATTTTATATTGCAGGGAATATTCAAAATTAGGTCATGTCACGACCTAAGAGGCAACTGGACTTGATGCCTAAGTTTCTTAAACCAAATCCTAATGAATCAGAAGATTTTGATGAGCTCAATCAGCGATTGAACAAGTTACCAGAGATAATTGTGATATCTGATGATGATGATGATGATGTCGTTAATCTTGGAACCAGACAATCTCAGTCCAATGTTAAGTCTGATGAGAAGTTCTTTGGAGAAAAAATTCAGCCATACATTCCTAATTGTTTTTCAAAGCGACAGAGAATCGAAACACAGACAAAGTTGAATAATCTTCCTCAGACTTACTCATTTACACTCCCTCCTCTGAAGTTATGTCCTAAGTCAACGAAAACCTCTAATAAAATGAGCGGACTTTCTTACCAAACCGTGAAGGACAAGTCTCCATTGGATACGAAGCTTACTCAGGATAGTGGTACTAGTAAGACTATGAAATCAGAAAGAAGAAATGTAACAGTTGTTCATGATTTCAAGGATCTGATTACCATCAACATTGGGAAAATTCAAACCGAGGGAAGGCCTCCGAACCATCAGAAACTGAGAACTGAAGTGGATACTATTGAACCGGTGAAATGTGATAAAGGAATCAAGTCTGATGTTAGTCCTTTCACAATGTATCTGCATAAATTTCAGAAGAGAGGTGTCTCATATGTTGAATTCTTCACCAAAAAAGAGATAGAGTTGCATCTAACGAGACTTAAGGAAGGAAGTAGTCAGGTAAATTTTGTTGCTTTCTCATTGTTTTGTATTTGTTTTCTGTCTCTTTTAACTTGTCTGGTTACTAATCCTTTTGTTCTACAGAAGGAAATCACAGAAGAAATGAGTGACACTAAGGACGAAGAACCATGTCAATTGTGTGGTGATGATAGCCTCATGTTTCCAGCACCACCTTTGTACTGCTCATCATGTAGCTGCCGCTTAAAAGAAAAATCTTTCTATTACACCTCTGAAGAAGAACCAAGCGATGCGCAACATCAGATCTGCAATACTTGTTACAGAAAGTGTAAGAGCAAGTTCACGTTATCTGGAATCACTTTCTCAAAAGCCAAAATGCGGAAAAAGAATAACAGTGACAACCAAGATTCAGAGGGGGTAAACATCACCTCTCTTTCTCTTTTTTTCTCTGTCTCAATCTCTAATTACAGGAGCTCTTACTGATTAGATAAAGCTACTTTGGTTTTGGAACAGTGGGTTCAATGTGAATCTTGTCAGAAATGGCAACATCAGATATGTGGTCTCTACAATAAGCATAAAGACATTGACAAAAACGCAGACTATATTTGTCCCATATGTTTACTAAAGGAGCATGAAAGTATCAACAACATGGGACTCAATGACAATACGGATTTGGGGGCTAAAGGTTTACCTGAAACCATCCTCAGCTACTTCTTAGAAAAAAGGCTATTCAGGCGCCTCAAGGAAGAAAAAATCCAGACTGCAAAGACTACTGGGACGAGCATCGATGATGTAATAATGACGCTTGTTTCTGTTGATTTGAGATATGAGTTTAAATCTGGTTTCTGTTTCGTTATACTGAACTTGTTACTTCTTGTTTTCAGGTATCAGAACCAGATGATCTTACTCTTAGAGTCGTGTATTCAGTAGAAAAAATCTCAACTGTCAACAAACAATTTGCCAATTTACTCAACAAAGAAAACTATCCTACTGAATTCCCTTACAGATCAAAGGTGAGAATTTAGTATCAAGGTTGAATATTTTTCCATTGGGGATATTCAGTCATGTTTTTTATTTAAACCTTACTTGATTGTCCTTAATTTTGATGTTTCAGGTTATTCTTCTGTTTCAAAAAGTCGAAGGAGTTGATATATGCATCTTTGCGATGTTTGTTCAAGAGTATGGATCAGAATGTAGCCTACCAAACCAACGCAGCACCTACATCTCATATCTCGATTCCGTTAAGTACTTCAGACCCGAGAGAAAGACATTCGCAGGAGAAGCACTTCGAACTTTCGTTTATCATGAAATACTGGTAATATAGATTCACCTATTCTGTTTCTTTCTCTTGCCTAAGTTTCAATTGAAACCTTATCATTATTGATGATGATTGTTTCTTCTATAATATAGATTGGATATCTTGATTATTGCAAGCTTCGAGGTTTCATTACGGCTTATATATGGGTGTGTCCACCTTCTAAAGGAGACGACTACATTTTCTATTCTCATCCTAAGACTCAGCAAACTCCCAACACTAAGAAGCTTCGTCAATGGTCAGTATTTTCTTCCTTTTTCTCCATTTGGTTCTGGCTTTTTCATCATTCTTGTTTGATCTAACATTAACAACATTAATGTAGGTACATGTCAATGCTGGATAAAGCTGTTAAGGAGAAGGTAGTGATGAATGTTACAAACTTGTATGATCGGTTCTTAGTTTCAACAGAGGAATCTACCTACAAAACAGCTGCACGACTGCCTTACTTTGAAGGATCTTTCTGGTCATATAATGCTGAGTTCCTGATTCAAGAAATCGAGAAAAAATACAGTAATGAGATTCAGAAGGATGTTCAATCTCTGTTTAAAAGAAAACGAAAGGGTATGAACTACCGTAAGCCAGATTGTGTTGATGTTGATGATGCGAAAAGCATTCTCCTCATGAAAAAGGTTTGCATTTACATTCTGAATACACATAGAATCTTAAACTAGTCTGTTTATTAATCTTAGACAATTATTTTTTGTGTAGCTCGAGAAAATGATATTTGAAAACAAGGAGGATTTCATGGTAGTGGAATTGAATTATTCTTGCACACGTTGTTCGAAGGCCATATTATCAGGGTTGAGATGGTTTTGCGACAGAGAGAAGTGCAAAAACCTTAAGTTATGTGAAAGCTGTTATGATGCAGAACCAGAGCTTCCTGGGGAACACAAACATAAAAAGAATGACAAAGAGAAGCATCAGCTCTCAAAGGTTATTAGTCTTCTTATTCCAGAATCATGTTCTTGTTTAAGGAAACACTCTTTATTAAACCAGGTTTTGTTTTACTTCCACAGGTTCAAGTGAATGACATACCATCTACAACAGAAGATAATGATATCATCCAAGAAAACAAAATGTTTGAAAGCAGACAAGCCTTTTTAAGTTTTTCTCAAGAATATAATTACAACTTCGACTCGCTTCGACGTGCCAAATACTCTTCAATGATGATACTTCACCATCTTCATACCTCAAACAAGGATCAGTGCTCTCAAAACTCTAGAAATCTCTCCTGCAATGTTTGCAAGAAAGATATTTCAACAAAGATCTACTTTCCTTGTTTGATCTGTTCGGATTATCGAGCTTGCACTGGATGCTATACAGAAGACAAAATGCTTGGCCAGCTTCATCTATTCCCCATAGTCCCTGTAGTTAATGGTACACTGCCTAGAACAATAAAGGCAGTAACGGTAAGTATAAATTCAAATACAAATATGTTTCCTTCTTTATATTTTGGGTTTTATCTTTGACCCGTACTTGTTACTCTCGTAGTTTCTTGAGAAACTGAACGCAATACCACACTATCTTCTGTGCGGATATTCCAAGGTCTCTGAGTCGTGCTCATACCCGAAATGCAATGAAGTTAGAAGATTGTTCTATCACAATGCAAACTGAAAAATCACAGGGAATGAAGCTTGTTGTAAGACTTGTATCATCTTTTGGGGGATTATAAGGATTCACGCGCGCCATTGCTGTGATCGCAACTGCCGTGTACCAAACTGCAGGTAAATTTTTCTCTTTGGTTTATTTATGATTTAAACGATCTACTCTGCAACTTAAGGTTTTTAACTTGATGCATGCATGTTTTCAGTGATCTGAAGGAAGTTTTCATTAGGAAGGAAGGTTCTTTAAAGAGGAGTCAACAGACGAAGTTATACATTGCTTAGCTGCAACTGTACAAATTAAAAACCTCTCCCTCAGGGATAAAAACTCACAAAGTACATCAACTATTGATTCTGGTGTATTTTGCTGGTTTTTTCTCTTTTCTTACATCAAAGTTATTCGACACAGATAAGAGTATTTAATTAAACGAAGAGTGTTAAGAGTATATAATCTTATTGATGTCTTCTTCACCTCTATAAGTTTTAGCCTGTTGATGCCTTTTTGACCTGTATCCCTAATATTATTCTCTTTTTGTCTATGTGCAGTATCCCTTAAAACAATACTTATCTACGTATAATTTTTTGGTCTCTTCTTGTCTTACAGATGTTGTATTCAAGTTTATTTGTGATCTTTTTTTGGTAGATAATATTGCTTTGCTTTTAAGGGAAAATCTGGAGTAATGCAAATTGAGTTTTGTTTGGAAAAACAACAACCGCCTATGTGGAGTCTCCTGGATCCTCCGAGATCATACCGGGAGGGAGGGTGTTGTTTCATGCTGGGGATGCTAAGCTACCAACCCCGAGTAGAACTTTGGCGGGTTTCAATTGCATACTTTGGGTGTTACAGAGCCTTAGTGATATACACATTGTCAATGTGGAAATCTATACATAAGATAATACCCTGGTCAAAGCATCAAAGAATCCAAAAGATTGGCCTAAATGTAGATCCTTTCTGATAGTCAACGTGAAACAATGCTGTCTTCAGCTAAAACCAATATCGCAGCCAGGCATATTGCCTGTAGTGTAACATATGAAGGAAGAATCACATCGTATCCGCAGCTGGAGGACTACTCTGGCTCGCAGATACTCTTGATCATGAATTTGTTGTATCTCGTCACTGTCTGGACGTGTTTAAGAGGTGCTATTTTGATTTTGTTTCTCCCATGTACTGATCTCACCGCCGCCGGGAAAGGACTCCCCTCTTCCGTCTCTTTCTCGTTTTCATCTTCTGCTGTCGCTACTTCTATCGACGCGCCGTACACCTTGAGCTAGATAACCTCCGTTTTGGGTCTTGTCGTGCTTCTCCGTGTGGCTCGCCGGAGATCTTCACAGGTCTCGATTGGTTGGTGAGGTTGTTAGAGCTGATTCACCGAGCATCGTTTCACCTGTGGACAGTGGTCGTTGCTCTGAGCCCGTGGTCCACTCAGCCACCACCGTCATCGCCGACGAAGTCACCCTCTCCGGAGATTCATCGGTTCTTGGTAGTGTCTCTTCTTTGTCTATTACTCAAGCTTATTTCTAACATCTTCACTTTGGGACTGTAGTGTGAGGATGGCTTAATTTTGGGAATGATAGATTGAAGCTGCAAGGTTAGATAGATTGGGGGTTCTCCAAGATAAGGGCTACTGTGGGGTGTTGCTTGCTCCGGGTTGCGTAGGTAGTTGTGGCTCGGTTTCTCTCGAAGTCGTTTTCCTTCGGTCTGTGGGTTTAGTTCTTGAGTAGCTTTGGTTTAGACTCGTTGTTTAGGGTCCTCTCGGCAAGTATTTGCCTTTCCAGAGATGCTTTGTAACTGCATTTCAGATTGTTGTTTCGTCCTTTTGTCACTTTTGTAGTTTTATCTTCTCTGCTTTCTTCGTTATCCTTGTACTTCGGCCATGCTCAATTCTTCTTGCCTTCTCCCGGCGTTCTTCTCGGTACCCCTCCCGGGCGTTCTCATCGGCACTTCTCCCGGGTTAACCGGCTCTTTCCGTTTCTCTTCGGATCTTTAAATTTTAATCCTCCCCTACTCTTTCAGTTGTTATTTCTTTGTTTTTTTCTTTTTAGGTTCTATTTAATAAGTTTCGGTAGTCACCTTCCAGATTTCGTCGTCATCTTTTCAACTTTTCCAGGTTTTAGATATGATCTATGTATTAGTTTTGTCAATTTCCATCAAAGTTGTTGGTGATTATGGTTTGCTGTGCTTTTTGCTAACTTGTAGAGGAGTAAATCTCTGCCTTGTTAGAGTTGTCTGAGTTAGTATTCACAGATGTTTTTCAACGCCGGAGTTTATTTAGATTCAACCATTATGAAGAAAGTTGTAGTAGAACTTGTCTGTTATACCGTTGACTGGATGACTATAAAAAGTGATCTCCGACCATTGTTACGGTGAAGCGACATTGATGGTGTACCGGCGTTCTGTTTGACGGAACTCATCCTAGGCAACACGAAAAAGTCATTACGCAGATTCAGGCATGTTTAACATCATATTGCTTTTCAACTGTAATTCATCTATTTGGCTTTTGGCCACTTAATTTAATAAAACTTCTTTTTGGAGGAAAAAACAATTGCTAAACCTTGTACCCACTCTGCAGTAGCTTTTTTTTTTTTTTTTTTTTTTTTGGGGTCTGCCAAGGTTTGAGAGTGGAAGACAGATACAATGTTATGCTCATTCACTTCATTCAGAAGTTTCTGCATTGATAACAGGTCGGGTTTCTTTTTGAACATTTTCCCAAAACATATAAATAGATCAAATGCAAACATTTCGTAGTTACAAGGAGACCACTCTCATCATAAAATAATCATCATCTAAAACATACCGAAAGAATTGAGAAACTCTTGAAGATCCTCTTAACGAAATAGCAACTAGGTGCTAGAAAACTACAAAGAAACACTACATTTTGATGAAGATCCACACGAAATTAACACAAGTCTCCTAAGTAGCTAAAGATAAAGAAGCAAATTCACTACTACTATCAACAGAGGAAGTTTGGTTCTTTAATATGAGCCAAACTACATCCTCTGATCGAAGACCGAGCTAGGTTGTCAAGAAAGTCCACAGCTTCTTACCAATGGAGACTTTCCCGGGATGTTCTGCATCCGATTCATCTTCCTCACCATCCGAGTCAGCTCTTTCCGGTGTTTTGTTCACATCTTCACTCATTGCTACGCTCTCAGCTGTTCTTTTGGGCGAACCAGCATCTGTATCCTGAGAGTCTGCCGTGGCTTCATGCTATTGAAATAGAAAATTGAAAGAAACCATTTTTCAGGAATGTGAAATCGAAAGCAAAAGGAAAAAACAAAAATCTAGCTTAATTGTGAGAGTATTTTACCTGCACCACGTTCGTGCTTACTCCATTATCACTAACAGCAACGCCTACTGATGTTGTGGTAGTGGTTTGAGTACAGTAAATTCCCTCGTCTTGTTGCACTCCAACAGCCTCTTCATTCTTCTTACCCAGTGCAGTTTCTCCAGTTACCCTAATAACCCACAAGTGAAAATACTTATTAACAGCCTGAAAAAAAAAGATGAATAAACAGCTCCAACGCATTGTCCTCAGGGACTGTGTTTGAAAGTAAATAGGACTTGAACTAACCTCCTAGGTCTCCGGAGATTATATCTTTTTTCCACAACTTGTTCTGATGCAACCTTTTGCCGCCTCTTCCGCTGACGTGGCCCTCCAGTGACACTATCTGATTTTCCATCACTTTCGTTACCATCCTGCTCAGTAGTACAAGTTCTCAAAGAACTCACACGCCCACGTTTCCGTCTGTTCTTTGAAGTTGCTTTGTCAGCACGACCAGGTTCACCCGTGCTTCCATCATTTGCTTTAGCAGAGTCCTCAACATTTTCTTTTGAATCACTGGGTTCACATAATTCTATAGATTCTCCATAGATAGCTTTAGCATCTTCAACAACAGCTTTGACAGAGCGTGTTCTTCTGGTTCTAGATTTCCCTCTCATGCGTGATTGACCATCAGCATTAAGATTAGACACAGAATCTGCAGCAAGTTCTTGAGCCTTGCTGTTGATGTTGCTTTGATTGCTGTCTGAGTTTACATTGGTGACTTCAACTTCTTTTGTGCCAGTTTCATATTCAGCCTTCTGTGCATCAAAAGAATAGTTCGTTTCTGCCTGAGGCGTAGTTGATGGCCCACCGTTCACATGAGCTTGCTCAGTAGATTGAGGTTCTTGGTCACCCAAATTCCAAGTAACAGCAGGTTCTGCCATTTTTATTGGGGACAACTTCAGAATCTTTGAAGTACATTTCCGGAGCCATGACACTGTTCCTGGACCAGGCAATCCTAAGGCAGTAGCAGTTGGGGAGATATCCCTCATCTCCTGCTTTGGAGCTTCGTTATCAAGAATGTTGGTCAATTTTGACAAATTAGGCAATTCCATGTTATCAATGTCAGGAAGCACGAGCTCGGAGAGTAATTCACCGCACGGATTGCAATTCCTATTACTTTCCATGGAAGAAAGAAAACGATTTCTTTCACTAATGAATTGTTCCCGCTGTTCCTTCAGTTTCTTGGTTAAGGCAACAAGGTCATCAACATCTTTTCGGATTTCTGTCTGCTGCTCTTGAAGATGACTTTTACTAGCATCAACTTCTAGCTTTTCTTTCTCTATTCTCTGTCTTTCGCTCTGAATGTCCGCCATTTCTCTTCTGGCTACATCTCTCAGGTAATTAATATTGCTCAATTCCTTCTCCCTCTCTTCCTCAAATAACTTCTCTTTCGCTTGCAACTCCCTTTCTCTTTCTTCCAGTTTAGTCTGCATATCAGCCTCGAGTTTCCTTTTATGCATTTCAATATCATGAAGCAGTTGACTTCTTTCGCTCTCAGCTTTCTTCAAAATCGTCGAACGCTCATGTTCCATAGACTCTGCAAATGCAAGTTTTGCCACTTCAAGAGCTTCTAACTCCCTTTTCATGTTTTCAATTACTGCCTGCTTTTCACTTCGAAGCCTTTCTTCTTCCAAATGCCAGGATCTCTCTAGTTTTTCCTTCTGATCAGTTATATTATTTAGTTTGTTCTCAATCTCAGCTTTTCTCTCGTCAAGTTCTTCCCATTCTTTCTCAAAACTTTCCCTTTGGGCCTTCAGATCCTCAGCCTCTTTCAAAAGAAGCTCCTGTTGAGACCTGCACTTTTCTATTTGCTCCTTTAATTCGGTTTGCAGACGAAGATACTCAGACCTCTCCTCCTCAGTTACTCTAAGTCCCTCCTTCTCTTTGTGAATTTTTGATAGTTGTACCTCATTTTCAGCCCTTATCATCTCAACTTCAGCTTTAAGATTGAGGATAGTTTCCTTCTCCTCGAGCAATTTTCTCTTCTCAGTTTCCAATGCATTCTCCTCACTTTTCAAGGCTTTCTCTCTGCCATTTATGTCTTGCAGTCTTACCTCAAAATCTTTCTCTTTCTCTTTATGTTTCTCTAGTTTTCTATCTAATGCCTGCTCACGTTTAGCAACTTTCTCCTCCATGTGCTTCCACTCAGCCTCTCTCTTCTCCACTTCTATAACCTTGCTCTTTAAGCTGTCATCAATAGATTTTCTTTTCTGCTCCATCTCCAACTCAAATTCACGCTGTGTTGCATCCAATTTAGTTTGGTGTTCATCAGTTAGTTGCTGAACTGCCATCTGTAGATTAGCCAACATAAAAGAAAAAATAAAGCATCAGTCAACACGCATAATGCACATATGTAATAATCACAATGACGTGGAACCGTAATATATCACTGCATTAAACTCATCAGACTAATTGCAAAAGAAAAATGATAAAAGATATGAAACAACGTTATCAAGATGGAAATCGGAAACTTTTCCTGTAATTGAGATTTGAGAACTTAGATCAGAGTGGGACACAAAACATGTAATCCGTTGCACAACGATAACAAAACCCTCTCCATTAGTCAGCAGGCTATTTGGTCAGACAATTGCATCAGATTTCATCCACAAATGGGAGAGAAAGAAATATATTTCTATACATATATAAACATACATAAAGAAAGTGTGAGTGAGGAAAAAGGGCTTGCCTTTTCTCTGGCATCCAATTTGTCTTGCAGTGCTTGTAACTCTTGCGCTTTTGTCTCTAAGGATTTCTTCAGCACATCAGTTTCCTGCATCCAGAGGTATTTTGTAAACGAACAAGATACGAAGCACTTTAGGTACTAAAAGTGCTACAAGGAAAAACAAGCTGCTTACCTGCTCCCTTAAAGAAAGATTTTTTATCCTCAAGCTGACATCATCTTCTAATTTCTTCACAGCAACGTTAGCAGCATCAATCTTCTTTTGTGCTTCTTCCAGTTCTTTTCCCTTTTGCTTGATTATCTTATCGGTTTCATTTGCCCTATCCTCTCTCTGTTTTACAATCAATTGAGATTTAGCAACTCTCTCTTCTCCTTCTTGCAACTTTCTTTCCCATTCACGCAAGTCCTCCCTTTGCTTTGACAAGGTTGCCTCATCTGCTTCTCGTCTGAGGAAAAAAAAATCAAAAAAATGTTGAACCAATGAAGTTATCCCGATCAAAAGCAGCACAAAGATAGACTATTACAACATACAAAAAGGATATGAGGCATGAAGTCCAGTACGTACTCAGCAATATAGGAAAATCGCTCTCTCTGAACAGAACTTTCTCTAGCTTCCACTTCCTTCCACTTCCTCTCCACCTCTGAATTCTTTCTACTCACTTCAGCAAGTCTCGCATCAACAGCACGCAGCTTTGCCTCAACTTCGAGCGATTTCTCTTCAACACTTCTAACCAATGCATTTGCCTCAGTCAGCTTTGAGTCAGCTGTAAATTTGATTTCTGCGTTTTCAGAGCGTAGTTCTCGCAGAGCCTTCACCAGCTGCAACAGTTTAAGAGTGTCACAAAGCTTATGTGCTAGAAAAAAAGCTTATTAGAGAAAACAATTATATACATATGTAGAAACTCTGTATTAACAAAATGATGCAAGTGCACAAATCTGCCCGAAATATTTGATAAAAATGTGAACCATAAAATCTTCCAAATGAATATAAAATTTATGACATAAAATACAGTGTAACGGTCCTAATCATTAGAACAAGGAAGAGGACAAATTTGCCAAATCAAAGAGGAATTGGGAACCATAAAACACAGACGTAAAATTAGGAATCTTACATCAAGTGAACATTGCTTTTCAATCCCCAAAGCTTTCCTCAATCCTTCTTCCCGCTTCTCAACATCTGATATAGCAATCAGATGTGCATTGCGTTCACGCTTAAGGCACTCGTTTGCCTCTTCAAAACCCTGTTGAAGCTCTTCATATTTTGAAATCCATTCCTTTTGCTCGATCAGAAGAAGACCCATATTATGTTGGTATTCAAAAAGCTGTTTTAGCATATGAACCAAATAGAAGTACAAACATTAGCGTCAAACTTAGAAGATCCAACAATAAAAATTTATCATTCACAGTTAATAATTTTTAAAAAAAACTCAAGCCAACAAGAGTAACGAAATTCTTTAAGATGTTTACAGATCTTGATAGTGTTAAACATAAGAATTTCTAAGCAACAAAGTTATTAAAAGAAACCATCGTTTACATTTTGACATTTAGCTATAAATCGTAAGACATTCAATTACCAATTGTAAGAAAAACAAAAAAGTAGGCAAAACTCAAACAAAAAGAGAAAAGTAACAGACCAAATCACAAAAACCAACCTCTTTTTCAAGTTCCGAAACTTTATCAGGCAATCTTCTTGGATCATCGAACCAGATCTCACTGACCCGACCCGGAACTGGGGTCACCATATCTAAACCTTTTCCGTTCGCAATTGTCTCATCTTCAACTGGACTTGACCCATTGGAATCACGAATCGTCGCTTTCGTTGGTGTAGACCACCTTTGCCACACCTTTAAAGGCGTGGACATCCCTCACAATTTTCTCAGAAAAAGAAAAAAAAAACCTAACTTTCCACAGGGAACTGTCTTAATTCCGAAATTGAACTGCGAAAATTCAAAACCCAGATATCGAAAACAACCAAGAACAATTCCTCTTGACTTTCCGACTTCAGTCTCTCTGAAAATTCTTCAATAGAAGGAGAAAAAACGGATAAAGAAAAAAAGCAAAGCTGTATCCTTTTTGGTGGCTCCGGATTTAAACAGAGTTCCTAAATTCCGGTACCGAAACTGATTTGAAGTCCGGCAACGTCTCTTTAAGCAATTTCTCTCTCTCTTTCCTCTGTGTTAGAACCTTTTTTGTGTGGCTCGCGCGGATCTGTTTCTTATTTTTACTTTATATTTTTGTTAAATTATAAAGTGGACCCCTAACTTTATCCTCTTTTTACATTTTGGCCGCCGTTTTAGAGATTTGCTGGAAGGTTCCGTGAGGGTAAATTTGGAATTTTAGGAGACATTACAACGGTTATGCGTTGTGCAAGTGTGGAACTTTCTTTAGGACGAAACTACCCCTGGCCCCCAAATAAAGTAGGTAAGATTCTGAGTCTGACCCGAATTCATAATGCTAATTTAATGGATAAACGTAAGAGTCCAAATCTAATATTGTTAAAACGGGTGCCTTTCATAAAACAACCTCAATTCGTAAAAAATTACAAAAAAGACTTTTAAAAGTTATTATTTTAACCCTAAAATTTTAAATTCAATTTGAAAAACCAGATCAAACACACGATCACAAAATATTCTTTGTTGTTATTCACGTTTGTAACATTTTATTCAAGTTAATTCTATTTTGAAAATAAAAACAGAAAATGAAAACAAATACTCCACTTCCCCTTGTTTAATAACCCACTCCCACCTTATTTTTGGTTTCTCATTAATTTTCGCAAAGCTCCAATGATAACTACCATTTCGTCATCTTCAGTTACCATATATTCCTCACGACATATTTATTTCAGTCATTTCATAACACAATGGCAAAAATGAGTTCGAAACATCTTAATAAAAATATTTGTTTACCTTTGGCAGTAGCATCTGATTTCTCTTTGTTCAAAAATTCTCCACTCATGGAGACAATACACACTTACAACTTGTGAATCAATGGAGCTTATCCTCGGAGATGAATCTGTAAGTGAATGAACATTAGTTTTCTGATACGATTAAAACAATTACCATTTAGTATATAGTGTGTTACAACCACAACTCTTTTTAACTTTTTTGGTAAGGATTCAAAAATTGGTGTTGTGGTCAGAAAAGAGCATGTTCGAAGATAATGTTTTAAATTTATTCTACTTAGACCTTCTACTAGGTTTCAGTTTTATTTCTTACATGGTTTATGGTTATAATAACTATATTGTGATATCTATCTATGTTGTTAAAGTTTATCGCTTACCTGAACTTTGGCGATGATTCACCAAAGCTTATGATTCATCAGAGGTAAATCTAATTTATCACATTGATTATATGTTCTATGTTTCTAAGTTATTTTAATTCATGTAGACAATAATTTTTTCACACAAGAAAATCAGATTTTACCTTATCTTCGCAGGTTGGTACATATTCCAGTCTTACAAACCGCTGAGTTAGAGCCAAAAATCCTAAAACTGCAATCAAGAACAAATAAGAGAAGGTCGCCAATCACTTTCACTTTCATATTTTTCTTATTATCATTTTGATAATAGGTAACTATAAGTAAAACTCATGAAGTATTTTCACTTACATAAATTTCTTATTGTCTTTATGATATATACAACTATAGTAATGCCACAATGATTTCACTCTTCTCTTATTATCTGTATGACATTATATATCATCTTTCTAATGGTTGATCTGATAATCACCAATTTACTTTTTTGTTTACATTTTTTATTTCGCTAAGCTGATACAATCTAAACTATAAAAACATTTTACATCAACTAAATTTTGTTTTACTTATACAATATGATATTTATTTCAGTATTAAAATGTGATTTCTAAGTATAAGATTAAAAATATTACAGTTTCGCGAAGAACTTCTATGTATTAAAATTCTCTTATTGGGAAGTTGATGGTACTCTATTTGGTTTTACATATATGAACTAGGTTACATATTGAGATCCATGAGTGGATAGATGTTTTTTTCATGTAACCTAAGTAAAAATGTTTTAATCAAAAGAATAGATCTAACTATTTAGAATTTGATTTTATATTTAGTTTACGGGTGTTTAATTTGTATGTAGATATGGACCTAAAATTAAAAATATCGAGTAGTTAAACTCTTGAAATTGATTTTCTCTATGGTCGTTTAGTGGACTGTTAATTGTATTTTGCTTTATGGTTACATAACAATTTTATTTTGAAAATAATTCATGTTAATTTTATTTTTAAATTGTTTGATGTTTTATCCAAAAAGTCGATGTTGCAATCTTTAAAAAAAAATAACAAACACGCCGTTTAGTAATTTAATTTTGTGTGTTAGAACTATTTTATTTTTAAATTAGTTTTTTATTGTCAACAATAATTGGATCGACAAAATCTGATCTATAGTCAAAATTTTCTAACTAGAGGTAGCTGAGATATAAAGTGCACCAATGCAAGGTTAAGTTTGTTGTAAAAAATAGATATACTTATTTCAAATATTGGTTTTAATTTATTTTTTTGTCAACAAATAACAATTGGATCGACAAGACTCGATCCATACCCCAAGTTCTCTAACTGGAGTATGGTGGGATTCGAACTCACTATCTGGTGCATAGCTAAATCATGAACAAATCAATTAGACAATCTATTTCTTAGCAACTTTAATAATTTATGTTGAATCATGTATAAATAATTATTACAGTGAATTAGAAAGTCATAGTTCCATTTCTAAATAATTACAAAACATATATAAAAAAATTATATTTTTAACCATCATTATTTAAACCCATAATTTTATCATTAACTATAAAAATTCTTACAAATTCAATAAGTATATTTAAATTGTAAAGATATCTAAAAAATAGGTTATATGATAAACCAAATTAAGATGATCCAATTAAGAGATCAAACATACACAATACAATTTTTACCACCAAAAAATTAAAATTAAATATGGTTTACAAATAAATTAGTAGCATGGATGCACAATCCTAACAAATACATCACTATACATTTTTTCTATAACACCAATAATTATATTAACAATATAATTTACTTGATAGATGTATTTTTAAAAACAAATACATCATTACACGATTTTTTATAACACTAATATATATTTTTAAATAAAAAGATTTAAGTGAAAAAATAAAACAATAACATAATTATTATTCAAAAAATCTATAATTACAGAAGAAGATAAGTAACTATAAATTATAAATCAAACAAAATGCTACGACTTATTCAACCCAAACTAACAAATATTGTCCAACAAAATTATTTTTATGCAAGATCATGAGACTTTTAAGATCGAAAAATGCTTGCTTGTATAATACATAGAATACGAAAACAATCTATAGTTCAAACACGCAAATCTCCTATGTAACTACTTGAGCAAATAACCTCAAATACAATTATAAAAATAACAATAATAGTCCACAAACATGTGTCTGTCTAATTTTTTGTAATTTATGTAAATGCTTTAATGTTTTTTTTTCCTCAACCAAATGTAAAACAAATGTATCTTTTTCCTTCGCCTAAATTAATAATTTTGTCAACTAAGAAAAACTAATAATAAGCATTAAAAGAATGTTACCAAATTTTAAATACTTCACAACATACTCCATATATTGAATGATTTATTATACGATAAACTAAAAATAAGACAAAACAATAAACGCATTTCCAAACTCAAATAATGATCAATATAAAAAAATACTGATTATATAATATCACATAACCCAAATAACTCATGCGCTGCCAACGCAGCTAGCATCCTTGTATAAATATTATGTCATCTAATTTATTGATAAACCTAAACAAACATAGAGGAAGGGGCATTTTCCGTCTAACGATGACAGACTTTAAGCAATATTAAAGAAAAAAAATTTAGGCCCTAAATGAAAATAATTTGGACCCTAAACTTAATAATTTTTTTTTGCTTATCTCTCAAGCACGAACCTCGAAGCATCGAAACCTCATTCAAGATCCCCACCTCTAATGCTAGAAGAGCTTTGGCTCGTTGGCATTAGACGATCTTTCCACCTGGGAACGTGTTACAAGTCTCACAGTTTCTCCTATTCTCTCCGGATCATCCATTTAGAAAACTCTCGATGTTTTTGAAACTATCTCACCGTGTCGGTCCACCAAGCATAGAATTTTTTAGTGGGTCAAAGTCGCTGAGATCTATCCCATCGCCAATTATCATCCGACAATTTCAAAGGCTTGCTTCATACTTACAATTTATTCGCGCCTTAATGCAAAGACCTTTCCAGTGTGGCTTCTTCTCCTATGAACTACCTCAACATGCCTTCCCAACCTTCTGTAATTGAAAATGTCGTGATTATTTCAAAAGCACATTACACTTTGTCATTGGAGGTCGGGATTCCCTAACAAAACTTCCACCATATATGAGTTCGACATTCAACGACACATCTGAACTCTGAAGCATCCTTTCGCCTCTCAACAAAGCGTCAATGATGCTCATGACTATTGCGGCACCGATGGATCAAACTGGATCAAACACTACAAGAAATCAGGCGATTTGCGACGGTAAATGGCCTTGCAAATGTGTCGTAAATCGCATTTTGCAATACCACTGCGACATCAATCTTTTCGTCGCAAAACGTTAGTCGCAATCGAAATTTTTTGCAATGTCACAAATATTGCGACGAAATCAAACATCGCAAACTCTGCGATGGATACGGGCCTCCCAGATTCGTCGCAAGGGTTGCAACGTTACTGCGAGGCTGGTTTTGCGAGTCCGTTGCGAGACCGCCTTTGCGAGGCCGTTGCGAGACACCGTTTGCGAGGCAGGGTTTTCGAGGCCGTTGCGACGTCCTAGAAAAATTATATATTTTTTAATTTAATAAATAATTAATTTAAAAATAAAATATATTTAAATTATTAAATAAATTATTAAAATATAAATGAATATAATATATATTTAAATTAAAATAATTTACAAAATATTTAAAATAATTTATTTAAAAAAATCCTAAAAATCTTCTGAAATGTCTAGGTTATGTTCCACGTTCTGCTCCGCGTTCCCCGAACTAGATCTGAGATCTTCAGTGTATAACTACTTCAGCTTAGCAGCCATTCGGTCGTTCTTCTCGGCAAAACAGAGAATAGCTCATCATTTATTGATATCTTCTTTTTTGCTTCCACTAGCTCATTCTGTGTCCGATCTACCACTTCTCTGAGATAAGATGATTCCGCAGAGGCTTGAGACCGGTCCCAAACAGTCTTCCCTTTTTACGGGGAGCGACCTGATAAGAAAAAAAAAATACATTAATACGTTAGTGTAACTAATTTAAACGGAAAATACACAAAATAAACTAGTTTAATCTTACCTCGGCATATATTTGGTTCTTTTGTGCGGTAGATAGTCCACCAGATGTAGTGCTCTCATCACCGCAATCCTGAGTCACCTCTTGCATCTTTGCAATGACCTCGTCTTAAATCATCTCTGCTCTCTTGTCGACAAAGACTTCAGCCTTGTTATGTTTTGTCTTGTAAAGAGTCTCTACCAGATCAAGGTGAGGATCCCTTGTTTCCTCTTGTGGAAAGAATTAAAAAAGTATATATAATTGAATAAATTTTATATAATATATTGAAAATATATTTAACCAAATACTTACCTTCTTGCAGGCTCGGGCTTTAAGTGAATTATGTCCCGAGCAAGGCTTATGTGGATCATCGCCATAAGGATTAAATAACCGTGCTGCCCGCGCACTTGCACTCTTCTTCTCGGACTTCGCATCTTGCCAATAGGGAACAAGACCGTCCTAGACCCTTATATCGAACCATCATGGCATTGCATCATTGCCTTCTTTCCTCCATTTATGCTTCCAACAGCCCACCTGGTCGCACAATCGAGTCTTCAACACATCCTCGAACTGTTTACAAACTTCCCCCATAATGGAGACATTCTAGTGGTAACGTTACTACAAACAAAAAAATATTTGACTCATAAATCGTAGTTAAAAAAAAGAAAAAAATTCCAAACCTAAATCTAACCATCCAACAACCTAAATCTAACAATTTCAATCCAAAAACACCTAAATCTAACAATTTCAATTTAAAAAACCTAAATCTAACTATCTAAAACGTTTAGATCAAACAATCTAACCACCTAAGTATAACAATCTAAAAATATAGTTGAAGGTGCTTACAGTTGAAGGGAGATCGGCGGCAGAAGAAGGAGGAGAAAAGAGGGAAAAAAGAAGAGAAGAGAGGATTCGTGGAGGAAAAGAGAGGATTCGCGAAGGAGAAGAGAAGATTCGTGGAGGAGAAAGAGAAGAGAAGTATAAAAGAAGCGGCTTGAATTTTAAGTAAAACCTTCTGCCGTAGTGGTCTCGCAATCTGCGACGTGATTACGATGCAAATTAGGGTTTTAGTGTTCCCTATTTGCAACGCCACTACGACGGAAGTGGCCAATTCCTCGTAGATGTATCGCAATGCTGGAATCCGACACACAAACGAGGTACGTTGTTTAGATACTTGATTGAAAATACTTGTACAACATGTTCAGAATTGATTATGATAATTAAACGTAGTGAATCTAATTGATGATTGATTATCGATGTATTCTCGGCCTCTTCGAATTGCACTTTCCTACGTTCATACAGTAGGCAGTTTTGTGTTTAGGGTAAGGTTGAGGTTTAAAAGTTCTTCATTTTCAGTTTCTCCATTTGCAAGGCCACTGCGAGGAATAGGCCAGATTCCTCGTAGTGGCCTCGCAACTTGATGGTTTTTTTTAAAACAAAATTTCATTTAAGATCCAACAAAATATAAACAACAATAACTTAGTTATTTTCATTATTAGAGTTTTCATCCTCTGTGTCTTCTTCTTCCTCTGCCTCTTCGAACTCGTCCCTCAATCATCCTGAACAATGTCTTTTACTTCTTGTTGTGCATGTATGATATCTTCTATGGATTCGACAACTATAGAAACTTCCAATGCTCTTTCTTGTTGCATAGCCACATCGTCGACTTCCCCAACAATACGACCTCTTAGATTCACCTTTATCATAGATAGCCATGTCTCACGTCTTTGCTTTATACGAGGATAAGAAATAAAACACACTTGTTCTACTTGGCATGCTAGAATAAAATGGTCAAACTTCGAATATGTTTGGCTTGCATTTACATCGGTTACCCCTAACTGGTTAGTACACACTCCTCGACCGGCCTTTTTTTATACCAATAACATTGGAATAAAATGCATCTAAGTCTAAGAACTCCTGAATATATGACTTCTATAATTTTGTTCAAAATACCGTAGAAATCAATTTCACTGGCACGTGGATTCCATAATTTGCGGTTTATTTATTGGAATCATGGTCGTAAGTATGAAAAGTGTATTTGCGCGTAAAATACATTGGTTCATCAACAATCTCATGCAACCATAATGGCAAAGATTTGCCTGCACATCCATTCTTGACCTACAAATTTTATATATATATATATATAGATTAAAACATTATGTGGTTCTTTAATTTTGATTAAATATACACAATTATCTTACGTACGTAGTAATTTAATCATCTAATAAAATCACGTTCTTTGTAGGTTTCATATTCTGTTTCATTTGAATCAGGGATGACTTCTCGTATCTATCTATTGGATTCACTATAAATTAAATAAAGTTGATATTAATAAACAAAACTATATGTAATAAATTGATATGTATATATACCTCTCAAATGGTACTACATCTTCATAATTTCTCAGTATATAGTTGTGAGCTGCACGACAATACGTGTGGTTTTCCCAGTATTCTTCCTTTATTTTTCCAACAAGTCTTCTGATCTGAGTGAATATATCTGGAACATCAACGACATATGATGGTGCAACCTCTCCATCATTATATTGTCCTACCTGGGTTCTTTTGGTCTTGACGATTGGACTAAAGTAATATGATATGAAATGAGATGTTTCCTCTGTCAAAATTCTTGTAACGACCGATCCTTCTACTTTTGCTTGATTTTTTACCTTTCTTTTTAGATGTCCTATAAATCGCTCAAACAGAAACATCCATCGAAATTGTACGGGACCACCAAAAGCTGCTGCATGAAGTAGGTGGATTGGAAGATGTTCCATCACGTTAAAAATGAAGGTGGAAAGATTTTTTCTAAGTTACATAACAATGAGATATTAGTTTCTAATTCAGCTATACCATCATCTGTTAGTGTTCGTGTACATAGATCCCTGAAAAATGCTCCAATTCCTACAAGTTGATACTAATTAAATATATATAATTGAACAACTTATATAATTAATTAAATGAGAAAATATAAACTAAGTAGAAATTTACCTGCAATTGCTTCATGGACAGTTGTGGGTAAAAGCTCAAGAAATGCAAAGGGCAGTAGTCACTGCAGGAATACATGGCAATCATGACTCTTCATACCAGAGATTTTTTCCCTTGCTCGATACATTGGGAAAATTTGGACATGTAACCATCGGGAAACCTTACATCTGAAGAAATCCAGTTAAACAATGTCTGTCTCGCTTCTCCGGACAACCAAAAGTTTGGAATCGGTTGTTTGTCATCCCGTGTAATATGTAATTTGCTTCTCGAGCATATTTTGGCTAAGTCAAACTTTGATTTCAAATTGTCTTTACTTTTTACTTGCACATTCAAAATCGTGTTCATGATGTTATCAAAAAAGTTTTTAAAGATGTGTATCAGATCAAGGTTGTGACGTAGTAAGAGATCTTTCCAATATGGAAGTTCCCAAAAGATACTATTTTTGTGCCAATTATGAGATTATGTATATCTGTTAGGCATGTTTGCTGGAGTGTGTCAATTCCCCCCCCCCCCACGTTTACATGTTTCCTGAGCACCATAATAATCAATATGCTCCAACAAATCATCCCGTGACATGTGTGCTGGGGGAGGAATACGCACAATCTTGTTCTTCTTGAACAATTTCTTGTTCATTCGGTAGGGATGGTGTATATAGAGAAAACGACGATGACAATCAAACCAACATGATTTCTTACCATACTTTAATTGAAATGCATCAGACCATTCCATACAATATAGACAAAATAACCTTCCATGTGAGTCCATCCAGATAACATTTTGTACGCAAGAAAGTCACTTATCATCCACAATAAAACTGCATGCATCTTGAAATTCTACTACTGCGAAAAATCAAATGTGTGAACACCTCTATACCATAATTGTTTCAGCTTATGAATCAAAGGTTGCAGGAACACATCAAGAGATCGCTTAGGAGGACTAGGACCTGGCACTAGAATAGTCATAAACAAGAATTTGTTTTGCATGCACATATCAGGTGGAAGACTGTATGACGTCAATATAAGAGGTCATAGAGAATATTGTCTCCCAGACAAACCAAATGGACTAAATCCATCTGTGCATAAACCTAGATAAACATTTCTAGACTCTTTAGCAAAGTCAGAATCTACAGTCTGAAAGTGTTTCCAGGCTTTTGCATCTGACGGATGTGTAACATCCCCATCATTTATTGTATTTTTGCATGCCATCTCATTGCCACTAATGTTCTTTCCGATTGGTATATGCGTTTCAATCTATCAATGATTGATAAATACGACATACATTTGTATGGGACACGAGTCTTCCACCTGTTGCTTGATATCTTGGTTTCCCACAAAAACGATATTCCTGTAACTTATCATCGTCTTTCCAGAAAATTATGCAATTTTCAATGCAAACATCAATCATTTAAGATAGTAATCCAAGACCCGCAACTAACTTCTGCATTTCATAATAACTCTCAGCAGAATTATTATCTTCTGGCAAATACTCTTTAAACGCATCCACTAATTGGTTCATACTTCTCTTAGTTATGTTTCTTTCACTTTTAATATACATCAACCTAGATGCTAATGACAGTTTTGATAAACCTTCTCTACATCCCTCATAGATAGGTTGGTTTGCAGCATCTAGCATATCATAAAACTGTTTCGCTTTAGCATTAGGTTCTTCAATAGTATTTTCACTGACAACTGGAATAGATCCATGATATGCATCTATAACCATATCATAATACTTATTTCCTTGTAGATGCTCATAATTTTGAAACATATTTTTGCCATAATTATAATTAGCATTATAACTAGGTTAATCATCAACACCAGCACCTGTACTACTACTTCCTGCACAGAGACTATACCTCTCCTTTTATGAAAACCCAACATAATAGTTTGGATTAAATTCTCTATTATTTTATCCAATCCCACATATTCTCTGTTTCTTTTCCAGGAAGCATCAGTGTTACACTAAAATCAGGAAAGTGTGGAAAAAGGAGAATGGATAATAGGAAGAAAATGGAATAAAGTAGAGAAAGAGAAAGCTTAGAGGTTGGGTAAGAGCTGGTAAGTTCCATGTTGCGCATATGAACATAACATATATGTTCTGTCTCCACGTGCCCCCCCCCCCCCCCCCCATCATTCTTCTTCTCTCAACTCTCTCTTCATTTTCTCCAATTCTTTTTTAGCTTTCTAATATGATTTATAGTATTGCAAATTCAATAATTGATTCTCTTCTTATCTTTAGAAATATTTTATCAATTATTTTTATTTTATTTTCATCATAAAACAATTATAATAGAAAATATTAAAAATTATGGAGAACATGTAACCTAGTGATTATGTCATATCTTTTAAAGACGATTGTCTTTGTTAATAAATCAGCACAAATGTTCACATCCGTAGAGAATTGAAGAACTGAATCTAGGAAAATAAGCTGCACTAGTGTTTAACTTATTACAATTTAAAAAGAAAAATTAATTATTTATCTAAAATCATTTGAAATATCTCTAGAAATTGTTTTAAACCTAGTAATGTACAATTGATATTTAAAAATCCACATCTTAAAACTGATTATTGCTAATGCACACAACCATAAACTTGAAAATTTTGACAGACAAATTGAACAGAAATGAAAATGAAAAAGGCTATAGTAACTCAAGGGAGTGTTGGTTGTAGTACTAAGTTGGCGGGCAGGTCTGTCCTGTCCCGCAAAAAACTCATGGGTATTAGAAAAAAATTTAAAATTCGAATTCGCTCTGCGAAAAAAAACAGGTTTTTAAAATGAACCCCGAAACCGCCTCGCAATATCCCGCGAGCCTCGCGGTTTATCCACCAACCCAAAACCCGCATAACCCGTATAATCAAACCCGCATTAAACCCGCGAAAACATGTGTTTTGCCCCAATTTCAAACATCATGTTATTTTTTAACTCCAAATTGTCACGATGTTCACATACTTCTAATTCAAACATCATGTTGTTTTTACAAAAAAGCAAACATTCTTCTTTATGCGGGTACCCGCGGGTCTGGCGGGTAATATCTCTTTAACCCACAAAAATCCAAACCCATCTCGCAAAACCCGCAAAAAATGGATTCCAAACCATAAATCCATATCCATCCTGCACGGGCCAAAATCCGTAAAACCCGCAGACCACATGCCCAATTCCCAGATCTAATTGGCTGTCTTTCTTCCTGCCATATAAAAATACACTAGTAGATCTTCCAATTCATTTCATAATAACTTCATTAACAAATCAATATATATGTTTTTTTTCTTAATATAGTTTTCCATAATACAAGTTTTGATATTCTTTGCTTCTCAAAAATTATTTAATATTTCTAATTTAATAAATTCAACTAATTATAAAACTAGTGGTAATAAAATATCAAATACAGTCATGCCCGACTCAATACTAGAAAAGGCCTAGTGCAAAAATAAAATTAAAAAATTCTTTTTTTTGTCAAAATAAAATTAAAGGACCTAATTGGCTAGTTCTATTAAAATTTTGTATCTAAATTTCCGTTTATTAAAATTTGGACCCTAAATCTAGATATAAAAATAACTTTTTGATTTGTCTAGAATTAGGCTTCACACTCAATTTAAATAGAAAATATGCACACCATTTTTAAAATAAAACAAAAAATTCTATAAAACATCTCATACAGTAAAAATAAGAATATATGTTAACAAAATTATCACAATAAAATAAGATTTATACTAATTCTTGTTAGCTTATATTTTTAAGGGATTTATTGGTCACATGTTAAAACTAAACAAAAAAAAATGGAACTGTAGAAGTGATGAGGTAATGGAGTGTTAGTGGACCTACGTGAGAAGAACGTTGTACTTAAAAGCGTCAATAAGGGCCTCCAATTTGGAATCGCTTGTGACCGTCGCTAATAATTTTTCTTTTAAGGAATATTTTTTTAATTAATTTACTTTTGGTTAGGAATCAATTTAAAAGAAGACGTTAGCAAAAAGCATCTTTCATATGACAAATTAATAAATCAAATATTGGGCGTGACTTTGATTCCAAGTCCAACGAACATGTTTCCTTCTCTTTTCCTCTAAGAAATCTCCTCCTGTGCTGAGAATAATTTTCCTCTGTTAAGTTTTTCTTATAAAGGATATTACTCATTGTTTTCAAACTCACTCCAAATGGTAACATGCAAAAGGACACATAAAAATGAATGAGATAGAGATTAATTTGATTTTAAAAAAAATTACACCCATTTCATTCATTTTCCTTCTTGAAATTATTTCAATATTTTAGAGGAATGACAAAACCTTATATCAGAAGGCTAAAACATGGGATCTTTAGTTTCACAAAACCTAACGAAGCAATTGATTGATCATTCCATATTCATAGGTTGTCTCATCTGATTTGAATCTAAAGGTCAAGAGAGAATACAAGTCTTAAGGTCGGATATACGTTCATACATGATCTCACTTTCATGATTCAAAAGCTACATAACAACCAATAAAACCCATCCATGAGGGGCCTTACATGAAACTCGGGCCAACTGGACCTTTTGAGATGCCAAGACGAACTTCCATCCCATGATGGAAGTCTACCGGCTTGAATGTCTCGGCTTCACGAGGATCTGCAAAGTATGAAGAAACTAGATTCAGTTTATCGCTATCGGACTAAAACAAATACCGTGGTTAGACTCTTGTTGTTACTTGATTTCGCCCTATTGGTACTAAAAGAGGGCGAAGAGCGTTGTAGGGAAGAAATGAAGTACGCAAATACTAACAAGAAGATACTTAAAAGAAAGTTCAGAACTGCAAGATTTTAATACTTTGCTTCTTGCGAACATCAATGAAGTATCGAAGTTATCAACTTTCATTGAGTTGTTTTCTGCTAGTGCATACTAATATACCATCAAATTTGTGTCCACTGATCTAGATATGTGAATGTAGCATTGAGACACATCCGATATAAGTAAAAGACAATTACCATTTAAGTAATCCTCAAAACCAAAGTCATCCACAGCTCCTGTGTAGACTTCCAAACCAAGCATTGACGATGGAATTGCTCCAGGAGGTCTCTGAAACCTACATATTCCAGAGAAAAGGGATAAATAAAAATTCGCTACAACAAATGTTGTTTTTCAGAGTGCTATAAACAACCAACAGATCAGACAGCAAACACTTTAAATCCTATGATCCTCAATGCACACATAAATAGTTCCAGATTAAACGAGTAGAGACAAAAAAAACTTAAATACTAGTGAAACACATAGATAGAAACCCGCCATTAAAACAAGAATAAGAAACCTTTGAGCACCAGTAATGCAAAGAAATTATCATATTGTAAGAATATAAATCCACGGGACCTATAAGTATATGTGTCTAACTTAACACCATTCGACTAGCTTCCCAATACACTAATTCACACATAACAAACGATACATGTACAAACTTTTAAATTACGATATCACAAATCCTGAACAGCAACATGATCTATTCATCTACATGATGTTGATCTAATGTAGCAGTGTTCTAGCACCATGTAGTATAACTAGATTCAGAGAAATTAGGTTACAGCACTGCAACTACTAAAAACAGAAACCTTGACAGAATTTGCCTATCCATATCCATCTTCAATGGAAGTGCAGATCCGTAGGCATGCGCTATGATTGTCCTTTTCATCGCCTCTTTCGATCTCTTTTCCTGAACCGGAAGATAAACAAAGGTAACTGATTAATCAACAGAGATTTAAGATGTATGAAGTAGAAAAAAAACCAATTGTTTAGCATTCTAGGAAAATTAAAACGCCAATTGCTACTCAAAAATCTCGAATATAACTCAAAATAGCAAACTTGACAAAAAGTAATAAATTAATCAGGCAAGAGGCAACAGAAGAGATTCAGGATGCTAATCAAACACACATAAGTTCCTTCTCTTAGCTAATTTCCCACTTCCTTGTTCTTTTTCTCACTAAAATTTCCCGAGAAACAATCAGATTATATCAGCAATCAAAACAGAATCAATCTAAGAAAACAAAGAAAAGCTCAATCGGGATGATAGTTTACAGATTCGTAAGACGATTCGAGTGGGTGAGATCCGACGATATCGCTCTTAACGCCGTGGAGACCAAATCTAAGAGCATCATTCTTGACACCACCGATCTCGTGAGCAATCTTCTTTGGAGACTCCATTTTTACTTCTTCTGTGTGTTCGCTCTTGTCTAGCTTCCTCTTGTAGCTTTCCTCTGCGACTTTCTGGGCAAGAAATAAACAAATACAAGAGGCGATATCTAACTATAGGCTCTTGTGAATAAAACCCAATAAAAAGGCCCATTAATATTAAATTTGGGCCCAATCAGATTGACTAATGAAGGCCTTTTTATGTAAACTATCCTGTTTCAATAGAAACAAGTCCTTTTTTTTGGGTTAGAATTTCATATTTTCATATATAATTGATTTATTTTCAAATAATGAAGTTGGGCGATGACTTAATTTTCAGGTTTTAATACTGGAAAATCTATGAATTCTCAACGCAATTCACTTTCTTGTAATTATTTTATTCACATTTTAAAAAATCAGTAAAATTTATGTTAAGACACACCAAAAGAGTGGACGTAATTGATGGTCGGTCCAGTCAAGGTCAGAATAATATAAAAAACAGAAACAAATGGCACAACAAAGGCACGTTGAAAAGATATTATGTGAATATTAAAATAAGCTATTTCGGCGAGGTAATTTCATAGAATCTGACAATGAAATTTCATATAATAATATAGAATAAAGTTACTTTCACTTTGAAACAAAATCTTGGAGGTAAATCAGTTTACAGGCATTTTGTTAATTAAATATTAAAGACTATTCATAGGTCCGTAACTAATTCAGCTAAGCAAAGTCTAGACATTAATGTCAGTACACTAACTGAAAGAAAGAATAAAACGACAAGGCAAGTCAAGATATTAATGACAGTATACTCTTACAGTCTAACTTGCTTTGAACAAGAAGTAGAAGTGAAAAATAAAAAGAATAAATAATAAAATAATAAAATAATTTTGGTTATCGATCAGTTTTTTTCATCCATTATTAGTAAAATAATAATAATATAATAATAATAATAGTAATAATAATAATAAGAAAAAGCCAAAATTAGAGTGCCAAATATTTATTAGTTTTGGACACATTGAACACATCAACTCTAGAAATATTAGCACCAAAATTGACTAAATGTGTCATTTAAATTAAAAAATTAAATTATTTGTAAAAAGTTAGCTAATTTTTTTTCCAACAAATTAGATTGATAATACATAATCTATAACATAAAGCTCACGTCCTAAAATATATTTTTAATCTATTATATGTAGTGGGAAGTTAATAAACCTATGATATCAGAATAATTCACTACAAGAAAAAAATTATATTAAGATGTATGTTTTATCATAATAACGCATATTTCGTCACATATTCTTATGAATTTATGAAAATTGATAAATAATTGCAATACAAACGTCATAAATGTATATTCGTAACAAAAACATCACAATACTAGTGACGAAAAAAATATAATCACAATTTCATCACAAACTATTACAAAATAAAGTCACAATTATTTTGTAAAAAGTGTAACAAATAAAATTTATAACAAAAATGTATATAAAACGTCACAAATTATTACTAATATTCTTAGTCATAATATAATTATTACAATAGCTCTAATTTTTTTGTAGTGATTAGTTGAATCATCTTAACTACCAGACCGAAATAAACTCGGCAAAAAGTTAGCTAGTCTTAAAAAGTTATTTCTGAATTTATTTATTATCATTATTTTCATTTTTATTTTATTTTTATGATCAGGAATGTTTAATTTGGTTTTGATAAATGGTTGAATTCTTTCTATATATATATATGAATATGATTTATTTTGAAACATTCTTATAAATTCGTATTCATTTAGTATTTTTATTCATATTTACTTTTAAATTTGATATATTAAAAGAAAAGAAAAAACAAGAGATGGAGAAATTTAATTCTTTAGCAATGGAGATGATAGATCAACAAACTCTAACCTCAATGTCAGATTTCTCTATCACCATAATCATGTCAATTTTGGTTCTTCTATGTTGAGTCACTTTTAGTAAGCTCAACGTTGCATTAATTTGAGCTTATCTACACAAACTACCTTAATGTCTACTTGATTTCTAGATGATGGTAGTTTAAGAATTTTTATTTCACATGGTGTAATGTTGTTGTCCAAAAAAAAATAAAAATCACATGATGTGATAACATCTTATATCTGGTGTAATTAATTACCACATATTTGTATGCTTCGTAAAATGCAAAATACAGTTTTTTGTTATTTTTTTTACAAGAAAACGAAACTTTTTGAGTCACACCATACCCCTACATGTTCCACATAAAAACAAGGATTTTTTATTTTTAATTTACTTTGCTTCTGTGTTATTTTACAAGTTTTTCATTCATGATTGTTTTGCGGTCAATTATTACAAATTTAGTGTTTTTTTTTGTTAAAGGCATTATTGTATTTTATTTTTAATGACGTTAATAAAAAATTTTAAATATTTTGTGACTTTTTTATTTTATCAAAGATTAGATCTACAAGATTTAATCCATACTTTAAAACTCACACCATAAATCATTTTTCTAATATCTACTATATATAATACGAGGAATCGAACTCATGATACTAAGTTATTAGCTGGAGAAAATTTCGGCTATATTTTATGGTTTTTTTGGTTGTTTATAACCTTATGAAATTGGAATATACCAAAACATAAATTCACATAAAAATCTTCAAAATCAATTTTTTTTTGTTAAAATCAAATTTAAACTATTAGGACTATTAGGATTAACCTTTTCAAATAATTAGTAGTAGAAATTTAGTTAGCATAGATTAAATCACTTTTAAAAATAAAACGATAGATTCATGTAGAATCTAAATATTTTATGATGTATATATATAAGATAGGACTCCATATATATGTTTTATAAAGTGATTTAGGATTCCAAGTACTTAGGGGCCGACTAAATTTTTAATGCCACCTTATAATATGTGTGATTCTAAGTATATGAGTCTATTTCTGATCAGATTGAAGTTCTTCCACTATTGAAAACAAGCTTCATATTGATCATCATTATCTTCATAGCTCCAACATGAATGTTCAACCTTATATATGATCATCTAACTTGACTGAATTTCTTATCTTGAAGCTATCAAACAAAATAAAAAGTCTAAAAGAGACTAAGTTGTCAACAGAATTTAGGGTTGTTTAAAAAATTGGATTATTCTAATCTATTATAGATATACATGAATCATTCTATTGGTTTTGAATTGGAACATATAATTTATTATGATATAGAAGTTAAAATTAATCTAAGAGACATGATGTTTCTTGTTATAGAATATCGATATGCTAGGTTTAGAACAATTACTACACATACCTGGAGGGAGCATATTTTAAAAAATTAATCATTCTAATATATATATATATATATCTATATATATATATATGATATATGATCATTCTATACATTATCGATTGATTTCGAATTGAAAATTCATAATTTACAGTATCAAAAAGTTTTTAATCTGTAAAAAAATTTCGTCGAATTCGGTAAGAAATTTTCGATCGATTATTTGTATAAGAATTCTCAACAGAAAGCAACACCATCGGTGGTAATGTAGACAGATCTTGTAGCATTTCTTAAAACATTTTGCTTAACAATTAACATATTCAAATCTTTTTTCTTAAATAGTACAAACGTTTTGGTCGAATTGTAATATACATAGTTATATAGCTTTTAACAACCTTCCGGCTAAATTTAAATTTAAGTTCTAAAATCTAAAGTGACGAAAATTAAATTTCAATATCAACTAAAATTTAGAACTAAACTACTTCAATCACTTAAGTGACAAAAAAAAAAAAAAAAAAAAAACTACTTCAATCACTTCAAAAAACTAAGTTCGATCTCTTTTAATACCTACTACCATAAAATAAATTCGCTGACATCTTTAGTCAAAGAGTTTAACCTACTTAACAAGCCATACACATATCGTACTCCAAAATATACAATTTAATAAATCCTTTTTTTTCTCGAAAAGCTCAACTTTAAAATTCTTCATTATGGTATTCTTATTCGCTATAGGAAGATTCATCATCGCATCGCTTTGAATTTTATTATGCTGGATGATATTTTTAGTATGCGGTCTTCTTCGGATTAGCAGTTTCTTGAATATCTAGTTTAGAGTCCTACCTTAGTCTTTTTCGGATATAGTTTTAAAATATTTATTTTGTTTGGTTTTCAATTACCTCTTTTTGGACTATGTATTCGGAGATATTTCATCTTTGTAATCTTGTTGAAACAGTATGTTTAATCCTATGCCAGGAACCAGATTTGCGAATTTGGTATTTGGATATTCTTTATCTTAATGATTTGGTCAATCATGAATTTCTTTAATCTTCCCAAGAAGTTATTATGCTTGTCTTTCCTGGTCTATCTCCAGACTTGGCTAGAGAATCAAATATGCGTTTTCGCACAGTAAAGCATTTTATACTTTGATTTTCGCTAAATTTTCGAGAGAAAATGTCTTTGCCTCTTTAATATACTAATTCCATTTGACAAAAAAAAAGTTTAAGCCCGTAGAAAATCAATTAACATTCGCTTTCAGAAGCATCATTGCAAAATATATCCTTCGAGCAAGAAAAAAAAAATATACCTCTATATATAAGATATTTTAAAAAGATGAGTCTTTCTCAAATATCAAGGTGGCCACTAAGGACTCATATAGACACCCACACGTACGCTTAATTTCATCTGAAATTGCAAGGTAACTTATACTTAATATATTCAACATCATGCATATATATTTGGGTTGAGGAACAAATTTTAAAATGGAGCTTGACATAAAATTAATTAAAAATGGCTTAAACTTAATATATTCTATGTAACTTATACTTACATATGAAGTATGAATATTAGATTGGACTGAGATCAATATATATGTAAACAGTTTACTTATTCACAAGCTCGTCAAAATACATCAAAGATTGATATATATAGTACCATTTGCAAAACTGTATAGCTAAGACATTTGAAGGTAAACAACGTGAATCTTAAGGAACAGAAAATCAAATTACATATATATGTTAAGAAGAACATACATAACTACAGATTTAGTATACATTCATGAGGAATAATAAGGATTATTTTGGCTTACATGTTTAAAGGTGATGCCTATATATAGGTCTTGGGAAATATCATGATTTATAGGAATCCTGCCAGCAAAAAATCAAGAGATCATTGAATGCAAAGACAAATGAATCAGAGCTAGATAAAAATCTTGAATCCAAACTGTACCTCTGGAGAAATTCGTGTCGGTGACTGAACAAAAGGTTTGGTCCTCAGCAAAAAGGTTTTGATCATAATCGAAAACTTGAGGCAGAATGGTATAATAGTTGCTGCTAGAAATCTGATCTACCGACATAAATGTCCCATTATGATGATTGTAACTTTGACCCATCTTCATCTTGGCTAAGATTGATTCTTCATAATCAAACTCCTCAATTGCTTCCTTGTAGAAAGAACGTGTCATGTCTTCTCCTTCATTGAAGATTATAGACCTTTTGAATGGATCCATGATATCTGAGACAGCTTCCGGATTCATCTCTCTTGTTCTTTCCTTTGCTTTTCCTATTGATCCCTTTGATAAGATGTTGCTCAAACCACTCTTCTTCTTTCTCTTCTCTGCCTTCTTAACCTCACTCATCAATTCTTTTTCGAATGACTCAGGGATTGAACCATTCACAAAGCTATTACTACCATCCTCATCCTCCTCCTCTTCTTTTTCCTCTACATAGCCTCCACCATTTCCAAAATCTTCATCATCATTGTTGAGCTTTTTTGCTTGAACAACCTCTTTGATAGCTTCTTTTGATTTCCTTAGCAGCCACTCTAATGTTTTACTGGCTTTATCAAACCCCAACATATCTTGGAGATCGAAGAACTGACGAGCAATCCCAATAGAAAGTCTTACCCTCCTGTCTCTAAGACCTTGTGCAGTATGAATCTTGCTATGCCGGTCCTTCTTCACCGCCTTCTTGATTTCCTTCGTCACCTCAGGAAATTCGAAACCTTGCTGAATCACAGGGTTGTTTGAGTTAAACACCGTGTAATCGGCCACAGAGTCAGGCACTGCTGATACCATTTGGGCTGGAGATGCTGTTAACTCATGGTTGTAGGGGTTACGAATGATGGCTTGATGGTCTGAGAGTGAAGAAAGGTAAAGAGAGAGTGGATACACTCCATTGTTATAATTACCATCATCATTGTAAACATTGTTGGAAGAAGACATCACCAAACTTAAGAAATCTTCAAAAATCAAGACCTAAAATATGCCTTTCTTAAAGAAACAAAACCACAACTTTCACATCATCAAAAAAGAGAAAATATATCCAGTACTAAAGAGAGAATTAGAGAAAGAAAAAGAGTATAAGCAATCAAATTCTCACACAAAGAAAAGGAAAAAAATAGCTTTATATAGATAGATTTTGATGGCATATATATACATGGAAGATAAGTATAACAAGAAAATGATTAAGTGTATAGTGATGAACACATGAGTTTGTCTTCTGCTTATTGAAGATCTGATAGAGAAAGATGATTTTGGATCTGATTGAGATAAAATGTTTTTTCCTTTTTCACTCAATTTACAGGTAAAACTTAGACTAGGGTTTACAACTTTTTCTAGGGTTTCCAGATCTGATAATGGTTTCTGAGCTTATATACTGGGAATAACCTCAAAATCAAACTACTTATAAAATGAATTGAGACAATACTTTTTACTGCGTATACATATACAAGTACCTTCGTATGTAGTGCTCCAAAAATATGATTAAGATGGCCCATAAAATCGAGAAAAAGTCCAAAAATAATAATTCAACAACAGAGAACGATATCTGAAAGGATCTTGTTTCTTTTTCACTAATAATTATTCGACTTTTAAGAGTCAGGATTCATTGAAGGCGATGGATGTTCTTGAATGTATAGTATTTTCACAGTTTTATTTTTTTCTTTGTTTTTTTTGTCTAGCTAGTTATATTATTTCTGCGTACAATGCAATGAAAATGAAAGTTTCAGAATTTAATTTAATTTTTGTGGAATAATTGAAAGTTTTGACCGGTTAACGAAACTATAGATAGGGAATAAATGTAATCATATTGAAACATTACCTATTTTTTAGGGTTTTGTCAAAAGAAAAAAGAGAGGCTTTAATGTGACCTGAATTGGTTTCTGGTACAATTGAAGATTGTGAAAAGATTTGTCGTTTTTGAAATTTGCTTTTTGATTTCTCTAACTTTTAGTCAAGGGTTGTTCTTTATTTACACTCGCCATTAATTCCACTATAATATATATGCCTCCAACTAATTTATTTGCAAAACCATATAAAATATAGTATTTTGACATATATAATATTCCCTCTATTTCATACACGTATATTAAGATATTTAAATATTACTCAATAAAAATTATTTAATAATTTAGTTTATTGTAATTTGACCAATGATATAAGAAATTACATAATATAAATAGTCACAAATTATAAAACTTAATAAATTTTGTGTAGAAGCTTGTAAAATATGGCATTTAATTTAGTGGCATGTTGTAAATTCACTAAAGGTATGTACATTTATACATTTAGGGATTGGGTCTCACTACCTACATTATATAGGAACTTGGCTAATGGACCTGTCAGTTATGGCTTAGTGTTGATAAAAAAAATATCTTATATTCTGAAACAGAAGGAATTGTAATGTTTTTTTTTTGGTCGAAGAAATGGAAGAAAAGACCTCCTAACCTTTATTATTAATAAAATAAAGTAAGTGTTCAACATTCGCGGAAAATAAATCTCGTTAGCATCATCTAAAACCAACAAAGAAACATCCATAGGACGATCCAAAAGAGCATGAAAACCCAAAGGAAAAGAAAATGCATAGTTAGCTAAACCGTCCGCAACACGATTACTCTCCTTATACACGTGAGAAATTTGGACATTCCAATCCTTTTGTAAGAAGCCATAGCACAACCGTACTAGGAAAGAGAGGGGGTGAGTATAACCAATCCCTTTCGTGAGAAAACCGACAACCAGCACTCCAAATGAGTAATTCTCATCTCCCAAGCTAAAAAGAGACCATAATACACGCCCACAATTCTGCAAGCGGGGCCGAGCATATATCTATATGCAATGCAAAACCTCGACACCACTTACTAGTCTCGTCTCGTATCATCCCACCTGCCGCAGCTTGACCTGGATTACCCCTAGATGCACCGTCTATATTAAGTTTCATCCATGGTAAAGAGGGAGCCTTCCACACAATCCTCTCCTCTACATGTGATCTAGTGCGAGTCTCATTCCTACAATGCAGATTCGCAGTGTAAACATCCAAAGCTTTCTCTTTGACAAACTTCACTCTATCCCGACATCAGAGATCTGAGCTAAATACATTGCAACAACGCCATTTCTACGCCCACCATACCACAATAAAAAAAAAGAATACCCCACAGATAATTACACACCATAGTCTCATCACCTAAGTTGCTAAAAATCCACTCAAGGAGAGTTTGAGAAAAGAACCGATGTCGCCAACAAGTTGGAATAAGCATGGACCAAATACCGTGAGTTGCGGGACAATCACACAACACGTGAAGAATAGTCTCACTTCCGCCATTGCAGATTGTACAAACCGCTGAGTCGCTCAGGTGTCTCCGCCTTCTTTTTTCATTCGTCATCAACAACTATCTACTCCCCAACCAAAGAAACACTCGGATTCGCTCTGGTATATTTTGTTTCCAAATTCTACCAAAAAATTGACTCATATTCGGCATAGCAATGTCCTCATGATCGAGTAAACGATAAGTTGAACTAACGGAAAACTTGCCATCACTGCTACCAGACCACACAAAATGGTCCTTAGCTCTGGTAACTCCATCAACTACCAACGAGCTTAGGCAAAGCTTCACATCCTCAGAAACATATGGAGTAATCATTCCCATATCCTAGCCAGTTCCTTGCTTCCACAAGTCCTTCACACGAACCGCAAGAGCATCATTCAGAACACTCTCGGTAACCACAATAATTAACGAAGCATTCAAGAGCCATGTATCTGTCCAAAAACTCGCTTCAAGTCCATCACCAATAACCCAACGAAGACAAGGGAGAACAGTATCGCGCACACCTCTAGCTACACAACGCTATGTCGAAGTTTCCGTACCACGCAACCTCAACTAGTTAGGATCTTTCACACTTTTCACATTGTATTTACTACGCAAGAGCTGAGCCCATAAACCTATTGTGTTATGAATTAACCTCAACCAATCTTAGCCACTAAGGCTAAATTCATGACCTTTGTGGATTTCACACCCAGGCCACCTTCACATAGGTTTCCAGACGAATTTCCAAGCCAACAAGTGTTGTTTACGCCGTTGCTGTGTACTCCCCCAAAGGAAAGCTTTTGATATTCTATCAAGTTTATTCAAATTAGAGTCCGGTAACAAAATAGAGCTCATATAATGAACTGGAATCGAAGACAAAACCGAGCATGTTAGTGTTATGCGTCCCACAAGGCTTAAACATCTCCCTTTCCACCCTGCTAGCTTTGAAGCAACTCTTTCAACAACTCCGCTATATGTTTCACGATTCGTTCGCCTATGCAAAATGGGTACACCTAAGTATTTTTCAAGATCACGTGTAGCCTGAATCCCACTCACTTCCGTTATACGTGATTGCAAATCCTCACCAACATTTTTTGAATAAAAAATCTTGGACTTGTCCAAACTAATTTTTTAACCGGAAGCGTTACAGAAAGTCTCCAACATCTTTCTAATCACACATATTTGACCGGTTGAAGTCTCCATGAATGGTATCAAATCATCAGCAAAGTACACGTGGAACAACTTTGATCCTCTATAGGATAGCAAAAATGGTTTCCATTCACTCGCAGCAATGGCGTCATCAATGAGATGACATAGACGTTCTAGGCACAACACAAATAAATATGGAGACAACAGATCCCCTTGGCGTAACCCTCGAGATGGCTTGAAAGATTCATTTTCTCCCCATTTAGAAGCAAGTTCATGGAAGGACATGTCACCGATTTCATTCTCCACTCAATCCATTTCTCTGGTAAACGAGCTGCCCGAAGCGTATTCTCGAGAAAGTCTCACCTAATCATGTCATATGCTTTCTCCAAATCAAGCTTAAGCAACATCCACCTTTTCTTACCCTGCTTACGACCCATTGAGTGTACAACCTCTTGAATCACTAAGATAATATATGTACTAAGTCTTTCAGGGATAAAACTTAACTGTGCCGGACCAATCAACTTGGAAATAACTTTCTTCAAGCGCCTAACCATAGCTTTAGTAATAGTTTTGAACAAAACATTACACAAACTAATAGGTCAAAATTGGGTAATGAACTCTGGTTTTCCAATCTTCGGGATAAGCACTACCAACGCACCATTCGTCCTTGAAGGCAACACCCTTGACCCAAAGAAGTGTAACACAAACTCTACCACTGAACTACCAACTTCACTCTAACAATCTTGAAAGAAAACTGGCTTATAGCAATCAGGTCCATGTGCTTTTTATTTTCCCATGCTTCGCACAACTTTCTCAACCTCGATGGCAGTGAAAGGTTTTTTTAGCTCTGTTAGTTCCGCTTGAGAGAGCATGACAAAGCCCTCACTTGATAAAGTCCCAACCACACCATTAAGATCCTCCAAAGAATATAAGCGTCTATAGTACTCAACTGCTAGACTTTCAATGTCCTAAGAACCATAACTCATTCTCCAGCTGCATTCTTGAGCATTTCCACTCGGTTTCGCAGTCTACGAACAATAATGGATGTGTGAAAGAAAGATGTATTACACTCGCCCAAAGTGATCCACTTTTCTCTTGATTTCTGAAACCAAAGTAATTCCTCCTGTTCCAAAATAACATCCAATGATTTAATGGCCATCTCTTCTTCTACAATGAGAGCCTCCAACGGATTTTGTAAGCTAAGGGCTTGAATCCGTTCAATCTCCTTCATAAGGTTCTCTTTCTTCGCAAGCATGTCTCTAAAAACCTCTATATTACAACATTTTAATGTTCTTTGAAGTTTTCTTAGAGCCTTCAGCGTCGATATCGCTTAATCCCAAGAAGAACGTAACAGTTCTTTAAAATCGTCATGAAGAAGCCAAGCCGCTTCGAACCAAAACGGTCTTCTACAAGGGTCACACATGGCTTCCGATACAAGCTGAAGATATAGCGGAGAATGATCTGAAGACAAAAACAGAAGGTGTGTGATAGTAGCCTCTTGCCACTTCACACGAGCATGTGGGAAAAAGAGAATCCTATCCAACCGCTTGGCTACAAACGACACATCATGTCTACCTCGCTTCCACGTGAAAGGCGGACCTCTGAAACCCATATCAATCAGAGAAGACATATTTATCAAGTTGCCAAACGCAACAAAATCAGAAGACAAACGTCCATTCCCACCACTACATTCATCCAACCTCACGATGTTGTTAAAGTCACCACCAATTACAACCGGATCTCGTATGCCATGTAAACACTCCGACAACTGTTCCCATAACACACTACGACAACTAACTATAGGTGCAACGTACACCACCACTACATGAAAAACCTCATCGCTAACTTTGATCTTGGCATGGATAAATTGCTTAAAGGAAAAGAGAACTATAACGACACCCAACTCTGTTCTCCATAGTAACCAAATTCCACCGCTCTGCCCCACAACATCAACCCAAAACCCAATCCTCTACAAATACGAGTGGTCGCATCACCCCCATCATGCGTCTCAAAAATAACTAACAAATTTGTCTTGTACTTCTTAACTAAGTAACAAATTGAACATCGAAAAGTGGGTTTATTCGCCCCCAGCAATTCCAAAATATGCAATTCATCATATGACAATCATAAGATAAGAAAAGAACTACCTGGCAACCCGTCAAGCGACAATATCATTGGGCACCACCACTAGTGACCGATCTGCCATAACAATCTCTGCATTCTTCTCAGGAGCACTAACTTCCTTTGACACACTAGAATTACACGGTACATGCGATAAGACATTAGTGTGTCCAGAACCCGTGGGATCACTACTTCCAGTCTCACTACTAGCTCGTCCCACACCATCCATATCAATACATAAACGTTTCCCAGTATTGAGTAAATCCAAATCCGCAGGAGAAGGTCCAAAAACCAGACCACGAGTCCGCCTATAAATCACTTTTCGACCCTTAGACTTAAAGCTTCCTACATCTGAGGCTTATGGTCCTCTCGTAATACACGTGACCCTTGTTCCTCAACATCAACACCCACTGTAGTGTTCGAAGGTGAAGGAGCCGCCGCTACTTTTCCTCGTCGACGAACATGTGTAAGACCGTCATCTGGTTTAGTCACTTCCACTACGGGAAAGAGAGTAACAACCTAATGAGCAACACCTTCGTTTTCCTTATGTTCGTGGGGACACCCTTGAACAGAATGGCCATATATGCCACAACGTGAACATGTATTCAATAAATCCTCAAAAGAAACAAAGAAGCGATCCTTGTTTACCATCACAGATCATTTCAACGGTCGAGACATATCCACCACAACACATACTCTCGCAAACCGGCCACGCATAAAATTGAGGGTGGAATCATCGACCCGAATTGGTTTACCTATCCCACTCGCAATCTTCATCAATACCGTATCATAGGAAGCCTATCGATTTGAATCCAGACTTGTGTGGTTTGTATTTTTCTCCTACACGAGTCGAAACTTAGGGATCAAACTTTAGTTGAAAGATAGCTTCTGAACATTTTCCAAAGGCCACCAATCAAGGCATTATGGTAATCACTCTCAGAACCAAAACGGACGAGGAAGAAATTTTGTGGAAGATCGATCACTTTCATTGATCACATCGATTTCCATAGCTCATTGAGCTTTCTAGGGAGTGGTAATGCTAGATATATGTAATTAGAAATACATTTTAAAAGGATATTTTTGAGAGATCTTTTTCGTTGAAATTAAAGTAAAGGAAATAAGTTAAATGCTCAGAATCACAATATATATATAGATAGTTTTGAGGTCATGAAGAATTTAGGTTTGAGGAGAAGTTGGTTTTTTTTTTTGTCATTTGAGGAGAAGGTGGTTTAGATTTTAGTTTTTGGATTAAGTGTTTAATTTTTTAGAGTTTGGAGTTTAGATTTTTAAAAAAACTCATTTTTTTGTACCCTAGTTTTGATTAATCATTTTTGTTTTAGGTACCTTCGTTTTTTCATTAAAAAATGGTACTTTGAGTTTGTGAAAAAGTTCATTTTCCCCATAATTTGATCTACAATTAAAATGGAGGAGCTATCTTTATATTCTGATTTACCGTTGTAGTTCAGATAATGTGCCCTATCTTTGACTATCTTCTTAATCGAATAAGGTTGACCAAAAAAAAACAAAAAAAAGGGAAGTGAAGCTGGGATATGGTCTGTGAAAAAAATGGTGATATTAAGAGAGCTAACAAGTTTTAGAATAGAGATAATCTACTGTAAATTTGTAAAATAAGAAATGGTAAATACCATACATATATAAGGAATTAGTATATAACAAGAATGAAGAAGGTACTCCTTAGCAAATGCCAATTCTCCGCCCCTGTTCAAAATTGGCATAAAGTACTTTGGTTCAAAAGAAGTATTCCTATGCACTCTTTCACTTTCTGGCTTGCACAACTGGATAGGTTGCCCGTGAGAGCTAGGCTCCACCGCTTTGGCATTTCAACGTCCACGGACTGCTTGTTTTGCAACAGCCACATGGAATCACGAGACCATATATTTGTGCACTGCTCTTTTACCCAGCAAGTCTGGGAATTTGCTCTTTGCAGGCTGAAGTTCCCTCCGTGTGTGTTTGCGAGCTGGCAGTCGATAATCTCCTGGCTGATTGGCCGAAGTTTAGGCACCTCCTCCACCTTGAAGAAGATGGTGTCTCAGACCCTTGTTTACCTCATTAGGCAAGAAAGAAACTGTAGACTGCACTCTGATATTCGCTCTACTCCTTCCCAACTATTCTCCCGGCTGGATCGAATCCTAAAAGATACCCTCCTAGCGCATCGCTCCTCGAAGCAATACAAAGGACTCTTCTCTAAATGGTTTAGCAACTAACCACCCTTTTTTTTTACTTATAGCTAAGGCAAGTGGCTTGTTTAATTTTTTGTAAGTCATTTGTTCCCTTCCAGAACGTTGTAATCACAAAGTTCCTTTGATAATATAATTTAAGTTTTATCAACAAAAAGAATGAAGAAGAAATTAGGGTTTACATAATATATATAGAAATAAATATATATAAAAGGATTGTGTAGGCACCCAACTATGGGTTGGGCATTGATTTCGCTCAATAATGGTGTAAATTTCAACACTTGTTGCAGAGGAAACATTGGAAAATGAGCTTGTTTATGGTGGAGATAAGAGTCTTCAATGGTGGATTGTGTTTTTTTGTCAATGTAGTTGGATCCACAAAACTCATTACACACCTTAAAATTATTTTTTAATTTATTATATGTATCGAATTTTAATGGCATAATCATTAGCTGAAATCATCGTAACCACCAGATTAAGAAGAACTCGAAAAGTTTTTTTTCTTTTACTGTTCGAATTTTTTCATATATTAATTTTTAATCCGATCAAGTGATCTCTAAACTTGATGATTAAAACTGTGATTTTTTTAATGTCCTTAACCTAGTTAAAAGAAAATTACTTGTTAACTTTTTATAAATCAATGATTAACTAACATACGATTGATTGTAATTAAATAGTTTTGAATCTTTTTACGTAAAATTAAGTACTATTGTTGTTTCATAAATTAAGTACTATTACGTAAAATTAAGTATCATTAAGTTATTATTTAAATGGACAACTTCCCTTTTATATTATACACTACTATAAAACAATTGGATTTTGATCACAATAAAAATGTAAAGTTAGTCAAAAATTAATTTTTTACAAATTTTTAATCAAAAGTAGTAAAAAAATCTATAATAATCTAAAATTAATCCAAAAAAAATTGTCATGTTTTCTTATAATAATAAACTGATGTAGTTGTACTATGAACAGCTTTAGATACATCATGCTCTAACCAATAAAATATCCAGATATGTTATTATGGAATTAGAAATGTGAATGGACTAATTTTATCTGGACCTATTCAAAACCTAATTAAAAAAAGTTCACTTAGAAGTTTTTTTTAGCTTATATATCTAAAATGTGGAACTGGTTCAAGGTACTTCAAAATTTTGTTTTATAAAAAATTAGATAGCTAAAGAATTTTATTTTGAAATAAATCTAAATCAAGTCAAATGTGTAAAATACAATTATTTGTATAGGCTATCAAAATACATAAAGTGTTAATTATATGTGCATATTTGATTTTGGTTTATTAATTTTTTTTGATATTTTTTTTTAAAAATCAAATATTTACCTTTATGTAAAATCATTATAAAAATCAGTAATTTTAAAACAGTAATCAGTAATATTTCAATTTAAAGAAAAAATGTAAGAATGGAAAACAAGAAAATGAAACAATAGAAGATGGGCTGTGTGGGTATATGATGGGCTTTTATAATGATATGAATAATAAATTTGTAATCACTCTGAACATTTTTTTTTTTTGCATTATAATTCGACAATGTCAAATAGGAGACAGAGGTGTAAATATAATTTGGAAGATCTCCACCGATGTTTAGATCTGTCGTCTCTCAAATATTTAATTAAATGACCATAATCTAGACATGTACAATATATATGTATGGCCTATGGGTTATCATTATTTTAATTTAGTTTTCGAGTTTGATCTGTAATTATTTATCATTGATTTTTATATACATTTATTAACGCATATTCTATAAAATCACGTTTTGATGTCCATGTTAGATTTTACTTTATTTTATGTTTATTTTTATTGTTTTTTCCAATTTCACGAGCTTATTGATAAGTATTCTATAAAGTTATCACTTCGTGAATTTTAATTTTTTAAAAGAGATATCTATAATCGTTTAATCATGACTAATCAACGTTATGGCTAACAATATAAATTTACCAAATTATCATTTGGAAGTTGTCTAAACATTATGGCCATTAAGCTTATGATCTCGTATTACTTCATTTCCTATTAAGCATTTTCAATTATTAATCTTAAGAGTAATTTTTTTTTGTTTGAGTCCATTTCAATCTTAGTTTTGTGATCCAAATGACTAGTCTAAACTTCGCCATATTTTCGTGCTCTATTTCTCTTGTTTGTCGTACATATTGTGAAAGTAAACGTAAGATTGCAAATATAACCAAAAACATCTATACACGAAAATAAAAGAACCGAATCAACCAAATTCAAACCGAAATAGAATTTACATACAAATCATTTGAATAGTATTCTTCTCCATCAAATGGTTTGGTATTTAGCCAAACGGATAAACCAATATGTTTATTTTATCAATAATATCATATAATATTATAAAATTACTAAATGTAAGTCCATGTTTACACATTCCACTATTTTGCTATTCTAATGGTATTCTTTATCTATTTATTTATTTATTTCCTTATTTTTATTCTTCGCTAACTAGAGTGTGGCTTAGAAAAAACATGATTCATAGTTAATCTCTTAGATATTTATAACTTCATGGTTTCTTATTTTTTTTTGTATAATATTAATTTCGATGAGCCATATGTAATTGTTGTATTGGAATATGATAATATGATTTAACAAATATTTCAACTGATTTTTATTTAACCAAACCAAAATAATATCAAATCAATTCAAACCGAACATAAACCAATTCAAACTAAAACCAAACTAATTAGGTTTGGTTGAATTCAGTTAAAGTTTTCATATAATTACTAAAATAATTAAACTGAAATGAAGTCAAACCGAACCTGAAACTAAATCGAAATACCCACCAAATATGTGTGCTCAAAATTGTTAATATTACAAAAAAAATCATATGAAAAAAGGAGAATAATGAAAAAGTAGAATATCACAAAAATCTTTCAATTATCTATAACTTTCAACATTCCATGAGTAAACAAATATTGTCTTTAGCATTTATATATTGTCTTTAGTGTTTAATGAAACTAGGGATTCTACTAATTTTTTTGAAAACGGTTATTATTTTTATAAATGGTTTATAATTATTTTATTTGATTTTGTAATAGGTCCACTGACCCACTTTTTTAACCTCTTAGAAGAGATAAAATATGCGTGACCAAAAAAAGAAAAGAGATAAAATATGGAAATGATAGGAAACAAGTCAAATAAGTATTACCACTGGACTAAAGTGGTCTCAGCATTGGCCACTGGACTAAAGTGGTCTCAGCATTGGCCACTGGACAGGCCAAACATCGTCTTCATAAACCCTTTAAGCTTAGAATAAAATAGGTAGTTGTATATTGAAGAAGTGATTCTAATCAATCTTTGGAATGAAAGGTCTAGTATTAATGACTCAAAATTGTGTGAGAATGGGTCCTATTGAGAAGGGAAACAAGAGATGATGTGGCGATCGGATTTGATGGTAAGTGTGAGTGGGTCTTAAGAACATTGGATTTGCTCGTGGGCAGACATTAAAGCTGTCATCACTAAGACTATCCTTTTGGCACCTTCTCATTGGTCACTCTTCATTTTCTTTTTTGATAGTATAATACTCTTGTCTAAGTATAAGTTAGGGGTGGGCAATTGGGTATCCGGACCCGATCGGGTCGGGTCTTTCGGGTTTTGGGTATTTTGGGTCTAGGCATGGAAGACCCGATCAGGTATTTTAGAAATTTGGTTCGGGTTCGGATCGGGTTCAGGTCCATATAAAGAACCCGATTAATACCCGAACATATATAAATTTCGGGTCCGGGTCGGGTCCGGTTCAGGTTTGGTTCGGGTCTGGTTCGGATTCGGTTCGGGTCCGGTTCGAGTATTTTCAAAATCCAAACCAAAATGTGTTTATATATTTGGTTCGGGTCCGGTTCGGGTATTTTTAAAACCCAAACCAAAAATGTGTTTATGTGTCCAGTTCGGGTCCGGTTTAGGTCTAGTTCGGGTCCGATTCGGGTCGGGTTCGGATCCGGTTTGGGTCCAACATATATAAATTTCGGTTTACTTCGTGTTCCGGGTTTCAATTTTAATGCCCACCCCTAGTATAAGTACTCTTAATTAATTTAGTACTTTCTTCTATATAAAGGAGCTGTAGTCGTGGTTAATATTTCTCAAGCAAAGTTAATAAAAATTTGAAATCTTTCAAAGTATCTTTCTTTCTCTCTCTTTTCTTTATATGGTATCAGAGCTATTCTAAACCTTAACAGGTTAACAATGGTTGAAGCTCCCAATCCTTATCCTTTTCCCAGTCAAGTTCATGTCTCAAGTGCTGTAAACATCAAATTCACATCTCAAAACTACCTTATATGGAAACCTCAGCTTGAAGTTCTTCCCTCCAATCAAAAGCTGTTAGGCTTTGTCAATGGAAACTCTCCACCACCTTCTACAATTGTCACGGTTCATCAAGGAGATGTTGTGGATGAAGTCCCCAATCCGCAGCTTAAAGCTTGGCAATGCATAGACCACCTTGTTCGCTTTTGGTTGTTTGGCACTCTCTGAAGAAGTTCTTGGTTTCGTAGTTGGACTTTCTACATCAAACGAGATCTGACAGTCACTTGCTGAGCAGTTCAACAGAAGCTCTGTAGCCAGAATATTCGAGCTACAACGCAATCTTCAACAACTTACTAAGAAAGGCAAGACTTTTACTGAATATTGTCGAGATTTCCGAATCATTTATCACCAACTTCGTTCGATTGGTCAACCTATTGTTGAGTCTATGAAAATTTTCAACTTTCTCAACGCTTTGGGAAGAGAATATGACCCGATATGCACTTTGATTCAACATTCTCTGTCTCACTTCCCCCTTCTACATTTAATGATGTAGTATCTAAAATATCAGCCTTTGATTTTCGCATTCAAGCTCACGATGACATTGAAACAGTCACACCTCACATGGCTTTTTAAACACAACAACACACCTGGACATTAGACTCTCGTCTGCAACCTGACTATGGTCCTTCTAGAGGTCGTGGTTCCAACAACAACCGCTCTGGATACAATAAAAGACGTGGCAACATTTACTCTTCTCAAGGAAGAGGTTTCTACCAACAAGTAAGTTCTTCCACTCCACAAACTCAAATGTCTGCTCCAAACCAAAGGCCAGTGTGTCAAATTTGTGGAAAAATTAGCCACACTGCTCTAAAATGTTGGAATCGATTCAACAACAACTACCAAGATGAAGTTGTTCCTCAAGTTTTAGTTGCTTTTCAACTTCCTGGTAACAATCCAAATGAGTGGTATCCTGATTCTGGAGCCACATCTAACATCACTAGCCACTCTGAAGGTTTGACTCACACTGTACCTTACGATGGACCTGAAAACATAATGGTTGCAGATGGCAACAATCTGCCAATCACTCATATCGGTTCAACAAACCTTACAATTTTAACAGGTAGCTTACCTTTAAATGATGTTTTGGTTTGTCTTTCAGTTCAAAAACATTTGTTATCTGTCTCAAGACTTTGTGAGGATTATCCATGTGGTGTATTTTTTTGATGCAAATAAGGTTTACATAGTGGATCTGGAAACTCAGAAGGTACTGACAAAGGGTCCAAGACATGAGGGTCTATATGTGTTGGAGAACCAGAATTTCAAAGCTTTCTACTCTACTAGACAACAAGCTACGTGTGATTCTGTTTAGCACCTTCGTCTAGGGCATGCCAGTTCTTTAGTTCTCTAACACCGCCATCAGACCAAGGCGATTTGCATTCATAAAAGCTCTAGTCTCTCCATCTGTGAAGCCTGTCAAATGGGGAAAATTCTTAGTTTACCTTTTTCTGTTTCAGAATCTAGCTCTGTTGAGCCCTTAGATAAAGTATAGTGTGATCTTTGGGGTCCTTCTCCACTCAATTCTATACAAGGGTTTAAACATTATGTGGTTTTTGTGGGTGATTGCACTCGGTTCAGTTGGTTTTATCCTCTGAAATGCAAGTCTAACTTCTATGATATCTTTCTTATGTTTCAAAGATTTGTTGAAAATCAATTTGGCAAAAAAATTAAGGTCTTTCAGTATGATGGTGGTGGTGAATTTGTCAACAATCGGTTCAAGTCTCACCTTGCACTTAACGGTATTAAACACCAACTTTCTTCTTCTCATACTCCCCAACAAAACGGTTTGGCAGAGAGGAAACATAGACATATCACTGAATTAGGATTGTCAATGTTGTTCCATAGCCATGTTCCGCTAAAATACTAGGTTGAGAGCTTCTATACTGCAAATTATCTCAGCGATTTGTTGCATGTATCTGACTTGATTCTCAGACACCTTATGAAGCAATTTTCAAAGAAAAAGTTGCGTACACTTCTTTAAAAGTGTTTGGGAGTGCTTGTTATCCATGTTTAAGACCTTATGGTGCCAAAAAGTTAGAACCAAGATCTCTTCAATGTGTTTTCTTGGGTTATAATGTTGCCTATAAGGGATATCGTTGCTTGTATCTACCAACTGGCAGAGTGCTCATCACAAGAAGTGCAATCTTTGATGAGGGAGAGCTTCTTTTTACTGATCGGTACAAACATCTCCTCACCAACTACACCATTCCACTACTACGTTCTTGGCAATCTGCCTTTCCCAGTCTTTCGCATCACAATACACAACAAACTATTACCACCTCTCTTTTCAGTCTAGTCAGTTCTACGCGTCCACCTCTTACTCCGCACACACCAGCTCTCGTATCAGATGGTTACGATATTATTGAAGCCGCTAGTTTTACAGCTGACAACACTATGAAAATTCATTTTAGCGATGATATTCCAACTGATGAGTCTGATCCATATGAAGAAGTATAATCTGGTCCTGCAATGAATACACAAAATGCAGCTCCTCTTAATTCTCATTCGATGACAACAAGAGCAAAGGCTCAAAGCCAAATCCTCGATATATTCTTCTCACCACTACGTCCACCACACCAAGAATAGTTACTCAAGCTCTCAAAGATATAAAATGGACAGCAGCTATGGGAGAAGAAATAGAAGTTCAACATGAAAATAAGACATGGCATCTTGTTCCCTTCTCACCTGACATGAACGTCCTTGGCTGCAAATGGGTTTTCAGAATCAAACTGAAGCTTGACGGATCTGTGGACAAATATAAAGCGCGTCTTATTGCTAAAGGATTTGATCAAGAAGAGGGATCAATTATCTCGAAACATTCAGTCTTGTTGTGAGAACAACAACCATTTGTGTAGTTCTTGGTGTAGCTACAACCAAAAATTGGTCTATTACTCAACTAGACGTGAAAAGTGCATTCCTCCATGGTGAGATTCAAGAGGATATCTACATGCATCAACCTGCAGGTTTCATTGATTCTCAGTATCCTTCCATATTTTCAAATTAGATAAGGCTATCTATGGATTAAAATAGGCTCCAAGAATTGACAAATTTAGCTCATTTCTTTTGGCGTATGGTTTTCTTTGCAGCAAGGTAAACCCTTCACTTTTTGTTTATCATCACAATGGCAACAATATGGTGCTCTTACTGTATGCCGACGATATTATTCTCACTGGAAGTAATCCAGACATGTTCCAACATCTGATTGCTGCTCTCACTATCGAGTTCTCGATGAAGGATTTAGGATCTCTACACTATTTTCTTGGCAGCCAAATCAAATACACATTTGATGGAATGTTCATGCATAAAGAGAAGTATGCAGAAGATATTCTTTCTGAGGCAGGAATGTCTACCTGCAATTCCATGCCTACACCTCTACCATTGTAGCAAGCTCTAACACAATCTGGTTCTAAAATCTTTCCTGAAACCTCTTATTTTCGCAGCTTGGTTGGAAAACTGTAGTATCTAACAATATCCAGACCTAACATTCATTACGCAGTTAATCTCATTTGTCAACGCATGCACTAACCTACACAATCAGATTTTGCTCTTCTCAAATGGTTGTTGCGTTACCTGAGAGGTACATCATCCATGGGAATACACCTAAATCGATTAAACTCTCTACATATTACGGCTTATAGTGACAACGATTGGGTTGGCTGCAAGGAAACTAGGCGATCAACCACCAGATTATGCACGTTTGTTGGCCCAAATCTTGTCTCTTGGTGTGCCAAAAAGCAACCAATAGTATCTCGCTCCTCTACAAAAGCAGAATATCGAGCACTTGCTAAAACTGCTGCTGAAGTCACTTGGTTATCATCACTATTGCGAGATCTGCACATTCCACAATCTGGTCATGCTTTATTACACTGTGACAATCTATCTGCTGTTCACCTCAGTATCAATCCGGCGATGCACGCTCGATCGAAGCACTTCGAGCTTGACTGGGACTACATCCTTGAAAGAGTAGCTCTTGGTTTTATTGAGACATGTCACATTCTTGCTGCCTTACAAACGATATACATATTCACCAAATCTCTACCTAAAGCATCATTTGTTCATCTTAGAGCCAAACTTGGTGTTGGTATGCCTCCCACCACAAGTTTGAGGGGGGATGTTAACGGTAATACAGAAACAAAGCAACAGGTCAATCATACAAGTGAAATGGGTTTGTGCTATGAAGACTTAAGGCCCATAAAGTCTAACTTAAGCCCAGCTTTTAATATACTGCAAAATGGACCTGCATTTTGTATAGTACAAACGACTAAAAGACACATAGATGAAAGTACACTTTCGGCTCTGCAATGTGTGCAGTCCAACAGGCAAAATAGAGATTAAACTTACAAGAAAATTATGATAATGTAGTACTCTTGTCTAAGTATAGTTACTCTTAACTAGTTTAGTACTTTTTTCTATATATAGGAACTATAACCATGGTTAATATTTTCCAAACAAAGTTAATGAAACTTTGAAATCTTCTAATCTTTCTCTTTCTCTCTTTTCTTTACAGTCACTTCTTCTCAATATGCATTGTCACTCAAACTCGGTAATAAGACACAATTATGTACAGTAATCACTAATCACTCTCTCTTCTTTCGTTCTTTCTCATACAAATATAGCTTTGTTATTTTCATGATATGCAGTTTTATATCTTCAAACAAGTGATTTAACATTTTTTCTAATGTAGTGTTTAGCTTTTAATCTTAACCATTGTACACTTGTACTTATTCAGACAATGGTATATAATACTTTTATCCAGACTAATCTGGATTAATCTAATTAATTCTATAGATATGAAAGTTTAACAAACATTGATCTTTATATCATGCAATACATCTATATTTAAAATATTTGATCTTTGACATCATTTAAAAACAATTTACACACTAGTAAAAAAAGGGTATATACATCTATATTTAAAATCTTTGATCTTTGACATTATTTAAAAACAATTTACACACTAGTAAAAAAAGGGCTATACCCACGGAAAAGCTACGAAAATTTTCGTGGGTATAGCCCAAAAGCCACAAAATACCACGAAAACTCACGATGAATAGTAACTTTTTACCCACAAAAATTTTCGTGACTTTTCGTGGGTTCTTCGTGGGTATTATCTTACTCACGAAATATTTCGTGGCTTTTCGTGGGTATTACTTTACCCATAAAATTTTTCGTGGCTTTTCGTGGGCTTTTCGTTGGTATTATTTTACCCGCAAAAATTTTCGTGGCTTTTCGTGGGTTTTTTGTGGGTATTAATTTACCCATGAAATATTTGGTGGCTTTTCGTGGGTATTATTTTACCCACGAAAATTTTTGTGGCTTTTCATAGGTTTTTCGTGGGTATTATTTTACCCACAAAATATTTCGTGGCTTTTCGTGGGTATTCTTTTGCCCACAAAATTTGCGTAGGTAGGTTTAAAAAACCCGTGTTTAACCATGAAAATATATTTTGATTTTTAAATATTAGTAGTAGAATTATATATCGTGTACGACATTCGCTGTAACAATAAATTTAGTAACAGTTAATAATCCGTAATTCGCTGTAGACGTGTTTGCTTGTAATCCTTGTATTGAATAAGCTATATTAGGGTTGGAAATTTGACCCGACCCGAACCAAAATTTGGCTCGGTTTGGGTCGGGTCAAATTTGAAATTCGGGTCGGGTCTGATTACAGTTTATTGAAGAATTCGAATCGAGTTGTTCGGGTCGGGTCGGATCGGATTTTCGGGTCGGGTATGATTTTTTTTAGAATTTTTCCAAAAAAAAAATCTTTTTTTCAGAATTCGGGTCAGGTTTCGAACAGTTCAGATCAATTCAGATCAGGTTTTTTAGATTTTTTTGATCGACTTGACCCGATCCGAATTCCCACCCCTAAGCTATATGCATGTTGTAGTTGTTGTGTTTTTAATTCCAAAGTTTGGAAGTAAGTTGTAATATTTATTAATATATTTTGTTGTGTTCTACTAAAAAATGATGTCGTGATGTTTTTTTTTTTCCTATGGAATACATAATTACTGGTACATCATTATAAAAAAGTCACATAAAATGAAAATTCGATAACCGTATTTAAAAAATAAACTATCTTAAATAATTACGAACATCCAAAAATTTTTATTGGACAGTGTTCACCGACTTTTCAACCTCTCTCTCTCCAAGATGATCGTCTTCTTCCTTTGTAAAGAAGCTTTTCTGCAGATCTTCAATGGTGACTGGCGGCATGTTCTTAAGCCTTCACCGTCATCGGTCACCTCTCCTTTTGTCCCTCATCCGGTGATCCGGAAAGAGACACCATCGGCAATGGTTTTAGAGTTGGGTTTCTCCGGTTTAGTTCACTTCGATCTTCTTTCTCTCCGGCCTCTTTGCGTTGTCACGACGGTGATGAACGGGTCCTCCCAAGGTGGAGCTCCGAGTGCGGATGAGAGTTTTGGCTTGGTAAAGATCTTTTGGTCTTCTCTCGGTTTGATTTTGTCCGAGATCTTCTTCTTCTTGAAGATCTGAGTTGTCGCTAGAGACAACACCATCGGAGTTGGTTTGTCGGAGTTCTAAACTGGTTATTCCTCTTTCTCTTCCCGGCTGAAGGCTATCTTCTTTAGATCTCGTTGGTTGGTTAGTATTGGGTTAGTTCTTGTTTAATGGCTCTTTTGTTCAATAGTGTTAGTAAAAGAACTTCATTGAACCTAAATAGATCAATTGTGATACCTGGTTGGCATAGCACATCGATCTTCGAGTATTAGTACTCGTCGGTTCTAGCTTTGCCTATTGTATCTTTTTGGTCTTGGTTATCTCCGCGGCTTCTAGTTCAGCTGTTTCTTAGTTGCGGCTTGCTTGATGTGGTGTTCTAGTTTCCCAAAGATTCGTATTGTGGCTCATCTTTTGGATGGTATTCTGCTGATGGTTCATCTACATTTTTCCTTAAAGCTCTAAAGGGTTTAAGGTTTTGAGATTCAGTGGTTTCGGTTTGTATTCTTCTCTTGCGGTGCTCCAGTTCACCTTCGATGGTAGATGGTTTTAGGAAACTTGCTATGTCCGCGTGTAAGTTCTGCAAATCCTTCTTGACGGTTTCCCTTTGCGATGTTCAAGTTTCCCTTGTACTTTGGTTTGCTAGGACCTCCTTGTCTTCGGGTTGTTTGCTTGAAGTGGTAATCTGACTCCGGTTTCTCTTTATGACTGCGCTCTCTCCTGCCTATCTTTGCCTTTCTGGTTGTCCTTGGTCTCGCCTATAGCTTAGCTTGGCTTCTTTCCTCGGCTTCGTGCAGTTTTGGGTTTCATCTGTGGTTGCTACATAAGCCTTCTTAGGATTGCCCGCATATCATTTTGGAGTTCCGATTTTAGATTTGTTCTTGTTGCCTTGTGGTGTTAATCTTTTCTAGGCTCTTTGATTATTCTTTGTTTAGTCTCCCGATTCAAGGGCTTCAGTTTCCCTTTTTTGGGCTTGTTTTACCGAAAAAAATTTGTGGGTTTTGATGGGTATTATAGCCACGAAATACCCATGAAAAATTTCATGGGTTTTGGTATTATAGCCACGACATTTTTTACCCACGACGCCATATCCACGAATTTTTTTCGTGGCTTTTCGCGGGTTAACCCACGAAAAGTCACTAAATTTCTTTGTATTTACCCACGAATTTTTCGCGGGTATTTGCCATTTTTTTACTAGTGATATCATTTAAATAAATTTAGAGTTGATTAATATAGAAACAATATTCTAAATTTCTAGCGAAAATCAAACTAGAACATATGTGAATCTACATCTTTGATGTATAAGTTGTCATCATCCACTCAACTACTACTACCGACTACCAAATGTTAAGTTTTGTTCTTTCAATACATTAATTTGTAGTTAAATAAATAAATAAAAAGAATTTGTACGTTACATGATTGTAAATAGTAATAATTTGACATTTACGAATAAGAAAGGTTAGCTATCAATCAGATCAAACCTTTTCATATCTTGCCCCTATCTTTAAATCTTCAAGCACACGTGTGTTTGGACCCACTAAATGTTCAATTATTAAAGGAAACTGTTTTTATTTACGTAAACAATAGTATAAGACTTCATTAATTCAAGCATATAATTATCAAAAAAATTAAAAATAATTCTTATCTTTATTATTATCATTGTTAATGGTATAACAATTATGGACGACTTAGAAGAGAAGCAAGGAAAATTCATAACAAAAAATCCCTAACAGCTACTCTCTATCCATTTACAACTAAGGTTTATATTTTTTTTCTTCTTACTCTAAATCATAGACTAAAATTGAAAATTATTCTAATTATAATTTTCATACTAACTCAAAAGAAACTATAATCTGAACTCGTATTTGAGTAATTAATAGCTCGAAGATATGACGATATGAATGGTTGAAAATCGTTATATCTCGAGCTTGAAAACTCCCTCAAATTGCAAATCGCCACAACCACAAAGATCAGATCTCTTTTTTCAATCAAACCGTTGTACTAGATATTGTCTTCATGCATGTGTACATATACATAAGTATAAGAGATGGAAGTGTTTAGTCATGCCAACAAAGAAGCATGACCACACATCTTCTGATGATGTAAAGCCTTCCCTTTTGCTCTCTCAAGTATCCTCCAAGCTTTTTGTTGCATGGCGTCTTCTTTTTGATGTCTTTCATGATAATAAACTCTCTTGAGAGAGAATCAGTGAGAAAGCAAGAGGATGTGTGTGTGAGAGAGAGAGAGAAAGTTTGTAAGTGAGAGGAAGAGAAAGAGATGACTAAAAGCACACATAGAGATGTTGTGCAAACCGAGTAAGACTTAACATATATATAAACACATCACAGACATATATATGTATGTAGGCATATATATATAATATCCATAAAAATAGATTAAAAACACCAAGAACTTGTGGTCGAGTGGTAGGAGCTGAACATAGACTTTACAGACTTCGCAGGTTCGATTTTCTTGTTGCACGAAACTGAATCATATTTTTCTGATCACCCCTACATGAAAATGAATCTTTGATTTCGGCTCATTTAAATATTCGGAAAGTGGTTTATCTGTGAGTTAATGTTTGGAATAACTCTTGCAGTCTTTCCTATTAATGTTTAATTTTAAAAAATTGTGTAGCCTTGCATAATATTATTTGGAGCTAAGGAATTTCGATTATGAATTGACCATGTAATTGAAAAAAAAACAAATAACAAAGGGAGTTGTATCCCATACTTTCTATCATCATTCATTTAATATACTTTTGTATATTAAACAAAAAATAAGGAAAAATTGAGAATTAAATTCAAAACCAAAAATAGAATTATCTTTCTCGTTCTCTCTCTTAATTAGAGGTACATATGCCATATCAATGTTACTTAGAAGTAGTAAGATTACAAAGGAATCTAAGCAACCCCACGCGCATTATGTTTTCTTTCTCTTCTATGATACTTTCGAAGCTGTCTTTGTCATTGTGTGTTGGATTCATTATCAATCTCATCTCTAACTCTTAATTAACTAAAAGATGTGAATTCCCTGCTTATTATAATGGCAACAGTACTTGATTCATTAAATAAATTATACTTACTTAACAAAGCAAGAAATTTACGGTCAAGTGCGTGAAGTTATATATTAATATGTTTTCAACAGTTTATGCAATGGATATGGAGTTCGTGGTCGAGAGGTACGTAGGAACGTATCTGGGACGTTAAGGTGTTTACAGATTCGATTTTCTTACTGTTCGGAATTAAGTCACATTTTTCTAATCCTTTTTACATGAATATGAATTCATGCTTTCATTACATTTGAATATTTAAAAATGAGGGTTTATTGTGCGTTGCACCACCCCAAAAAAATAGTTCATTTTTTTTCATAAAGTTTTGGAACTCGTCAGTTACCAAAAATAGTTTATGTAATAATTATTTTGCTATAAGCAGTGTGAATATATGAAATGTTTATAATTTATATTCAGCAAAATATTACGTGAATATAATAATACCTATCTTATCAGAAAAAGGTTATTATCACACATATAAACAAATAGAGACACAGATACCCCATTTTGTTGGCTGGATATTAACCTAAACCCAGTTGTTTTAGGACCAAACAAATTATCCAAAATTTTCAATCATAATTAATAGAAATTTAGGATATTAAGAATCTCATGTATATTTAGAGAATAGGAAATTGATATTACAGATGTAGGTAAAATTCTACATAATTTTTTGAAAATATATATGGATAGTTATATCCAATCTACAACAAAATCAAATTTCTTAGTTATATTAACTATACAAATTGGTTATTATAATATATATTGACCATCTTCACAAAATTAATTGATTATTTTTGCTAGTTGTCTGTGATTCCAAGAGCTGTGAATTTCAAAACAGATTTCCTAATACGCAGTACTAAAATGTTGTCTACAAATTTATCTGTTGTGAATAATATACGTTCAAATTGCTTATAGCAAAATAATTATTATAATAAATTAGTGAAGTTGACAAGAAAAGATAACCATAAATTACTTTTTTTTTGCCATCTAAAAACTTTAATAAAATTTATAAGTACAACAAAGCAGATCAATTAGAACAAAATATGAACATAAAAGTTTAATAACAAATATCTCCTTTCTGGCATAATCAAATGTTTTATATATGTACCACTGATATGTGTAAATGAAATAATTTTTTTTTGTCAATACTTGGCCACAACTTACCGGTACATTAGCCAAGTTCTTACATATTGTAGGTGGTGGGACTCGATCCCTAGTTGTACAAGTGCACATGTTTTAGTAAACTTACCGCATGTCATTAGACCAAAGGTCACTTAAAAAAAATTATGAAATATGTAATTAGAGATGTAACTTTACTTAAAATCCAAATTGGGTTGTAACCATGTTATGTGGGGACATAAATACCCCAGTGACATTATAAATAGGAGACAATTCCATTAAAACTTATCGCATTACCTCGAACCCTCGAATCCAGACAAAAGTACCGAAGCTTTCTTATCTCTTTACTTGTTGATCTCATTGAAAGGATGCAAATCATTCAAAGGAACAAAATAATTTAAATTGGATAAAATAATGGTTTAAGTAATTAGAAAAATAAACCAAGTGTTGTCAACAAGTAGTTTGATAAAACATGTAATGTACGGAGGAAGACCGATCTACATGTGATAATCCCGTGAAGGGTATGCTCTTTGCCTCTTCTAAGGTGGACAATTTATGGACTTTTACATTTCTTGTTACATATAATTGTTTAATTATTATAAAATTATTAAATAATTGTGGCATAACGAGTTGTTGAGCTTCCAGTTATTTGTGAATTGTGGATACATGTTCTTGTGTCAATCATATTATTACATATTTCCGAATAAGCGTATAGAGGATCCTTGAAGGTGAACTATATGGATAGTAAGTTGGTATATTTCATTAGACCAAAATACTCGACCAGTTACAATCGATCTTTACAATATAATTAACCGAACTTAACCAGAGATGACCAAAAAATAAGACCAAACAATAAGACTTGAGTTAAACTTTTATCTTTTCAGAGTTCATAACTACATAACATAGCCGATTCTTATACTCTAATGTTTTAATTATGATTGTTCAGAAATGATGAGCTTTGGATTTGGATTCGGTGCTGATTCTGATGCTTCTGCATTTGCATTCTCTTCCACATATGCGTTCTTCTGTGTTTGCATCAGTTTCCTCCTACAAAATAGAATTTTTTTGTGTTAAATTTTAACATTACAAAATCTAAATATTTGACTTTGTTAATAGCTTCTTCGTCAGAAAGTACCTCCTGTAAGAGATAAACTTCTCTATCTCTGGTTTCTGTTCAGGTTTAAAAGCTAACCATTTTTCATGAGAACACAAATCATCCAATGTTCCTAGATCTGTGCATTAATAAGATTGAGATCAAATTAGTAAACACATTTAATTAAAAAATATAAACACAGAGTTTAGTAAGTTTCAAAACCTTGAAGCAAAAATTGTGGTTCTTCTTCATAGCACTTCAATTTCCAGAGAACAAGACCATTATCATCCAACATGACTGGTTCAGTTCTATAAGCATCACATTTAAGCGTAGCTGCAAATGGATTTCATCAGTTAACAAGGATGAAGATATAAGACAACATTTGTTAGACAATAGAAAGAGTCTAGTGATTTAGACTTACTTCCAGATGCCATGCCCTTAGCCTCCATCATTTCGTCACGAGCTTTTTTAGCTTCAGCTCTTATTTGAGACAGAATTGAGTTGCTTTCCTCAATGGACAATGGAGCTCTGTGTTTCTCCATAACGGCTTTGGCAATAGCACCTTGCAACTCTTGTTTTAGCTGCTTCTCCTATAAGACGAAAACAAGCTTTAGCACAAAGAGCTGATAATTAGAAGTTAGAACCATCTTGCAGATTTAGAAAAACCTTTTCTTTTGCAGCTGCAGCATTTTGTTTAGCTTTTCTTTTCTGTTCATCACACTCTTCAGTTTGGCTTTTAATGTAATTCCTCATTACCCTAGAAAAGTTTCACACATACGCTTAGATAAGCAATTCATACCATAACAACATTTACAAGAAATGTTGATATTGGCATATATACTTACCATGTGCCGAGTGATTCATCGCATAAGAAATTGAGAAGCTTGAGTTTTCTTGTTGCATCCATCTTCTCATATTCAGCAACACCTCCTTCAAAAGTTTCAGATGGGAACTCATCTTTCGGAACTTCTGACTGAAAGAGGAACTCTCCAATAGCACTGAGCCAACTGCTGTCAGTTGCACTTAGAGACAAAGACCTGTAATCAATTCAAATGTACCAGAAACATAAGCACAATCAGAAATATATAAACGTATGTATACTGGAGAGAAAGATAAACACTCGTACATTTCTCTATCTTGTGATATTAAATCCAACAATTGGATCATCATCAGGATAACAGAGCAGTACTTTTGTCTCTTTCTGTCACGCCCACATAAGAAAAGCTCACGGACAACAGTTTCAGCTTGTCCTTCCTTCAATTCAAGAACCTATGCAGAGAAGTCCAAATAAGTCAGGTTAAAAAGTAAACAATTTCAGAACAATTAATCAGGCAATAGAGAACAAATATCATACCTTTCCAAAGGCTAAACAAAACTCCAGAAACTGGCATACATTTCCAGCTTCTTCAGAAGGTATATCAATGCCTGAAATCGAAGCCAAGCTTATACCTTGTGGCAGTTGAGCTTCAAATTGTGGTTCCTCTTTCAGTGTGTTAGTGGCTTTGGCTTTCTTGCTCTTGGCCACCACTTTTTTACTCTTTTTGGCAACATCTGTTATATACCATAAAATCGTTAGCCTTTCCTTTTTTATTAGACAACTTTCAAAACACAAATCTTAAATTCTCACCAGCTACTGCCACTTCCGTCTCAACATTTTCATTGTCGACACTACTACCTTCCATTAAAGAAACATCCTGCATAAACCATATTAATCAGATAACAATAACAAAAACTCATCAGTTAGAATCATAAAACCAGGATTTGTGTAAACTATTTTCCAGTACCAATTGTTTCTTCCTCTGAATTCCAAAATTATCTGGTCCCTCAACTTCCAGAAGCTCAGAGACTGAATTTAACCCACAGGCTTTAGCTTTGTGTGCCAATATTCCAGTGGGATTTAGCCCTCGTTTCTTCCTGTAAAATCCTCATAAACATTTTAAAAAAACTTCTCTTTAATCGAATAAAGCTCAAATCTCAAAGACAAGTAATTACCTGCAGAAACTGCAGTTGCAGATGTCTCTGCATTGTGGACATATCCAATCATCCCGCGCTGCTACTTCTTCCGCATTCTCACCATACCTATGATTCAAACCAAAAACACATAATAAGAACGCATAAGCTCACGAAAAACAAAAATTTGTTTAAAAGATAGAAATACAAAACGAACCTGTTTTGTAAGCATTTATGACAAAAGTTATTCGTACATAACTTGTTCTTCTTCATGCCTTTACATGATGCAGAAAAGTCCATCGTCTTTTGTCGACACTTCAAGCAAAAAAGGCAAACTTTTGATCAACAAAAAAAACGCAACTTCTTAATCATAAAAACAAAAATCAAGTCACAGAACAAAATCTATTATCTATATACATAGCAAAACACCAACGCAAAGAAAAAAAAAATTGAAACTTGAAATCGCATCTTCGTTCTCGCTGTTTCACCTGGTGGCAGCATTTTCCTTTAACAGAATCATAGATTTTTCCTGAGATGACTCTAACGCCGGGATTAGAATTGCGCTTTGATGGTTTCTCATTCTCAATAGCCATAACCACAAGAAATCACAGTGAAAGAATTGAAATTTGGGGGAAAATGAAAGCGTTTGAAGAACTAAATAGAAGGAGAAGAGGATTTGAGAGTAACCCAGAAGCTCAAACAGAAAGCAATGGAACAAGATTTGGAGAAATGAAGGAGAGAACAAATGTTTGAGGGTTGAGTGATAACAGAGAGATTTTCCCTCTCGTTAAATAATAGGTAAACAAATTCAAATAGAGGGAAAAAATATTGAAAATGGCCGCGTGTTTCTCAATAACAAGTGTCTTTTCAAATTTTCTTCCTTTTTATTTGTTTACAATTGATTTTCTCTATTTTTCACTGTTTTTCTATTTATGCGACAACGCTGACTGGTGGGAAATTTTAATTTTTTTTTTAATCAATACTACTAGATCACAGTAAACCGGTCCATTAGCAAGTTCTTACATAATATAAGCGGTAAGACTCGATCCCTACTTGCACAAGTGCGTATGTCTTAATAGACTTACCGTCTGCCACTAAACTAAAAGCCACTTGCGGAAAATTTTGATTTTATAAAAATAAAATCTTTTATTTCTATTTTTAAAATAAATTAGCATAATGAAATATTTTAAATATAGAATTTTATTGAAATTTATATGATTTTATGCTTAATGAGAAAGGTAATATAAATTTTTTTTTCTTTTTATAATAGGATGCTAGAATTATAATTAAGGAAAAAAATCTCGAGATTTTTATGAGGTTCATGTACCACGTTTTTGGTCAAAACATGTGACACTTTATATTTTTTGTAGTACTTTAAAATTATGTAAAATAATATGAAGAAGAAAAAAGAACCAAATTCTGAAATTTCAGATATCTAAATTCGGATAAAATAAAATAAAAACAATCCGTGGTTTTGGCATAATCTAAATATTTTATTCAGTTACTATATTACCATCTTATTATACAAGTCAAATAAAAATACATTTACTTTTTTTCATTTTATTACCTTTTTCTTTTCCGATGCATACGCATACTTTTTTATTTTTTTAATAGTAAAACAAATTAAAGATTGTGTTTCAACAAATTTCGAATGTTACACCAATCAAAAATATAGAAAACAATATAAGAGGAATGAAATCTGAATGACACCAATTAGTGACAAACATGTGGCTAATTTTATTGAAACTCGTGCTTTGTCTTTTATAGATTACAAAATAAAACATATTTACAAGGGTAAAAAAAAAAACCACACAATTGTATTATCTTTTAAAACATCATAAAATATTTTATAAATTATATTTATCATATATCTATTTAAGAAAACTATATACTTTAGAATTAGATCCAAAGGTGGAACCAAGTCGAATCTACAAATCCTAGTTTAGTGAAAACTATATTTGATATTTTATCTATGATCAGACTGGAGTAGAACTTAGATCATTAAAAAGTGAAGCATGAACACAAAAGTGAATCCAATAACACTAACAATCAAAACATATAATCGAACAATATTCAACTAAAAAGGATCCTAAAAATTCATGCAAATATTAAAAATGCAAATGAAATCAAATGAATGAAAGAAATCTTAAACAATCTTTCATTTGCACATACCTTTTGCAAAAAGTTTAGTTGAAGTCGAATTCTCGCGATCAAAATCTCACAAAATTATTTTGAATGTGTTTCGAAATGATTGTTCTAAGGAGTGCAGCAGATATGAATACATAATATTGTGAAAGAGATCATTTTATAGAACCAGAAAGTTAACCTAGGTTACACAAATATATATAAATCAAACGATGTCGTATAATTTATTAAACTTCTACGTCGTCGTTTGGCCTATCAAATCAAAAATCTTTTTAGACACATCACAAAAAATGAAAATGAAAATGAAAAAATGACTAATTTTAAAATAAGAACTGTTGGTTTCATACATGGACGAAGTCAAGAAATATCTCAAAAGAATTCATAAAAATAATATAAATTTTATCTAATTAATTGGTAATAGATTATACAACATTATTTGACTTATTATTTTCTTTTATATAGTAGTGATTTCTTGGCATAGATTCATCTTCTCAGATGAGGGTATTAAGATAAAAAAAATGAAACTACGAAATAAAATAGTTCATGAAGAGCTTTATTATGCAAATAAAATAAAAGAGAAAGCTTAATTGTAAGAACACCGAAGATCAAATTAATTATTGATTAATTTCCATAGAATATAAAGATTGAGAGTTGGTTGGAGACAACTCCCAAAATACTATGAAATTCTCATAACAAAGGCATTTATACTATACTATCTTGCTCAAAACCCTAAACATATGGGTTTACTAGACTTAGTAATAAGCTTGTATAAAAATTTCTCTAATATATATAACATAGCTTAACTTCCTGGTTCTATAAGATGATATATTAGAAACTTTTGCTATTAGTATACTATTAAAGTTTGATGACACTTTGAAAAAGAAAAAAAAATTCTTGAAACAAATATATTTAGGTGTTAAATGAAACGTCACCCATTAATTTTTTTAGGTGCTAGGCAGAAAATCATCTTCAGTTTAGTACCTAGTGTGATTTATATTAAACGATATGGAACTTACAATATTCATGTTCTTCTTAACTGCAATACAACCTGATAAGACTTGCCATATAAAGTGTTTGATCTTATTCGGACAATCTAAATTCCAAATCTTCGATTGTAATACCCAAAAATTTGGTCTCTGGGAGCCAACATCCATTAGAGAATTACTCTCCTAAGTCTTATATCCAGATTTTATTGAATACCGACCGGTCTTTGTATAATACCACCCCCAATAATCTGGTCTCACCCTTCTTGAAATTGGTATGCCCATGATCAATTGAACACTAGTAAGGATGAAATATTGTCGTAGTAATATCTCGCACCAAGTTCTGGTTTGAGAATCAATAAATTGATCAACAGTAAGATCCGGGTAAATATTCGGATCTATATCAATTGTCGTTCGCGGGTGAATGTCAGGGATCCATGGGTCTCTCCAAACCGCAGTAGATGTACCATCACCATCTTTTTAATTAACCTTTTATTAACAAGAGATCGAGCTGAAATGATGTTTCTCCAACCATAAGAAGGGTTTGAATTTGTTTTTGCCAACATCGGCTAGTAATTTTAATAATCTCGACCGCACATAACGTGGACAAACAATGAATCAGTGTAATCAATCAGCCTCCAAACTTGTTTGGCTAGGAGTGTTGAATTAAACTCCTCCAAAACTCGAAAGCATAATCCACCTTCCTATTTCGGTTGACACAATTTTTTCTATTTCATCCAATGTATTCCTTTTGATGTTTCCAAATTCAACCACCAAAAATTTGCAATAGCTGAATTTAATTTTGTCACTAGTTTTAAGTAGTCTATAGCATGACTTGACATATTTCTGCATAAGATTTTGTTATATAAAATTCACTTAAAATCTTATTTAATGGCAATAATGATAAGTGGGACTAATATACAAGACGCAACATGTGGTGGTATCCTGTAAAAAAGAAACTACACTAAATTGTAAAAAGGAAAATCATTCACTTTGACCAAATTTCTCAACACTGAGAGATATGTCAAACCCCAAACTGATGTAACACACAATAACGTCTCCTCTTGTCTCCTTCATAAGCCATTTTAGTGCATTTGGTGCCTCTCTTCTCCTCTCACTCCAGCTCTTTCAGAAAGTCAATGTTGTCCACAAATACCTGTGAAGTCCAAAACTCGAAAACTCAAATCGCTAATACTCAAAGCATCAAAATGACTCTCATTCAACACCAAAATATCTTACCGATTTCCAACCATCAGGATCCAAACAAGCTGTGATCTTTGTGTTTATGCCTGGTAAGGGACCAGGTTCTCTTATGATTTTTCCCCCAAAGACTTTTACAGCCTCTGCGGTTTTGTACACGTCATCCGTCCCTATTGCAATCTGAGAGTAATTTTTAACAACCGAGTAAGTTTAAACTATTGCTACTATCCACATAAAAGAACATTTAGATCCACAGAATGCGTAATTTATCTTACCTGAGCATAGGCATTTCCTTTATCATATTCAGTGACACCATAATTATATGTCAGCTCTAGCACAGGAAATTTATCTTCTGGACCATATCCCATCATGGCTATTGTGTACTGCAAATCACCACTCACAGTAGTGAGTTTAAAAAATAAACCAAACCAAACTAGCCGAGCAAACAAATAAATAGTAGAGCCAGTTTTGCAGGTAAAAACAAGCGGAAAGGGAAGTTTAAGGCCACATGGGTAAGAGTTATATTCGTGAGGCATTGCAAGTTACCTTGTACTCTGGGTTGTCTCTTGTTCGCAGAAGTTCCATTCCAAAAGCCTGTAAAGAAAGCAAGCAAATATGATCAGAGGATAAGAATGCATTCCGATAAAAGAACGAAAACATAACAGATCAAAAGATTACTGCTTAGGCTACAAACTCTCAAATATCGAAACAATTTCATTGGACTCACCTTCTCATAGAACTTTATGGCCTTATCAAGATCGCCAACACGGAGCATAACTTGGCAAAGAGGTTCTGGTGTAGGACCTCTTTCTAAAAGTTCAAATTTGTAACCATCAGGATCTTCAATGAATGCGATTACAGTTTTCCCACCTTTGACAGGACCAGGCTCCCGGCTTACTTTACCCCCTTTGGCTCTAACAAGCTCCACAGTTTTTGCCACCTTAATGGAGATAAGGTTACTTCTTAGAAATACGATGATGACGTAGAAATATTTGAGTAACTTTCAAACATAAAAACGCTATTTCAGAGAGAGGACATTTCATAAAGATTATAGAGGGGCTCACATCGTCGACGGCAATACCAAAGTGACCAAAACCAGCCCCGATGTCATACTTATCAACTCCATAATCTGGAGACAATAATTACACCAAGAAAGGTAAGCCAAACATCTTAATATGAAATGCATAGTATTCTGGGTCTTGGCAGTAGCATAAAAGGGGGAGGTTAAACAGATATGACTTACTGTAAGTGAGCTCAATCACAAAGTGTGAATCTTCAGGTCCATAACCAAGGAAAGCATTAGTATATTTTTCTTCTGGTATATCACGCTTGCGTAGAAGCTTCATTCCAAGACATTCGGTGTAGAATCTACAGCGATTAGATGAAACTGTTAATCTTAATGCTCCACCAAATGTCACTTGAAAAGATTAAACATTAAATCCATATCAAGGAAAGTCAAGTTATGTACTTAATTGTCCGGTCCATGTCACCAACACGGTAAACTACATGAAGCATTCTTCTTTTGTCATTTTTGACCCAGTTGAGAAGATCGTCTTGGCTAGTAGCTGTGCTAGCTTGAGCAGCATTACCAGATTCAGCCACTCCTAAACACTTTACACCTCTTCTCAATAGCTTATGGGCATTTAAACCAAAGGGCTGTGATTGAGGAACATCTGGAAAAAAATTGAATAAGCAAGTGAATATTGGAAGCATTAAAATCTCACAAAATCTAACACAAACGCAAAAGTCATACTAAAACTCAATCAACTTCAATTCTATGACATGACTAATTTCAAAACGAACAAACCAGATAGTTAGGAAATTTATGAGAAGATGATTTAAATAAACGAATATCATCAACCATGACAATTCACAACCCTAGCTCCAGATTTCACAACTCAATTGACCAATGATTGATCCTCTCAATTCGATTGTAAATGTAGAGAATGTTTACAGGAGTAAGCAAGGGTGCGAGAGAGATTTCTCGAGAGGAAGGAAACGGGGAAGCGAGGAGATGCAGAGAAGGAGGAAAGAGATGGTCGGATTGAGGAAGCCATGGGAATGATCCTCACCATCTTCTTCTTCCGAGAGAAACCTTACTGGTGTTAAGAGTATCTGTGTGTTTATGATTGTTTGATTCCTTAAGCGGTGGCTACTTTTCCTCCGTCGGAGAGGAAGTGACGACAACGGTAGAGATAAAGTTTTTTTTTTTTCAATTTTTTATTCTTTTTTTTTTTTTTTTATTATTATTATTATTATTGTTGTTGTTGTTGCTGTTGCTGGTGGTGGTGGTAACAAGGGATAAACTTTTAAAATTTAAAGATATAACATAAAACTAACCCTGTATTTTTTTGTCAACAAATTATTTAACCTGTATTTATCACTAATTTTTAAATAAATCATATCAAATATTAAATTATCTGTAATTTAAATAAATCATAATTATCAAATTATTCATGATATTAACAATTCACGCAAATGGTAAATCTACTAAAAACAGATGTACTTGCACATATAGAGATTGTGTATATTATACATGAATTTGGTTAAATGGGTCGGCCAGTTGTGGCTAGTGTTGACAAAAAAAAACAATTCATATTTTAATTACATTAGTTTTAGAGAAATTACCAATAATAAATTTTCACTTGTACCCTTTTTAAAAATGTCCTTTCATCCATACCCTTCAAAAATATCCCTCAACTTTTTTCAAAATTTCGATATTATTTTCAAAAAAAAAACAAAATATATTTTGAAAAAGTAAATTTGAAAAAATATATTTATGCAAAAAAAAAATTTCCCGCCAATTTTTTTTTCCATCGTATTCTTGCAAATTTTTTATATCAAAGTTTTATTAATTTTAATAAAAAAAACTTATTAAATAGTATATTTACTCAAATTTATAAATTATCATATAAAATTTAATAAATAGACTATTTATAAGAATTTATAAGTTATCTTATCAAACCTTATAAATATACTATTTGCAATTTTATGATACAATTATTCTCTTGAATTTATGCATCAATGAATTTATTAGGGATATTATTTTGCTTAATTTACTAATTTTAACAGTTATTGAGAATTATAACTTATCTTATTAAACCTAATAAATATATTTTTATTAGAATTCATAACTTATCTTATAGATAACTTTTTTTGTTTTTTTTTTGTTTTTTTTTTGTAACTCAGGAGTTCTTAAACTTTATGGGAGAGACTTAGACTATTCTCCTAAGGGTAGTGTAGCCCACGGATAAACCCTCACCTCCGTGTATTTAAATGGGCCGAAAGCATGAGTTCATATCTGTGTAGTGGTGACTAGGAAAATGTATTTTAGTTTCGCATAGTAGGGGAATCGAACCTACAAACTCTTTAAAGTCCTAGGTCCGCCCCTTACCACTTGACCACAACCTCCTTGTCCTTATAGATAACTTTTTCTGAGTTACAATCATTCTTTTGGATTTAGACATCGAGTGAGTCTCTTTAGAATATAGTATTTAGTTTGATTTACTAATTTAGATTATTCATTTGAGTTTATGCATTCAATTAGGATTTAGTTTTCTTTCATTCAAGAATTGTTATATTCATTCCCTTTGGTTTAGACATTCAATTATGGTTTAGTTTTCTTTTATTCAAGAGTTGATATAATCAATTCTTAGTTTTATATAGTTTCATAAGGTATCTATTAACCCTACTCTCTTCTTAATAAAAGGAACTCAAGAGAACTAAACTTATTTTTTCATAAACTAAAGATAGTTTTCATATAAACCCACTGATGTGGAGAAGATTATTTGTTGAAGTATTTTCGTTTGGTTTTATACAGTTTTTATAAGGTATCTTGTAACCTTAATAAACAAACTAATTGATGTATCTATTAAAACTAAACTCTACCCTCCTCTTAACATAGGAATCCATGGGAATTAAACTTATCTTTCATAAATTAAAGATAGTTTTCGTATAAACACAATAAATGTTGAGAATTTTCTTTGTTTAATTTTATACGGTTTTATAAGATATAATACTTTATAAACAAGTTAGTGTGACCAATTTCATAAAACTAGATCCTATTACCTCTTAATTGAGGGAACCAAGGGGAAGTTAAACATAATTTCTCATATTAAAGATAGTTTTTGTATAAATATATTGAATGTTGAGAATTTTCTTTCAATTTAATATTTTTGTTCAATGTTTCTTATAAATCTTTATAAAAAAGCCTAGTGAGACCAATTTCATAAAACAAAATCATATTATTCTTAATTAAGGGAATGCAAGTAAAATTTCCAATATTTTTTCTTAAACTAAAGATAGTTTTCATATTAAACCCCTAAATATTCAATACTTTTTTCATTTATTATTTTTGTTTGATTTTATACGGTTTTATAAGGTTTCTTATTGAACTTAATTGAGAGAACCAAAGTGAAATTTAAACTTAATTTCTCAACAAAACAGATTTTTTCGTATTAAACCCCAAAATGTTGGATATTTTCTTTCATTTAATATTTTTGTTTGGTTTTATACGGTTTTATAAGGTTTCTTATAAAGTTTTATAAACAAATCAGTGAGAGAAATTTCATAAAATTAAACCACATCCCTTCTTAATTTAGAGAACCAAGTGAAATTTAAACTTAATTTCTTTTAAACAAAAGATAATTTTTCTATTAAACTCCTAAATGTTTGACATTTTCTTTCATTTAGATTTTTTATTTTTTGATTTTATACTGTTTTATAAAGTTTCATGTTAAACTTTATAAACAAATTAGTGAGAAGAATTTTGGAATACTAAACCCTTCATGTTTTTGCATGAAATTATGTAGTGAGATCAGTTACTAAATTTTGGTAAGAGGTTTGTTCTTTATTCGTAAATGTGTTTGATTTACATTCAAGTTGTATACCTTTTGAATTTTGCAGTGAAGTGAACGTTACATCATGGTTCTTGTGGTCTTTAATAGAAAACTTTAGTGTAGTCTCTAGTGTAGTGTAATTAAGTGATATTATGAATAAAGAATATCTTAGTTGTCTATAAGCAGAACATCTCTTTTCTGCCATAAAACAGATAACTACACATTCCTCTTCAAGGATCTTGAGGCAGTCGTGGACTATATCTGCGGGTAAAAACATTCCTTTGGATTTAAGCATCCAATATGGGTTCAGATTTTTCATTACAAGAGTTGGTATAATTATTATCTTGAGTTTAGACATAAAGTGAGTTTATTTAGTGTATAGTATTTAGCTTTTTTTACTAAGTTTGATCTTTCTTTTGGGGGTTTAAATATCTAACTAGAGTTAATTTTTTTATTCAAGATAGTTTACTTATAATGTTTCATAAGATAATTTATAAATTGATTTTCTATAAGGATTTATAAGATAACTTATAAATATATTATTTATAAGGTTTAATAAGATATCTTATAAAACCTTATAAATGTTAGCTAAAAAAAAATTATGAGATGAGAAAAATGGCGGTAAATTTTTTGGCGGGAAACAAAATTTCGTAAAAGAAATCAAAATTTTTTATACAAAATTTCGTAAAAGAAATCAAAATTTTTTATACAAAATTTCAAAAAAAAATATTTGAGGGCATTTTTGTCTTTTTGTTATTGATTAGGATATTTTTGAAAATATCTAAAATGACAGAGGTAGTTTTGAAAATATCAAGTGTAAAAGAATATTTTTGAAAATATCCATTACTTTTATATTAGTTTGATTATAGCATACTTCATGTTATAGATTGATAAATAATTATTATATTATTCAATTTTATAATTTATAAAACTTAATATAAAACAAAAAAAACATAAACGAATTAGTTTTGGTACCATTAATATTTATTATGTTTATTTATTATAAAATAAAAGTCCATAATACCGGATCGATTATAACACAGCCTATTAATTCTTATACACAACTAAAGAGTCGATGACTTTGAGGACTTAGTCTCAGAGTGAATAAGAATTAATAGGCGGTTTAACCCTTAAGACTACTGGAAATTTTACACACGTAGGTTCTATCATAACTAAGAGACTTATCAAGAATTGTTCTAAACTAGTTCCTTTTGCCCAACCGTCCTTTCTGGCTTAACGAGACTTATTTTGGAACATCTGGTATTACTACCAGAACCATCCTGACTGTATCTCTTAGTTGCCTGAACTTATATTCATCTAACCAAAGTTTTAAGTGCTAAACCAGGGTCTCTTTAATGAGTAGCCGACTTATCTTTTCATAATCAATTATGAATTATTTTTACACCCTTAGGTGTTTAGCCTATCATTTAGGCTAACAATTATAATCTATTTTAAATTTGAAACAAAATAAAGAAAGTAAAGAAACTTACAAATTTTTAGACTCGTATGCAAGGACGATTCTTTAAACTTTCAAATTTTATTTAAAGAGATGCTTTTTGAGAGAAGTTGGAGTGAACTCCGGGCTGTGTCCCTCCTTCTTTACATTCACTCTTTATATAGACTTAAGAAAAGAAAAATAAACGGCTTATATTTTGCCGACATTATAATACCAAATTTGCTTTATTAAAGCAAAATGAATCTTTTGTCTTCATTCAGGTCATGTGCATTATTTTATTCCTTTGAGACCTTCTTTGCCTTTAATTATGCAGCTTTCCCTTTTTCTTTTGAGCTGGATGATTCTCCTTTCTCTGTGACATTGATTTGGCTTTGGATTGTGTCTTGAAATTTTGTCCATTCTTCTTCGATATCAAAATCTTCATCGTCGCCTTGAGATTCTCCGGCTAAGCATACATCATCCTCCATGCTTTTTGTTGCTGATGTCATTGAGAATCATTGTCGTGTAATTCTAATTCCAGAGTTCTTTTGAGATCTTTCTTGACCTCTTCCATATATGAAGCCAATAATTCGGACTTTGAAATTAATCCCTTCTTCATCTTCATTTTTTGTGTAATATGTCTGAAGGGACTTCTTGTTTCTTGTGCTTGAGGCACTTCATCTTTGCTTTTGTATTTTTCTAAAGCAATCTTGATAGTTTCTATTAACTCTTGCTCATGGTAATTTTCTTCTAGGATTTTTTGTAATAATTTATTCTAAAATTTTGTATAAAAAACTCTTTTTAGACAAGGAATATTATCCTCATCTATACTAATTTCCACATTCCATTTTAGTATCCATGGAATTGAAAATATTATAAAGAAATACATAGTTGAAATTCCTTCAAAATATATATCTTTGTTTTGAAAATGTTTTAAGGTGGGAGATATATCTACCCATTGTAAATATAATTTTTTGAAAGTTTCTGGAAGGATTTCTATTGTTGGTTCATGATAAATCCACCATTTACAAAACTAATTTGGTATATGTTGTTCAAAAACATGTGAACATACTTTTATAAACCAAGAGTGTTTCTTATTTTCATTTTCGTATAAAAACACTTTAGAAAAACTCTCAATGTAATCCCAGTAGTTATATTTTATAAGGATTTTTTGGTGAGGGTGAATATAATCTGATTCCCTTAGAGTACTAAGTCCCCATTCATCAGCGGCTATTACCTTTTTTATAATAATTTTTGAGAAATTATAAATTTCTTTTGTATTGGCAGGATGAAATGATTAATCTCACCAGATTTTAATGATAAAAGTATTGTTTCATAATGCATCATATGTTTATAACTAGGTGTTGGACTTGATGATTTTTCAAAATATATTTTCATCAGATGCCATAGATCTTTTTCCTATCCTAGATCCGAATGTTCTAGGAGAAGTATGACTTCTTCCTTTTGGTTTCTATTATGGGAAAAAGATCCATGACATACTTCTCCTAGAACATTCGGAACTAAAATGGGAAAAAGATTCATGGCATCTGATGAAACTTTGGTTAGATGAATAGAGGTTCAGGCAACTAAGAGATACAACCAGGATGGTTCTGGTAGTAATACCGGATGTTCCGAAATAAGTCCTGTTAAGCTAGAAAAGACGGTTGGGCAAAATGAACTAGTTTAGAACAATTCTTGATAAGTCTCTTAGTTATGATAGAACCTACGTGTGTAAAATTTCTAGTAGTCTTAAGGGTTAAACCGCCTATTAATTTTTATTCACTCTGAGACTAAGTCCTCAAAATCATCGACTCTTGAGTTGTAAATAAGAATTAATAGGTTGTGTTATAATCGATCCGGTATTATGGTATACGAATTAGTTTTGGTACCATTAATATTTATTATGTTTATTATTATAAAATAAAAGTTATATTATATACTAAGTTTCTAATATTATAATAATTTAATTATATAATGGTTTGTGTAACAATATTATATAATAGTAATTTCATATAGTATTTTTTTTTCTTTCGTCATATTTATATTAGAAACCAAAGACAGATGCAACACGGATATAACAACCGGCAATAAACTAAATTTTTCAGAAAACTATGCCCCTAAAAGGAAACTAGAACACAAAATCTCGAATAGATTAGACTATGACACTTAAGATAAAGACTCTAGAATTCTACTACCTCGAACTTGAAGATCAAAACCATCCGAGACTAACTGAAGCTCAAACTGGTGACAGAGCCTCCTATAGCAAATATAAGTACGTCACAAATGACAACTGAGTTGATACTCAACCGATCCACAATGTTCACAGGTCGATAGATACCTTGCATGTTTGCTCCTCCTTGGAATCCTCCTGTACTTACCAATGTCCCGTTTACAGTCAAACCTCCAGAAGAACACCATGTGTCTGTTGAAAGCTGTAAAACATATGTTTCCCGTTAATGTTTTGATAAATTACGGGTTTCCAACTTAAAAGTAATTGGCAATGAGTGGATTGACCCTTAGATCATATATATATTAGGTTAGAGTGAGTCCAACTTCCAATATAGTCGATACATTATGGAACGTAATTTATGGCCTTGTTAGACCAGGATCGTGAATTCTAATACCATAATAAGTTATGGGCTTCCAGTTCAAAATTAATTGACAATGAGTGAATTAGTCCTTATCTCATATATTAGGTTAGAGTAACTCAACTTCCGATATGAGATAAAGCCATTAGATGTAATAAAGATTAATGTTTGTTACCGAGAGAGGTTTGATTGCTCCAGTGTTGACATCAACGAGGACAGAGTGAGCCCAACAATCAATTTTGTCATGTGGTTGGTCATAAACATGACAAGGTACACCAGGAGGAAGCTTGATTTGTGAAATTCTCCAAATGGTAGCGTCGTAAAACTGGATTGTGTCGATCAATGGCATAAGAATGGCGTGCATTGCAGAAACACCAGAATTCTGGATGAACAACTCCCATTTTCCAGGCCAATGCATCTCAGGTCCTGCGGCGGCTACGGCAGCTTTACCTTTGCGTTTATTATCTATCTTTGGTGGTTTCACGGCTTTTTATAGCCTCCATACCATCACCATTTTCATTGATGTTTTCATTTGATATTGCCTTAGAAACTGCTCCTACCAGAACAATGATACATAGTGTCCATATTAGTCTTCTTGAATCTCTCATTTTATAAACTACTGTTTTTTTTTTTATGATTAAAAGAAAAAAAATGGACTGGGACAAGAAGAAATTATGTCTCAGGTTTTATTGATTGTTGATTGTTTGTGGAGAAAGTTGATAGAATTTATAAGTTTTTTAACTTTGGTTTATTTTTGATATTTCTTTTTTTGAATGAGTGGTTAGCAAAATATTCCTCACAAGACAATGTCTTCTTCTTTTTTGTACGGTAGATTTTGTAAGAGAAAAAATGGATTGGTTACTTTTCATATGTTTCTCCTGTTGGCTATTAGCAACACTCACTGAAATATAGAAACATGTCCCGAATAGTATGACAAGAGATAATTACTTTTAGATTGTATAAAGTTGAAAACCTCTTGGCTAAAAACTTAAATTGTAATAACTAAGATCTTTTGAAATTCAGCTTAGATTGTTTTCTTGTAAAATTTGCCTCTAGTATTAACTATGTGTCTACTATTCAACCAATTCGGCAAGATTATTTGTTTTTACACACCAAATATATTACACATTCTCAACAATATTAAGTCAGTTAAATCCAATTCAGCCTAATTGATTATGTGTTTTGGGACATTTAGCAAAGTGAATCAGAAAGCAAAGTCACCCAAAAATAATAATTCAGACATTATAAAAGCTTTTACCATATTTAAACTCAAGTGTTGTCTCATACAGAGCAAAAATAATTCATATATCCTGACATTGATTCATTTACGCGATATTTAACATTTATAAAGCTCTACCAAAAACTCGAGTCTTTTATTTTGATTCTACAACAATGACCAAACGTTACGGAGAGAATGGATAACAACACATTCATGGTTTGGCTAGCAGAGAAATCTCGATCTCTTGAAGTGTTTTTCCTTTGGTTTCAATAACATTTCGCTTCACGAACACCACAGCCATTAAACAGAAGGTAGAGAACATCGAGTATAGTAACCGAGGACCGAGCTGTTCAAGCAACCTTAGAAAGAGTAAACCCACAAAGAAATTTACCACCTGTTCCATCAGAAATCAACAATGTTCAAGCAACAGTTAGTAACGAAAACACAATCTGTGAGACTTAAAAGAATCATAGACGTTTTGTTATTACCCAATGCACGGACAGGCACAAAGCCATAGCTTTTGCTCTAATTCGATTTGGGAAGATTTCAGGTAGTAGTAAACTTGGTACTGGACCAGCTCCTAAGGCGAATGTTAGCACAAACCTGTATCAGAATTGACATTTGTATTTAGAACAATTTACAATATGGAAAACATATTTCACTTTCAACAAAAAACTTACACAAGAGTGCCACCAACAGATATACACAATGCCGAAAAATGTGGCAAGTATGAACTTGTAGCACAAACTTGGAAAGCCATTGCTACTGCCTATACAAATCAAAACGACAGGTGGGGATTTCACTAAAATCATAATTGCATTGATGATAAAAGAATATAAGACAAATGGATGCGCAACAAACCATGCCAATGAAACTCCAAAGGAGAAGAAGCTTTCTTCCTACTTTATCCATCAACACCATCGCGACTATAGATCCTGATAATCACAATAGTGTTACAGATAGGTCCGTATGGTTGAAGGACAAAGGAGATAAACAATTCAGGAGAAGGATACAGTACCTAAGAGGTTGGAAATTCCAACAAACATGTTGCCGAGGTCTGATGGTACTCCAGCACTTTTGAAAACGGTTGATGAGAAATAAAAAACAGCATTTATACCAGATAGCTGTTGCAAAGCAAACAGGGTTGATCCAATAAAAACAACTGCAAAAGGAACAAGTAAATAACAAAGTACTATGCAGGAAACAAATAGACCACAAGAATCAGCATACATGTTTGAAGTTACTTTCTCGGGAGAAAAAAATGATGAATTATATACCTTTTGAATGCCGACCATATATAAGCTCTGAGATGCTCACAACATCTGGCTCGTCCATTTTGTCTAGGTCTAGTCTGTGTAATTCTGCCATTGCTCTTTTCACATGAGACCCTCCGAGCAGCCTCTCAAACTCAGCTTCAGCTTCAGCTATCTTCCCTTGCTGCATAAGATGAAGAGCTTTTCAATCAGAAAAGGAAATATAAGTGGAGGACTCAAGTAGGATTTAAGCCGTTTTCAGGATAACAAGTCTCTGTGATCGCATATTAAATCGTGAAGTATGAAGCTGACCTTGAATAGCCACTGGGGAGACTCAGCACAGATGAACATTCCCAAAGCGAGTATTGCAGCAGGTATCATTGATACCCAGAAACAGACACGCCACCTGAAAACCAAAAAAGAAACATAGATGATAAAACAAAAATGCACTATGCTATAGAGAGTAGTACAAAATGTTGATACTAGTAAAGGTTGCGATAGATTCTACAAAAGGTGATATTTTCTTACCAACCAGTGATGTTATGAACTGGGATCCCTATAAACAGAGCTGCCATAAGTCCCAGGCAAGTAGCTATCTGTATGAAGCTTCCATATGTTCCCCTAACAAAAGCTGGTGATACCTACTCAAAATTTTGGAAATTCGCAAAGATGTCAAGCAGAGTGGCTGCAAACTCAATCCAGAGTATGATCCATGATCAGACTGCATTGGCATACCTCTGTCACGTAGAGTGAAACCACCGGTGGCCCTAGACCCATGCCAGTCCCAACCAAGAATCTTCCCAAAAGCATGAGAGCTAAGCTGTTGCTAACTCCACTGGGAGGAACAAATTTTAGCATAAGCAACAAATCAAACTAACGGAAACAATGTGTCTTGCTAAAAGATTATTCATTTTGATAACAGCTTCATCAAGTACACATGCCAGAAATAATATATAAATACTGGGAGGGATCAGAATAACTGGGTGAGGCTTGAGAGATGGTAAGGTTGTTGGTTTGGGGACTAAGAGGGCTTGGGAGAGTTAAGGGATCTCTACCACAATCCCTAGATTACTGGTAGGTAGATTTGGTTTGCAATTATTATCTTTCATTCAGCACTGTACCATTTCTTAGAGAGATAAAAGAGAGAATTGAAATCTAGACCCGTATAAAGGATAATGCTGCTGGTAAATTTTCATTTGATGATAAAAAGAGATCCTTCCATTAATATCCTCTTGCAGGTATCAGTGCTCTCTACTGCTATCTCTAGTGAAGAAATGTTCAACACTACTAAGCGTAATAACATTGCCTTGTTGGGACAGTTGCTTTTGCATGACAAAATTTGCAAGTCTAGCCTAAAGAACTATTAGCTCTTAAGAGTACAGGGATTAGCTAACGCTTGGCCTCGGAAGAATGTATTACAGGCATAGCAGAGCTCATAGTAAATTATGAAGTTACCTTACAAAAGCACCCAAAATCATAGGCAAAGCACAAAGCTGAAAGGCTCTACGACGTCCAAGTGCATCAGCAACATTGCCGCTAAATAAAGATGCGATAAACGCACCACCAAGACATACGCTAACCACCAAACCTTCACATAGAAGCAACAGAGATTATAAAAGTAAAATTGTGGTGATCACTCCCATGAAAATAAAAAGGCGAAGTAATGAATACCTTCTGCTAATGTATTACCACTAAAGCCAAGATCAGAAGAAATGCTTTCAAGTGGCTCATTCACAACTCTGTAGCAGACAAAAAAAAGTCAAAGTAACAATTCACAAATACTACAATGATAACACTGAAGTTGAATACGAAGAATCAAAATCAATCACGAACCCTAAGTGGTAACCGAATAGGAAAGAGGAAAGCGTAGCCACAATGACGTGTGGAAATGAATGTTTCCATGAAGGATTTGTGATTTCCGTTTCATTGTTCACATCGTTCTCTAAGAGACCTGATGAAGACAAATCCGAAATTTGGAAGATACATAGTTGATAAATCAAAACCAACAAGTTGATTACTATATATACAGAATGATGCATGTTATATCAACCTGAGCTATCTTCAACGTCAATCATTGGCGAATAATCTCTCGATGACGATCTCTTGTACATCGAGGATGATGCCTCTCGTTTTAGTCCCCACATGCGGCAGCTAAAAGACTTTACTCAGATTCGTCCAGATCGCCTAATGTCACTGTGTATGATTCAAATCTTAACAAAATTAGAAAGAAACTATTCGACAATCGAAGCTAAATCATGGAAGTTTTCCTAATCAGTGAAATAAAAAAGCAAAACATGAATCAGAGCAAGAAAGCTTAGAAATCAAACGTACAGCGAGATTCGAGATGCTTCTTTTTAGTTCTTGTTATCTCAAATAGAGAAGCATTCATCTATCCGTGAGAGAGGTCGGTGAGTTGCTAAAATGCGCAGGGTTCGATAGAGACGAAAGACGACAGAATTCGATTTGCTGAAAATGTAATCATCAAATCTTTGCGTTTATTTAACGGATCCAATGACGCACGTGTCATATTTCTATGCCTAACTTCAAAAACCAGCATAAATTTTGGTTTTTTTTTTCTCAATAAGTAAAAATTAAAAGTGAAATTATATTCGAACTCACCATGTTATGTCTACTTAATGATAAGCATACTAACTAACTACTTGACTATACAAATTATAAACTATAATCTTTTAAACTCAATAGACTAAGTAGATGAACTCAATCACTCATATCTGGATTGGATCCGTTTCCAACAGAGTAAATTGACTCCGCATAGGGCTCCTAACATTAGAAAGAGTTTGTCATCTCTACACTTATAATTCAAAGTTCTTTATAACTGGTAATTGATTCAGATTGCTTGGAGGTACTGAAAATTGTGACTTCCCTAGACGAGTGGCCATGTTTTCGATCATATCTCGATAATTTCACTCGCCTTGAAAGTTTATTCAGCAACTTTGTTTCACGATTATTTCTCACTCTTTGATTTACAAAGTTGATCTTTTTGACCTTAATGTTAAAAAACTTTTTTAAAAAATTAACATTTATAGACTCTTCGCCACATAGTGATGACATTTATCACTATTATAACCAAAGCACTTTGTGCCAGCAGTCGCGGTAAAACCAAAGGAGGGAGCAGTAGAGAAGCAAACCAAAAAGGTCGAAGCTATTACTGACCTTGCAAGACCATTCAAGGATAGGGAAAGGGAAAGAGGGTGCCATAATTCATTTGATTATGTTCTACTTATTTGTATAGTATAACATTTCAACATAAACGTATAGTTTTTACAATGTATGTGATGATTTTACATAACATACACTACAGAACACCTGTCTACAATAATTAGGATTTTTGTGCAGATTTTTTTTTTAATTGGCCATATTTTAGGTCTTTCATCTCAAAAATTTCAAGCCAATTATCCGAAGTCATAAATCATATGCAATATAATTCATAGTAGCCAACATCACACACTTAGAATTATGATAAATGATACATCAAACTGGAGCTCTCCAGATAGAAAATTAAAATATATTCTTGAAATTTAAAAAATCTATGGTATAAATTTTGTTATGAAAAGATTTTGAATGCATGATTGAGTTATGTTGTATCTACGAAAACGGCTAATAAATTATTAAATGCCAATGTTCTGTAAAATCGTAGCAAAAAGCTGTCGTTGTCTCGAACGGGGTCTAGCGAATTGAATGCGATGAAACCAAGTTTGAGCTCGATGAAATCAAGGGGTCTACTTCTTGAGGTTCTTATGACTGTTTATGCATGTGTTCCTTTAGCCACAATGTTGCACGTCTTTGCTTTTATACAATTTTCCTTTCTTTATTCTTTTTTTGTTTTTCCTGCAATGTTGTATTACACTTTTTGGTGGCTTTCTTGTTTTCAGCCATCGATTCAGATGGTGGATTAGACGAGAAGAAGGAAAAGCTTGGCGACATAGTTTCTTTCGATAAAGTACCATGCCTGAGCAGGTATGAGGCTAGATTAAATCGAAAGGGATCACCTTTTAAGCAGACTGTTTCCGTCTCCTATCTCTGTCTTTTCAATCTCGTCATTCAATAAGGAACTTGGAAAGCTCTTCCTACTTCTTGGGTCAGTAATTTTTCACCTAAATAATGTTGTCTAGGGTCTCATTACATGATACTATCGTGCATATCTCGCTGCAGCTAATCAAAGAATAGAAATCTACATTGGGATTTCTTAGTCTGGAGATCATCAATTTCAGTAATTAGTTGATGAAGATCATATCCTAATTTGTGTAGCTAGACATAAGCTGCTTCCTGTACTCGACAGACAGAGACATCTCCCTTCAAGCCAAGTTCTAAACCTTACATCAAAACCAGTGTTCATCTCATCTTTTTCTCCATAGAATTTTGAGAGTATCAGGGAAGTACAATGGAAAAACCCAACAATGATGAGAGGTAATCAGCAGCAGAGCCACAACGAATACCCAAAAACTCAGAGAAACATGGAGGCTATAGGAGCATGGGTTGAGAAATACCTTCTGAGTTGTTCTGATGTGCTGGTAGTCACCAGCTCATGGTCCTCACTCGTGGGCGCAGCTCATTGCGTTGGAAGATTGAAGCTATGTGTACTGAACAAGGCTAAGAATGGGACTACGCATGAACCCTGCTGTGTGAGAGCAAGGTCAATGGAGCACTGTTCCCAAGCGACACTGTTCCATGGCTGTTAAAATTAATAATGAATAGTCTTGAAGACTTTTTTTTGCCTTTACTAGATCTTGTGAGGTTAAGAGTTTCAGAGTTTCCTAGAAGACACGCAGTGAATATTAGAACTAAGTAAGCGTATCATTTCATGACTTGACTTGAGTTCTATATACTTTCCAGTACACCTGTATGTGTTCTTTTCAACGTCTACAATAGTATACATTCAAAAGTAGAAACCTATAATGAAGCTGAAATTTTTCTTATTGAATATAAAGAAACTGTAAAAAGGGCTTTGAAACTTACAACAATATATAAGGATAATGGGTTTTGTTATGTACACAGCTCCGCAACAGTGGTGATTTAATCTTTAACGGCCTGTCTGCAAATGGGGCATGACCCGTGTCTGATGAGCCATTTATCAACACAAACCAGGTGAAACGTATGATCACATCTCGGTAAGTTTCGTGTGATTTCCCCTGTTTTTATGTCCTGTAGATGCGAAGGTATGAGGTGAACTAATGGCTTTGATAAGAAGTTCAATCGGTTCATGTAAAACAAATCGAAGCAGACAAAACCTGCAGACATATTGTGCAATGAGTGGTCTGTTTTCTGACCATATCACCTGACATGATATAGCATGGTAGTTTCCTTAAAGAGTCACCGGACAAGCCTCTAGCTTCCAATTCATCCCGCTCTTCATATCTTATATCAGAAATCCTTAACTGTAAAAAGTAAACAAAATTACTTACATCAGTCCAAACAAGAGGAGATTGCTGAACATCCTGTGAACACAGGAAGATGCAGGAACACAAATATGTAAAACTCCATATACATATCTTGGTATTCTAAATAATCTACCTATTCGTATATAGCCATCCTAACTTCAAAATTTTAAAACTTGTTAAACTGTCATTTTCATATAGTGGCATTCAGTGTTACTTTTTAGTGTCCACTCGATTGTAGAATTATATAGAACAGTTTTTAACCAAACACATGGAGATGAGTCAGAATAGAACCTGCCAGTGGTGTGAATTCAACATTGTCGACATAAGTTGTTCATCAACTAGTCTTCCACGAAACAGTTGCTCTACAAAATCTGCCTGGATCCAAAATAAAAATACCAAAATACTCAACTGCCAAAACTGCAAAAGTTGGCAGAAGGTGGAAACGAAGACAGTTCTGTGCACCATTGTGAAATACACGATGCATTTGGTTCAAGTCCTTCCAACAAATATAACAAACGAAGAAATAAAACTACACTCAAGACTTTGTCTCCCCAGATTTTAAGGGTAGAGCTAAAAATCCTTTTTTGAAATGCCCCATGGCATTAGCAACACAAATCATTCATTCCCTCGATACATTATTTTATCCTATATGTTAAGGACGGCTCCCGATTATATTACAAGGGACTAAACCAAGCCATCCTATCATCCATAACTTTGATGGCCCACCAGTAATACTGAAACGCTATGTCATTACTTCTTACACCAAACTTCTTTTCTCCCAGTATCCTTTCTCCATATTGACCATAAATTCAATAGAAAAACTCCAAAACAGCCATCTCCAACACTTGACAAATGTGTAATATTGCTCAGAAGTTAGAATTTAAGACTAACCATAGATGATGGACCCCTTGCTCCTGATAGCTCTAAATACCAATACGCACGAGAAGCCTCCAACACTTCAACAGAGAGGATGGCTCCAGCAACAGCGCCAAGTGCAGCCCCACGGAGGACCCCATACTGGGCAGCTCTGCCTGCCACCGCACCAGTTAATGCCCCAGTGAAAGCTCCAGCTACAAGAGATTAAAGAACAAAAATGGTTTACTAAACAATCAAAAAGAAGAAGAACCTATACAAGCCTATAGCGATCATGCAGATATGATGATTTATTCTAAACCTAGAGGGAACATTACTTTCCTTTGCAAACACGTACACTAAGTCTTCAAAGTGGGAATCAAGTTCAGAAATTCAGATTATTTGAATTGTTGAACACGTATGATCTCGAAAAATGGAAAATCTTTGTTCAAAAGGGCGTCTTTAATCCAACGAATGTTACACATGTTCTTTCTGTGTGCTCTGTTCGATATTAAACCAAATCCTACAGACCGAAAAATGCATCCTTGCACAAAATTTTCAAATAGCTGACCAAAGCGTAGAAACGAAGAACATAAAAGTAACCAAACTGTTACAATTTTATCACAAAGGGAAAATTTCGTATAGTTAAAATTAGTCTATGATCAGTTATGATAAGTCAAATGAACAAACAAAAGATGAGAAATAAATCACCGATGGCGAAAAATCCGGTGAGAGCCCCGGAGAAAACGCCGGCGATCAACCGAGAAACTGTATCGAACGTTGAGTCGGCGGTTCGTTCAGCCTCCACGGAAGGAGAAAGCATCGCGTCCATTAGAAAAAGTGAAATGGATTTAGAAAACCCTAAGGGTTTGATGAAATTTAGAAAAGAAGAAAAGACTTTGTGGTTAGATTGGGGAATTCCTAAGGTAAGATGTCAGCCATGGAAGTTGAGAGAAGCACCGCTCGAAAAGCAACGAAGACGGAGTTTTATTATATACATACAATATATACATATACATATGTAACTTAATTTGATTTGATTTTCGAATTTATAATTTCGAAAAATCGTTATTTCTTTTCGCTCTTTTATAAAAAATTTCATTTACTTTGTTGGGCCAGAATCCTTCCTACAACTACAAGTGGCCTTTTAAATCCAATGGTCTTTTGAGTTGACATTTTGTTATTTTTCTTTGGCTCAAGTGTCTATATCCACAACACTAAAACTTTGATTCCACCAAAATTTATTCAATAACAACCTAATTCATTCGGTTATTTTGGAATTATGGCCGTTTTTGGTTTAGACAACACAAAATCAGACCGAATCCAAATTTTTTACCCGTTTTATGACTTGAATCAACTTGACTATTTGCCCTTCCATCTTTATTATTAGTACACTCTGCTATTTTAGAGATCTATCTCTCAGCAAAATCAATTAATTAAATCCTTCCAAATCGACCGTCAAGATCTTATTTCTAAATTTCTCAGCTTTGGAGTTTCAATTTCCTTAAGGTTAAGAATTGGCTGTACATAAGCTTAAGAACCAGTAGGATTAGTTTAATATCCATGATTCCTATACATTCGAATTGAGTATTGGGATGAATCCATTAACCGTTTGTAGGTAAATGATGTTATGAAAAAGTAAGAAGAACTTCTGGTTTGTAAAGAAGGAGACTTGATAATGGATCAATCAGTGGAGCTAACCAGCAAAGGATGTGGGTGTTTGTTTGTGGTTGATGAGCATCACCGCTTGATTGGTACATTCACAGATGGTGATCTTCGACAGACTCTCAAGGCATGTGGAGAAACAATCTTCAAACTCGGTGTTGGAGATATGTGCAACAGGTGAAGAAAAAAGGCAAGAAAGTCTATGTTTTTTTTTCATTGTATAAACAGCATTGATGTATGTTGACATTGTAATATCTGTTAAAACAGGAAGTCGAGGACAAGATGACAATTGGACCAGAAACAATGGCAGTTGAAGCTTTGAAGAAGATAAGTTGGGTTTAGATTCTGAACGGGGTAATGCAAACGGATCCTAATTGGGTTGTAATCGGGTCAAAATCTGGTTTAGACACGGTTAATTAATGGGTTAAGACCGAAACCATTTTTTGGGTTAACATTAACCCATAATTATCCACAAATTTGTGCAATTAGATAGATTTTTAATACTATATGTTGAATTAGCTTGTTATTGAATAAGTTTAGGTGCAATTAGACCTTAAACGTATTATTTTATATGCAATTAGATAGAGAATCAACATATAGGTAGACCAATTGTTATATCAAAACTTTGAGATAGATATAGACCGTCGGCCCTTTTTCTTTCCTTCATTTTTCTTCTAACAAATGAATCAATAATATTCTATTTGTGACCAAACATATCCCTAAAATCTTTTATTAACGAATGGAACTTTAGATGACTAAAAACATTTAACCACAAAACTGAAAAGCATTCGGTTTATTTTTCTATTTCTATTGGTTAGTTTATAAATGAGTAAATTTGATAAATAATAAGATAGATAAATTGTTTTACGTGAATGGATCTAAAGAATTTCTTGCATTATATTATTTAAGATTTGGGATATAAGTCTTTTTTCGTATGTATTATATTAAACCCAAAGTATAATACATAGTTCAGATACTTAAACTAGCAGAATATGAAATTTCTCCGAAGACAATTGCCAAAAAAGAGAAGCTAAAACATAAACCTTGAAAAGATTAAACTAAGACACTAATAGGAATGAACTCAAATTATCTGCTACCTCAACCAAAAATCGAAACCATCACTGACTATACAAAGATCAAGCTGATGGTGGAGCCTCCTATAGCGAATAAGCATACCAACGAGCTACTGTACCGGCAAGAATGAATCCATAGTCAGAACTGCACGAAGCCACAGAAAGAAGTCTAATAGGAGATGAGACCGAAAACAGAGTAAATGGCAGATAATGATAGGAAAACAGGACATGCATTTTCCAGAAAATGACGAAATCGAAATCATATACGACTGATTGACACCTCAATAGAGCCCAAGAAAAACCAGATATCAATCATGCCTTTAAAGTACTAACAAGGAACGAAACTAATCCTTAAAACGGAGAAACTGAACCCAGACGAACACATCCACTGATCGAAACCAAAGAGGAAAAAACAATAAACGAAAGGAGCAAATAAATGAACCTAAACCAAATGGACTTAGTCTAGCACCAATTCAAGGCTAATCGGATACTAATCGAATTACAAACCAACCACCTAAACCCTAAGGAATTAAAAAAAAAGGCCAGAACAAAGTGGAGAGAAAAACCAAACCAAAGTCACATACAACATGTTCTATTTGGTGACGCCTTCACCGGTAGTGACTTGGACCGGAGAGAAAGAGCAAATCTCGGACAAGAGCCACCTAGAGAGAACCTTACGATTCTCAATCCTCACCCGCAAAAAGAGCTTTATCTCGTCACTACCCGTACATCATTATTGTAGAGGCACGCCGCCGGAAGACCAAAACCAAAGAAAACTCGCCAGAGAACCTCATACTTCGAAAACTGTAGCCCATAAAGTCACTTCCCAGGTTGCCGGTGGGAGGACAAAAGAGGGTGAGTAGCGTTGGTGCTGTCAGAGCCACCGACCCCCACTCACCGGAGCTTAGGAACGAAACAAGCTTCTCAGATCTAGATCTGGTTTTATAACCGTTAGTTTTTTTTTCTTCAAGAGAGAGAAAAATATCGAGGTCAAAATGTGGTTAGGGATACACGTCGTGGATATGTTTTTGTCATTTAATCGTTGATAACAGATAAGAAAAAGGTAAATGAGACTTTTTTTGTTAACAATGGCTACAACTGGTCGGCTCATTAGCCAACTTCCTACATAATGTAGACAGTAGGACTCGATTCCTAGATGTGTAAATGCAGTTGCCTTTAATGAATTTACCACATGTCATTAGACTAAAAATCATTTCCAAATAAGACTTATTTATATGCTTGATAAATCTAAATTATAAGTTTTGTGTTCTAGTTCACCTTTGATCCACCAAATTGTTAGAAATTTAAAACTTTTGATGAATATACCAACTTGAGATCCACTTAAAGAGTAATAATTACGAATTTGATTTAATCATACCTCAATAATTGAAGTTAAAATTCTCTACCACGCAATCAAAACTTGCCATACAAGCAACTAAACGCCTTAGGAGCCCACCTGACTCTCCCCTCAAGACCTGCTCATCATCATCGAGCCCTGAGACAATTCAGTGATTGTACTTCCTAACTCAATCCAGCTTTTACCAGACACTCTTCTCTTCTTCACACGATTCCTCATCCCACATTCCTTTCGAAGCGTAGATATTCGACAACGCAACATAATCTCCCACATGATCACAATCTAACTCAAAGATTCGTCTCTGAACTTCTTCCCCGAGCTCAACATTCCCCTGAAGATAACAAGCGCCAAGCAGTGTTCTCCATATCACCGCATTTGGCTTTATTGGCATCTGATTTATGAACTCGTGAGCATCCTTCAAACGACCTGAACGACAAAACAAATCAACTGTACATCCGAAATGAGCTTCTCTAGGTTTTAGATTGTACTCCTCAATCATGCTCCTAAAATGTTGTTTTCCTTCTTCCACTAATCCACCGTGACTACAAGCCATTAAGACGCCAATGAAAGTCACATCATTTGGAGTGATAACAGTGTGTTGCCTCCGATCAATCGTCTTCATTTGCTTAAAGAGTTCTAAAGATTCTTGAGCTTGACCGTTTAAAGCATACCCGAAGATCATAGATGTGTAAGTAGTCACATCTATTCTCCTGGTTTCATCAAAGAGTTTCCTCGCTTTCGCAGTTTCCCCAGATTTCACGTACATGTTAAGAAGTGAGTTTCTTAGAGTTAAATCCAAAGCCATTCTTCGTTTCCTCTTAATGCTGCGGGAATAAATTTGTTCTCCTATCTGCACCGCCCCGAGATCAGCACAAGCCGATAAAGCCACAGTCACAATCACTTCATCAAGTTCGATATTTCCTGCTTCCAATCGTCTAAACAGCTCAATGGCTTTCATAGTGTTGTCATTGTCAGTATAAGCTGAAATCATCGCTGTCCACAAGACGAGGTTCTGTTTTTCAGGCGTTTCGTCCAACACTTGGCGTGCATCATCGAGATCCCCCACCGCAGAATAAAACCCGACAAGGGATGTTTGAATTTGAATTACAGTACTGAACCCTAATTTTCTTACAAGAGCGTGGATCTGTCTGCCATCAAATGATGAAGCTTTCTGAGCTGATGAAATAGCAAACAACACAGAGAAGCTGTCAATAAAATTGGGGCTTTGTCTAAATCGATGCCGGAAATTCATAAGGGCTTTGATTGGCTCCCCAGATTCAAGATAATACTTTAAGGTGTTGTTAGATTTAAGCGATCTCATATGATAATGTAGAAGAAAGGAGTCAACTTTGTTGATCACTCCAAATGAATTCTTAGACAAAAGATGACGCAAGATAAACCTCATTGCATCTCAAGCTTCAAATTTTTTCCATAAAAACAGGAGGTTGCGCGTGAAGCTCACTTGTTTTAAAACCCAACAATTATCACCTCCTTTGCTCTCAAAATTCTCTCAACAATGACTTCGACTCTGGACGGCGACGAGAGAAGCGAGATAGCGTTTGTCGACCTTGAAACGGCGGTACCGGCCAAATCGGGGATACCTTTCGCGATTTTGGAGTTTGGGGCTATCTTAGTTTGCCCTAGGAAGCTAGTTGAGCTCTATAGTTACTCCACTTTGGTTCGACCAACTGATCTTTCTCTCATCTCCACGCTCACGAAGCGGCGTAGCGGCATCACACGCGAGGGTGTCCTCTCTGCGCCTACATTCTCCGAAATCGCCGATGAAGTCTACGACATTCTCCACGGTAAACGTCTGTCTCTACTCTCTCGAATTCACGAAGCTACAAGTGTTAATTTTGGTGTTTATGTAGGACGAATTTGGGCGGGGCATAATATAAGGAGATTCGATTGTGTAAGAATAAGAGACGCATTTGCAGAAATTGGTCTCCCTCCACCAGAGCCAAAAGCTACAATTGATTCGCTTTCATTGTTATCTCAGAAGTTTGGGAAGAGAGCTGGTGACATGAAGGTCTCTCTTAACATCTTCTCATAAATAAATCTCAAGCCGCTTCCTTGTTATCTTCGCAGATATTTGACTGAATACTCAAATATTCATCAGGGATACTAAAATTTACTCCGCTTTACTTAATAATGTAGATGGCATCACTTGCTACATACTTCGGGCTAGGAGATCAAGCTCACGGGTTAAAATTTAGGCGATGCCCCGAGTCGTTAAATTATTCATTCACTGGTAGCTTCAATACGTGACTAAACATACATATGATTCACCAGGAGCTTAGATGATGTCCGGATGAATCTTGAAGTTGTCAAGTACTGTGTAACCGTTTTGTTTCTGGTAATTCTGTGTTAGACTTTTGTCTATATAGTTTGCAAAAGTTGAGTCCATCTTCCTTTCAGACCACAACTATGCAATCCATAAACATGACCTGCTAGTATATATTGCCATATCACTTAGGTGAAGTACTTGGTGTTTGCAGGAATCTCGTGTTCCTGACATCTTTACAGACATGAGCTGGTTCTCCCCAAGAAAAAGTCCGAGATCACGAAGTAATGAGAAGTCACTACCTAATGGAGTCAGAGAAAGCCCGACTTCGTCTTCAAGCGATTCGAGTTTGTCTTCTCTGGATGCCACAATTGTCCAAAACCATCCATCGTTTCGCTTCTGACAGAATGCTCAGAAAGTGATACATCTCATTGTGAAATAGATCCATCTGATATAACTACTCTAATTAGTAAACTACATATTGGAACTCTTCAGACAGATGCTGCAGACCAAGCAAAACCTGTAAGACAGCAGTATGAATCAACTCCATCACCCCGTCTCGATGCCAACGATGAATTATTTTTGGGTGTTAATGAAGTATCTGTTTCTAGCATCCAGGCAAGTCTTGTCCCGTTTTACCATGGGAGCATGATAATGAAGCTGTTTCACAACGATATCCCTCTACGTCTCTGTTGGTATAGCTTGAAAATGCGGTTTGGAATAAGCCGAAAGTTTGTAAATCATGCAGGTCATCCAAGGTTGAATATTGTTGTTGATATACCTCCTAATTTATGCGAGATTTTGGACGCAACTGATGCTGCTGCACGTAACTTACCGATTGACTCAAGCACAAGCTCAGTTTGGAGACCTATCGTTATGAGGAAAGAAGGCTTTGCCAACTATCCCACAGTCAGACTCCAGTAAGTCTCTCTGACCTTTTACATAATTGAATGAATCCACCAAAAATCCCTAACCTTTGAAACCATTTTTATCTGGCTGCAGAATAAGCTCACGATCCAATGGAGACGATACCTGGTTTGGAACCCAGGTATACCAAAAAGAAGAATCTTTGGGAACCAATCAAAAGCTAGACTTCAGTAGCGAAAATTTTGAAAAACTCGAGCTAGCATTACTTCCCGGTACCCTGGTTGATGCATTCTTCTCAGTCGAGCCTTACGATTATCTGCAGATGGCAGGAATACGTCTGGTAGCAAGAAAGTTGGTTATCCACCTGAAGAAATGATCTAGCCAAGGAAAAATAATTCCTCCATCTCTTCCTGGTCAGTCAATGAGTCACTTTGGTCATTCCCATTTTGTAGATGCAGGTAATATTAAGGGAAATCTTTAGTCTCTGTTAATTTGTGAGATTAGTAGCTAAGACGAAGTTAGTAGGTTGAGTAGTCTGTCATGTGCCGATAAATGGTAAAACAGACTTATCGTGATACCACAGTCTAATATCATGGTCTGTCTAAACTTTACTTCCGAATTCAATAGTTGCCAACAAGTTTAAGTGTCAGAAACTTGAATATGAAATTTCTCCATATATTTTACTGAAGAAAACACAATACCATCTATGGCAAAAGAATTTTGCAGCTAAAGTATTCTTGCGAACAACAACAAACAAAAGAAAGAGCAGAAGAAACAGTAAAGTAGCAAGTACAGGCAAACAAATTTGCTTTGCATTTGTGTGTGTCATATAATTTACCTATACGTGTACACGATCTCATGAGAGCTGTAGCCATCCTCTCTTTTTTTCCCTCTAGTTCTGTGGTGTGGTTTCCACTTGTGTTCTGCGAATATCAAACTTGTCTACAAACTCCAAAGGAGTGACTGTCTCATTTCTGATCCTTTTAATCTTGGGGCTCAATAATCCCCTATGGCTAAAACCATATAGCTTGAGCACTTGATTGTCTGCAAAATTAAAAGCCCTCTCCATGCTCTTCAAGCACCTCTCAACTGCATAATCAGCGTAGCTACCACATGGTTTGCACCCAACGAAATGGGTCACAAACGGCCATCTCTCATCACCCAATCCCGGATGATACTTCTCGACCATCTCCTCATACCTATCAACCAAACCTTCCCAAAACCCGTGCAAATAGTATTGATTTTCCACAAAAACTTTCTCCATCCACGTATCTTTCTGAGAAAGCAGAAGATAGATCAATGCTGACTGATCATCTGCCTCAAAAGCCGGTCTGCCTTTCAGATAAGCTGTCAATACCTTCCCGGCCTCATCACGGATTGGCCCTTTAGGTCCCATCGGTGCCCAAGCATCTAACAAATCCAAAGACCATTGACAGTTCCTCAGCAGGAAACTACCTGTGTTCAAAGCAATCCATGACTTTTGATCGAACAGCAAGTCTGGATAACCATGAATCACCAGATTATGCTTCTCATACCTAACCAACGGGATCTGAAAGAGTATGTCAGTGAACAAAGCATCACTATCCATCCACCAGATCCACTCAACTTCAGGATGAGACAGCATTAACCTCCTAATCATTGGCAATTTCGCCCAATACCCAGCGAGTTCCTTATCCAAATGAGCCATGTTATACACAATCTCAATCCCATGAAGCCTACAATAATCAATCTTATTCTTCACAGACTTCAACAGATAATGGTCACCAATCGGATTATCACAAGGCTTTGGAGGAGACCCTGTTAAAAGCAAGATTCGAGCTCTGCCATTGACAGTACTAGGAAACTCAGGGTTCTGATTCAACCATACCTTGCGTTGACTATCCCAATCCGTGATCTTAGGCCCTAGAACGTACGTCACATTGGGATTCATGTCAGATTCCTGAGGCTCATCCAAGTCAGTTGGATCCGAATCAGATCGTATCTCAGCTAGAATCCGGTTAGTCTCTTCGATAATGTTCTGGTTAACCGCATCGGCGCTTGAGCTTCCGAGGTTACCAACACCAATTGTGCCACGTAAAACGAGGATTGTGACGAAACCGCAGAGAATCGTGATCTTAATGTTGTTAAACGTCTTCTGCATCTGCCTACCTCGAGGCAACAAACCACCACGACCACCTCTTCCTCCACCGTTCGCTACCGTCGTCGTCGGAAGTCCTCCGCCGCTTCCGGAGGGTCTTTTATGAGCCGGAGAACCATCTTGACCCATTTCGTCTCTCCCTTTTTAGCTCTCAAGATTTCACTTTTACAAGTTTGCGACCATCAAGTTGAGGGTTTTAATCTTTTTTCTTCTGAAACACACAGTCTCTGTAGGTTCTCTCTCTCTCTCTGAACTTATCGACGGATCTGTAAGAAAAAAGTTCAGATCTTTAGCATGATTCCGATCGGAGACAGAGAAAAGATTGTCGATCTGAGAACCCTAATTTTATATAAGATTTAAACCCAATAATGCGGAAACATTGTCATTAAAAATATCTATTGTCGGAAGAAAATGCTTCGCTCGATCCAGAAGCAGAAGGAGAAGAGACGCGTACAGCTCACTCACACCGACATATTATTTTCGTTATTTAATTTAATTTACTTAAACCGGAAGTAAACCGATGGTTCAATGTGGACGGTATAATTCGAGCAAAAAATGAAACGGTGCATTTTGAAGTTAGATTAAGAGAGGTTTCGGTGGCGGCGGGAACATCGAAAGGCGTTTCAGAGGTCACCATGTTGAACGACGCGTGTCCCTTTGCAATCTACATTCATCTTCACGACCAGATAAACTTGGAAAGTTTCAGACTTGTTCTCTTCGAAATCCTCGTGGTATGTTTAAGATTTCGATATTCTGTTAATGATTTCATTGGTTTCGTCAAATTCGTTGCCTTTCGTATTTTCTGAGTCTATGTCCTTGTGGATTGGTTTGTGAAGGTCTTGTTTGATTACATGTATCTTATGTTGTTTTGCCTCGTCTGAATATCGATTTTTGATCTTTGAAGGGTTAAGTGATTACCTTTCGTGGAATCGAAACCACTGTTATGTGGAATTTAGCTTCAAAATCATTAAAATCAAGGGGAGAAGAAACAACCACAAAACCGAGACAAAACCTTACAGATTCTTCAGGAGATGGAAGGAAGACGACAAAGGAAGAAAAATTGGAGTGTCCCATTTGCTGGGAATCATTCAACGTTGTTGAGAATGTGCCTTATGTCTTATGGTGTGGTCATACAATCTGCAAGTATTGTCTCTTAGGGCTTCAACGTGCCGTTGTAATTAAAACCTCAGCTTTACCATTCCAGCTTCCCTTCTTTATTGCTTGCCCTTGGTGCAATGTACTTTCTTTGAGGCTGGTTTGCAATGGAACCATCAAATTCCCTTCCAAGAACTTTTACCTTCTATGGATGGTCGAAAGCATGAATGGCTGCAGATCAGAATCAAGCAGGTACAACAAAAGGGTCACTTCAGGGCAGAGAGACATGAGAAAGAGGAGTGATGGAGTGAGTAATACCACCTCGGATGATGAACGGTTTGTGGACAATCGGGGTTGGTGGGATGGTGTGACCAGAGGATACTTCAGAACTGGGAGGCTCCATGACTCGGTTTATAAGTCAATGGCTCTTGTTGCTCATTTGTTGGCTAAGTTTCCTTTGGTAGTCATATTCCTGTTGATTGCTTTATATGCAATCCCTGCTAGTGCTGCAGTTCTCGGGCTCTATTTCTTTGTCACGTTTGCTTTGGCTGTGCCGTCCTTTCTCATCCTCTATTTCGCTTTACCCAGCTTAAACTGGCTGATCAGAGAGATTGCAGCCTAACGCATTTCATTGTCTCTTTTTTCCTTTATGTTTCCAGGCTTGTAAAAAACGTGAGAGTGAACTAGAGAGACGAAGTTGTTTACACTCAATATAGTTATATAAGACGAGAAGAAGAGAATATCTTTATTTCAAAATGTGTCTCTGTACATGGCGAACAAAACTACCTTCCTCTATATATTTCTGTCAGGTGACAATGAGATTCTGTGTACAAGAAGAATAAGAAACAATGAAAACGAAAATTTCTGCTGTTCTGTATAAATCTGAAAGAAAAAAAGAAAGATTTTTTACATTTCTCTATCACCTGGTGAAGATAAGCCATTGAAGAGCTCGGCTTTACCAGATATCTTAACCAACATAGTCAGAACTTCTTTCATGGTTGGTCTTGCCTGAGGATGATCCGCTGTGCACTTTACACCAACCTTTAGTAACTCGGTCATTTCCTCAGCTCCGTTTCCTGGTTTTGTCCCTGACAGGGTAAATGGCGAACCTTTGGCTGTCATGTTACCTGTCATTACACGTCTTGCCCATTCAACCAAGCACTCTTCTCCTCCATCAACGGCTCTTCTACATGTCGCGAGTTCCATGATCAATACTCCGTAGCTGTAAACATCTCCCCTTGTGGTGGCTTGCCAAGTTTGTCCATACTCGGGAGCTACATACCCGATCGTGCCTGCAATCACCGTGCTTACATGGCTATCTCCTACATTCACGAGCCTTGCTAGTCCGAAATCTGTTACACTCGCATTTCCATGTTTATCCAAAAGAACGTTGCTTGCTTTCACGTCTCTATGAACAATGGAAGGGTAACATTCGTGGTGTAAAAACATTAATGCTCGTGCTACATCTGTGGCTATATCGATGCGTTTCTTCCATGGAAGTTTTGCTTTATCTGTGATAAGCTCCTCTAAGCTCCCCCCTCCCATGTATTCATGCACCAAGATTTTCTCTGACCCATCTAGGCACCATCCGTACAGCCTCACGAGGTTCGGATGTGCCCAATCACCAAATGCGTTGGCACTTAGAACTTCCATTTCAGCTTTGAACTCTTTCTCTGCTTCTGTGCCTTCCCTCTGCAGCTTTTTGACGGCAACTTCTCTTCCATCAGGCAAGACGCCTCTGTAAACAGTTCCATATCCTCCTCTGCCTACCACTCTCTCCTCAGAGAAGTTACTGGTTGCTTTCAGAATGTCAGTGTATGTGAATGTTGATTTGTCTAAGCGAATAACCTTGATTTTTCCTGATAGCCACGGAGATGATGCGCCTGAATTGGAAGTCGAGTCATGTCTGATCTTCGAACCATCTAAAAGATCAACTTCAGCTTCCCTCGAAGCCTTAGCAACCACAATAATAATACCTGATACCATTAAACAAGAGATAAACGCCAATGCAAGAGCCGAGGAAATCCAAAGCAGAAGAAGAGTTCTTGGCCTGCTTCCTAGTTTTTGACTAGAAGCCTGATTCCTCGTGTTGTTCCTTGATTGGTTAAAGAAACTAGGAAACCGCAGCAGTGGATTTCCAAGGAAGGATTCTTTGTCAAAGGTTGCCACTTGTCCCGTTGTTGGTATCACACCAGAAATGAAAGGGTTATATGAGATGTTGAACTTACTCAGCTCATTCAAGTCATTCAAACTCATTGGAAAGGTTCCTGAAAAATTGTTATAGGACAGATCAAGATTCTGCAGGCACTTAAGGTTTCCAATTTCTTCAGGAATCTGGCCTGAGAAATTGTTTCGGGTAAGGTTGAGGAATGCAAGAGGTAGTCCTCCTATCTCAGGAGGCAGTTTCCCTTCAAACTCATTGAAACCCAAATGTAGTGTGCTCAGCTTGTCCATTTGAGAGATCTCTGCAGGAACCTTACCTGAGAGCTTATTTCCACTGAGTTGGAGATAAGCCGAAATTTTAAGCGTGCGTACAGTGGAACCAGCAGTGCAGACAGGAAAGAGGCCGTACCCTTTAAGAACATGGTCCCATAGGCTTCTGCAACTCTTTTTGGTAAGAATTGCGTATACAAAGTTGAAAGGCGGGAACTCCGCTGGAATCCATCTCTTCATCGCCGAGCATTCACCAGAACCAGCAATTATCTTCTCGTTGTCTCGTTTATTCACTTCAAATGTTGGAAAAGGATTACTACCCATTTTAGTCAATTCAGGATGGAATCCTCCAGACAGCCGGTTGTTTGCCACGTTAAACCACAAAAGGCTCGAGCAGTTGCCAATCTCTCGAGGGATTTCCCCTGATAGAGAGTTATTTGCCAGCATTAGCCACAACAGAGAGGTCATATTTCCAAATGAAGCTGGTATCGAACCGGTAAGCCTATTAAAAGACAGATCAAGTGCTTGAAGCCCCGACATGTTCCCATACTCCTGTGGTATATCACCACTGAAGTTATTATAAGCAAGAATCAAGAACTTCAAACTCCGGATCTGGGAAATTTCAGCAGGTAACCGGCCTGAAAAGCTGTTGTTGCTCAAATCTAGCCTGGAAAGATTAGGTAACTTGAGGATGTTGGAAGAACGGATGCCTCCAACATATGAATTCGCATGCAGGACTAGATACTTTACTTGAGTGAATCTCCCGAATATTTCTTGTATATTTCCTCCAAAGTTGTTTCTGCTCAAATCCAGAAACACCAAGTTGCTCAAGTTCACGAGAGTTTCAGGTATGTCTCGAGAGAAACTATTATTCCCCAAGTACAAACCTCTGAGAGAAGATATGGAGCCTATTTCGGCTGGAATGTTCCCAGTGAAATTGTTTCCCCACAGATTCAATATATCTAAGTTCTGGCAATTCGAAACATGGCCTGGGAATTCCCCACTAAAACTGTTATCCGACAAATCCAATACTTGCAAACTGCAGTTCCCCCTGAACATTGACGGGGAGATATTTCCGGAGAGATGATTCTCAGAAACTAAAAACTGAACCAGCCTCCCAAAACCAGCCCATACCTCTCCACTGAAATTATTGGAACTGAAGTCAACATACTTGAGATACCTACACCCGTCGAAGATGTCATTGATTCTGCCAGTAAAGTTGTTAGTCGACAAATTTGCAACCACCAAGCTGTTGCAAAACATTGGGAAGCTAGAGTGAACATCACCCGCAAACCTGTTCAATGATAGATCAAGAACCTCAAGATTTGACAACCCGGATAGGCTAAGCTCCCCATTAATAATATTATGGGAAAGATTCAGATGTCTTAAGTTGTGACAACGGCTCAGGTCATCTGGAATCGAGCCATCGATCGTATTCATTGATAGATCAAGATATGTGAGCTGCGTTAAAGCAGAGAAGTTCCTGAATAAAGGACCTGCAATGCTGGAATCACTTAAATTGATTCCCGTGACTCTACTTTCCTGAGGCGTACATATGATACCAGGCCATTGACACACATCTTGCTTCTCTATTGTCCATTCGGTGTAACTTTTTCGGTCCTGTGGGTTCCGTGATTCAAGGTACGTTTTCAAGTTTAATAAGACTTCTCTGTCAGTGTCCAGTGAATCTCCAGCTACTGTTATAGCTGCCATGGAAAAACAACCAAAACTCAGAATAACGGAGCTAAACAAATTATTAACAACGACAAACAGGAGAAATCTAGAAACGTTCGATTTCACTACACACAATGTAAATCCCTGAACTGTCATAACTTCATCTCACGAAATCACTACAAATAAACAACAAACTCTTCATAATCTCCCCTAAAAATTACATATAACGTCGAAATGAAAACCCTAAACCCATTAGAGTAAAAGAAGCAGAAACCAAAAACTCATACTCAAGCAGAGAACACAGTATAATTCCTTAAAAACTCTAAAACGAAACATAAAACAAAAGAGGCGAAATAAGCAAAGAAATTACCGGTGATCAAAACGAAGAGTAAAAAACAAACAACGCAAAGTGAGTCAGAATCATCATCCGCCATGATCATACGCGTCACTAACATCATAATCCTCTACTTCGTCTTCTTCTTTATCGTTGGCGTCGTCTTCTTCCTGGGCAGTGATGTTCCTCAACAAAGTACAGAAATTATCGAAGAAGAAAATGAATTTCATGGAAATTCATGAAAAGGGGATTAGAGAAGGAAAAATAAGGAAAAAGAGGAAGTTGAAAAACAAACCCTCCCGCACGTAGACTAAACAACTGAAAGTCTCAAACTTTGAACATCACAATCAACTTTGGGTTTTATTCCTATTTATTAGACTTTTCCCTCACGAAAATAAAAATTAAAAACAAAAAGGGAAAAATTGAAATGATCATATGCTCAAATTGACCAAAAAAATATATATTACAACCTCCATAAATAAATACTTAATAAATTAATAACATCTATAAATTAATAAAAAATTTAGTCATAAGTAAAACTAGTGTAAAATTTGATCAACTCCAATAAACTAATAAGATAATAATTATTTTAAAATTCTCATATAAAAATATAATCTCAATAATATCATAAATTAATAATCATCTATATATATATATATTTAATTAAGTTGATATATTAATATATAATTTAGTTAAATAAATTTTTTCTTAGAGCTCAACTATATAAACAACTATATAAAACACTTTTTATGTTGTATTTTCAAACTATTATGTTGTACTATAACATATCATAACAATAATCAAAATTTTCTTAAGTTTTTAATTTTTTTAATATGTATCATTTTAATTGTAATAGTATTATAGATTGTTGAAATAAGACAGTTGATGTCATTAATCATAAATTTAAATATATATATATATATATATATATAAATTTATAACCTTCAAAACATGAATATAAAAATATCTCAGTTTATTTTCTTTAAGAATTTTAACAACTAAAAATACTATAAATTAATAATATTAATATCTCTCTAAACTAATAATTTTTTAAAGTCCCAATATGAAGTTTTACTATATTTATTACGTTTCCAACCTAATCAAAATTTTCACAAGAAACTATCGTAATGTGTTGAACTTTGAAATTTTTTACACATAAATATCTGAAGAACTTTGAATAAAACAATTATTCTTTCGTTGAATGTAAAATATTGAATGTTGAAAACAAACATCAATTTTGAAGTCGATTGATGAAACTGTTTAAAAAATCAGTGTCATATGACTAAGCACACATTTATTCTTCACATTAATTATTAATTAAAAACTACATTAATTATTTTAAGAAAAATTACAAACTTTTGTTGAATTTGTATGGTACCACATACGCACTAAAGATCTCATTGCAAGTGGAAAATTTAAAGAAATTTAAAGTTTGAACATATAAACTTAAGAGATTTTAATAGCGTGATTTAGTTGAGAAAAATCATAAAAATATATTAATTAATTAAAATTAATTTTTTTTATCAATATTAGACGAAAAATGTATAAGTACGCTTGCATTTAATAAACTTATCACCTATCATTAGGTTATCTGCCATAAAATTGGCTTAAGAAGAAAACACGTGAGCAGCTGAGCTTGAGACATCTAATGTTGACCAGTTCAGAAGCTTTTGACTTCGTGTCAGTGGGTAAGTACTTAATTATTTTTAATTAAACAATTAATAATCCATAATGTAATAATCAATGTATATTGACAAAAATTTGGTTTGATTTGATTCTGGTTCTGATTTTTTGGTTCTAAAAATATAGTAACTAATAAGTACTTATTAAAATTCGGTTCGATTTCATTTCAGTTTAAAAAACAAAAAATATAACTAAATTAGTTTTAAAATAATATTAATTCAGTTCTAAATAATTATTAAAAAAAAAACCAAAAGTAACCAAATATTCAAAAAAAATCAAAAGTATTTTAGTACTAATTAGTTTTGGTTCCTAATCAGTAACTTTTGATTTTCAAAATTGAATTGAATTGAGAATCAAAGTTACCTATAAACTAGAATCAAATGATTCTTTTTAAAAACTAATAACGAACCAAACCGAATTGAGAATCGAAATTACTTAAAATTAGAACCGAATAATTTTTTTTAGAAACCGAAATCAAACCGAACCAAAATTTTTAGATCAGTTCAGTTCAGATTTTCGATTCCGGTTATTATGCGTATAACTAGTTTACATCATATTCACCTTATTTTAATAAAGCTATGTCATGGAAATAAACTTTGCATTTTCAATTTTTCATAGACTAAAAGTGTAATTAATCAAAATTATAGGACCAAAGAGATAACATTGGCATCATTAAGAAGTTAAACAGGTAAATTGTATATGGTGGGTCCCATGTGTTCGTATGGACGGCACTAGTTGACTTGTTTAGTGGTTTGACCAAATGACCAATGTTTTTAAAAAATCATTTTTAATCGTAAATATTTTATATTTTTTCTTAACTTAATTTATTTTTTATTTTAACTATATTTGTCTTAACTTATTTTTTCTTCGTGATAAGTCAAATGCGTGTATTCTACCTTTGATTATTCTAAGTATTCAATTAGTTGAATCGTATAACACTTCGTGACAGACTATTGAAACTTTTGTTGAATAAGAAAATTCAGAGGCTACTATTCTTTTATGGAGAATAACAGAATAATGAATTATAATAAATTGCTAAAATTATACTATTATATATAATCAGTTTTATATCTCGTCTACTTTTTACAGGATTAAAAAATTTTAGCATTGACTTATAAATATAGAGCTTCACTTTTCTTTTTATTTATAAATTTACAAAAGAAAATTTTGATTATTATTCTTCTTTTTTATGATACTCTTAAAATCAATGACTTAGTAGTCTACCTATGAAAATTATATAAGTATTATATAATTTCTTCATAATTATTTATCATGATTTTTTGACAAGAAAAAAAAATAATTAGTCAAAAAGTTAGTGATCTAGTTGATTTTTTTTTCCGTATAATTTGGTACCATATGGTAAATTTGAATCTTGTTCAGTTTTAGTTGAATCATTTAAGTTTTGGGTTGGACTTGAAGAAAGGAAAAAAAATACAACTACAATCATCATTTCTAGAACTTAAAAATCTAGTGATTTATCATTTTTTTTGTTACAAATCTAGTGATTTATACATGCATGTATATACAACTGTGGCGTCAACTAGTCATGCTGGGATATTGTATCATTATCTACCGCCACATATGTTTCAAAATTGTTTTTTATTGAGCCAAATATCCATGTTGTGGCTTCTGAGTTCTGACACTATAACTCGTAATGATCTGAATTCTGATATTTCCTAAAGTGGTACCAATTTTAAAGTTTTGAATTTGCACCAATTTTAAAAGTGAAGAAAAAATTCGGGACGTGTGAATGCGTAATGGGCCAACATTTTTCATGCCAATTCTCACAACTAAAGGAGACCGATTGAAAGCGACGTCGTTTATGCATTCAGGGTTTTTCTCTGCGTACCCATTGATGTTTCCATTGGTCAAATTCAACATTACTCAACTAAAAACTAAATAAACTAATAAATAACATACACACGTCACCAAATAGCATTGGACCCAATCAGAAAACGTATGGTAATTGGGAAGTCGTAAAATTATCCATTCGGTCTACTCCACCTCCAAAATCAATGGACTAGCTGTTCTGTATTACAAAATTACACTATAGAAGTTTTCTTACATATTTATAGGATAAACAGGGTCGAAGTTATGGTATTAGAGATAAAATTCCATGGGTACAACCAAAATATCGAAAAATCTATAAAAGAAAGTGTGTCGAGCACAATGTTGGGTGGAATAATAAAGGCAAAGATGTATGGCTAGACATGCCAACCAAAACGAAATTGGTCAGTTCAGCATATATGTCTTCAGTTTTTTTTTCCGGTTTTCAGCTGCACTGTCTAGTCGGTTATTTCCGTTTTAGATGAGTTTGTTGAGGAGTGTGCTCAACATATTTTCTTCTAGTCTTATGCTAAATTTTTCTCTCGAATATATAAACATATAAAATTGGCGAATCTAATATCCAACATTATAATCATCAAGTAGATTTTAAAAGCTTTATTATATTCAAGAGATACAACGTTTTTCAAAGAGCACAACATAATATAAAAACTCTATTTTACAAACTGCCAAAATGGCACTATCCTATGAATAAGAGAAGGACATACAATGCCAAAACAATGGACGGAGCTCTCGACCGTTTCGACGGTTAGCTTCTACGAGAGAGAGGAGCCACGAGGGACAACCTGCAACAATGTATGAAGAGAATCTGAATTCCTTCGTAACACTAAAAGCTATCTCACGTGTTACTTTGTTTGTAGGGCAGAGTGATTTCTGAATTTTGCAGCTACGAAACTTCCCTCCCTTGAAGTTCTCAGATCTGATTAATGTAAAACCTATATCTAAGCCATCCGTTGGGAGCATAGATAGCATCTGTGACCCTACCTTCTATGCAGATCTCGATGTTTAAATAGCGTATGTCCACAACACTTTGCAAAGACCACAACAGATTTTGAAACTCTGCAGTAACCTTATCAATTGAGGGCGGGAGAACATCCCTAGCCCTCATGATCTCGTATAATCCTAACAACACCACATAGACTATCCTTACTTACCCAAGAAACACCAACATTAAGTTTGACACAAGTCTTGTCTGGTTTGGACCATTTGTTTCCTTTAAGAATCAAATTATGATCACAAATGGGGTGATTTGCTTGATTATTAGCTGCTTTAAGCCATTCCTGAGCTTCATTTGGAGGATCAAGACTTGGCAAGGACAATGTCTGCATTTGGAGGATTATTGCTAAAGACTGTAGATTAGGAGGCTGAATGATTTTCATTAGAAGTAATTACAGTATACAAGGTATATACTAGTAGGGTTATACTATAAATTACACATTTATCCATATTTGTCTACAAAGACCTTTCCATTCCTCTGCTTCCATATATTTATTACATGCGATCCATGGAAGTGCTAAACGAGATCCTTGATGGTTTGTACCTGATCGCAGTTGGTCTAAAAACAGATGCATATTTGCAATTAATTCGAACCGAATATATGTAAATTTAAAAAACTAAAACCAAAAAAAAGAATATATGTAAATTCGAGAAATAGACTATTTTATGTTATTAAGCAAATAGTCCTTTTTTTGTGACAAAAAAAAAATAGTCCTTCATTCCTTCCTCTTCCCACGAGTTCCTCTTCTCCATCTCGTGTAATACGCAGTGCAAACAAGCTTCTTTGATCCCTCTCTCTCTCTCTCTCAGACTAATTTTGCATTCGCATCCCTCGTCTCGTTCGTTTCTAAACGTAAGTTTTCTTCCATTTTCTGTGTCGGTTTCAAATGTATGTCTAATTAAGCAAAAGGATTGGTGAACCTAATTGTTCCTGTTCGATTGTAGAAGCTTAAACTGGCTTAGACGAAACACAATCGCATAGATTTAGAATTGGGAAACGGAATCTACGTGATGTTTAGGAAACGGAACCTAGTTACGGATTTGTTAGGCCGAGTTTATCGAGGTGACTTAGAATCCCTAATTTCTCGGGGCTCGTTGAGTCGCGCAGTTTCCACAGTTCCCAAATCGGCTCTGCGTGCAACAGATAATGCAGAAATGGGTAGTAAGCAAACTGGAATGTTTTCACTAGCTGGGGAATTAGCTTCTCTTGTAGATGAATCTTCTCATGTTGATGATGATAGCAAACCCAGAAGTCGTATGGAACTTAAGAGATCTCTTGAACTCCGTGTAAAGAAACGAGTCAAGGAGCAGTACAACAATGGGAAGTTTAGTAACCTGTTGAAGAAGGTGATTGCGAGGCCTGAAACTCTTCGAGATGCTTACGACTGTATTAGGCTTAACTCCAATGTTTCTATTACCGAAAAAAATGGCAGTGTTGCGTTTGATTCTATTGCAGAAGAGCTCTCTAGTGGGGTTTTTGATGTCACATCCAATACGTTCTCCATTGCGGATAGAGATAAAACAAAAGAGGTCCTTGTCTTGCCTACCGTAGCTCTCAAAGTTGTTCTAGAGGCTATCAGAATAGTCCTGGAAGTCATTTTCAGTCCTCATTTTTCTAAGATTTCACATAGTTGTCGAAGTGGAAGAGGACGTGCCTCTGCATTAAAGTACATCAGCAACAAAATTTCTCTTTCTAATTGGTGTTTTACTTTGAGCCTGAACAAAAAGCTTGATGTTTCTGTTTTCGAGAACCTGCTCTCTGTAATGGAGGAAAAAATAGAAGACAGTAGTTTAAGCACCTTACTTCGTTCTATGTTTGAAGCCCACATGCTCAATCTCGAGTTTGGAGGATTTCCCAAGGGACATGGCCTTCCACAAGAAGGGGTGTTGTCACGTGTATTAATGAACATATATCTTGATCGGTTTGATCATGAATTTTATAGAATCTCGATGAGGCATGAAGCCCTTCATCTTGATACACAGACTGATGAAGATAGCCCAGGCTCTAAACTTCGTTCCTGGTTTAGGAGGCAGGCTGGAGAACAAGATTTGAAAAGTACCCCGGAGCAGGACATTGCTCTCAGAGTTTATTGTTGCAGATATATGGATGAGATATTTTTCTCTGTGTATGGTCCCAAGAAAGCTGCAATTGATATCAGATCTGAAGCTATAAATTTCTTACGAAACTCACTACATTTGGACGTCACAGATGACACAGACCCATCACTAAGTGAAGCCACCAGTGGGCTTCGTGTTTTGGGTACCTTGGTTAGGAAAAATGTTAGGGAGAGTCCCGCTGTCAAAGCTGTTCACAAGTTAAAGGAGAAGGTTAGGCTCTTTGCATTACAGAAAGAAGATGCCTGGACCCTAGGTACAGTTAGCATTGGAAAGAAATGGTTGGGACATGGATTGAAGAAGGTCAAAGAGTCAGAAATTAAAGGCTTGGCGGATAGTAGCTCTACCTTGAGTCAAATATCTTGCCACAGAAAGGCAGGCATGGAAACAGATCATTGGTATAAGGTCCTGCTTAGAATTTGGATGGAGGACGTGCTAAGATCCTCTGCAGATAGAAGTGAGGAGTTTATCTTGTCCAAGCATGTTGTAGAACCTACTGTTCCTCAAGAACTAAGGGATGCGTTTTACAAGTTCCAAAACGCTGCTGCGGCATATGTTTCGTCAGAGATGGCTAACTTGGAAGAGCTTTTGCCATGTCCTCGCTCTCATGATAGACCTGTTTTCTTTGGTGATGTTGTTGCTCCTACCAATGCTATAAGAAAGCGTCTTTATCGCTATGGATTAATAACAGCCAAGGGTTATGCTCGTTCGAATTATATGCTTATTTTGCAAGATACTTCCCAAATAATTGATTGGTTTTCAGGACTTGTTCGACGATGGGTCATTTGGTATGAAGGCTGTAGTAATTTTGATGAGATAAAGGTTCTTATCGATAATGAGGTCAGAATGTCATGCATCCGTACTTTGGCAGCAAAATATAGAATACATGAAAATGAAATAGAGAAACGCCTTGATTTAGAACTGAGCACTATTCCCTATGCTGAAGATATAGAACAGGAAATACAACATGAGAAACTAGATTCTCCTGCTTTTGACAGGGATGAACATCTAACGTACGGCCTATCCTGTAGTGGTTTGTGTTTATTGTCGTTAGCTCGATTAGTGAGCGAATCAAGGCCTTGCAATTGCTTCATAACTGGTTGCTCGAGGGCTGCACCTGCTGTTTATACTCTACATGCGATGGAGAGGCAGAAGTTTCCTGGTTGGAAAACTGGATTTTCTGTTTGTATCCCTTCTAGCTTGAGTGGAAGGAGAATAGGGCTGTGTAAGGAACACCTCAAAGATCTTTATATAGGCCAAATATCACTTCAAGCCGTTGATTTTGGAGCCTGGAGATGATTACTTTCTTGTCACCACAAGAATCCTGCAAGTGGTTGATATCTTCCTAGTCAACTCTGATTCGTTTTAGACAGTTTGTTGAGCTCTGTTTATCTAATGTCTAGCATATCTAAGGTCCGGTGATAATTGCTCTTCAACTGCTTTAGTTTCGAGAGGCCTTGTGCAGTAGCACAATTTTTCATACCCTCGGGATCTAAAATCATGGCATTAGTTGGTCTTGTGGGCAAATCCTAGGTGAAATGGTTTTGGTGGCATTCACAATATAACTTTCTTCACTTATGACTGTGTCTTCCAATGCTTAGCTTCTTCAATCTTTCTGATTTTTTACTGACAGTGATTTGGCCATACTGCAGGCTTTGAAAGTAACAAAAATGGAATTAGCGGATCGAGCAGTCAGGCTTCTACTATCTTCGATCAGCTTATCTATATTCACATACTATACTTTCTGGGTCATCATCCTGGTTAGTGACAAAACCACCATCCATCTCCACAAGTTCTCCATAAAGACATTTATCAGTTTGATGTTTTATTGTCATTAAGCAAGAGACTCATGTGTTAAATTGTTCCTTTGCAGCCATTTGTAGAGAGTGATCACTTCATCCACAAGTACTTCTTGCCCCAAGACTATGCCATTCTCGTACCTGTCTTCGCCGGCGTAACTCTCCTCTCTCTTCTTTCCATATTCATCGGCATGGTCATGCTCAAATCCAAAAAGAAGAAGGCTTAATCTCTCAACCTTTGCCTTCAGACAAAATTCTGTTGTTGTTTATTAAGTTGTTGTGCCTACTTTGTTTTGGTCTTTGAGAGGTTTTGGCCTCAATTTGAAATGGTGCAGTTGAACCGTACAAGACTATGTCCCTTATTGTCTGAATACATGAAGACATAATTAACTTACAAAGTCTTTTTCCTTGGAATTTCTTCTTTTCTTTATCAGATCATCATTAGAAACATTATGTTATAATGGCTTTTAGCCTCACTAACCATTCAATTTAAAATATAATTTCTAACATTTTTTTCTTCTTTGATTTCAGAGATTAAAAGAAATTCTATTTCATACGTCAAATTGGTTAAATGTTTATTTTTACTGGGTTTTTTCAACGGAATTCGACTCCAAGTAATCTGTGTAGTTTTGCACGATAATATTTGATTGTTTGGTTTATTGATCTCGAAAATCTATAGTTTTCATGAAAAGAGTTTATTTCAAAACTACTCTTTTGTGGAGCTAGTGACCATAAATCATATTTTAATCCATGTAAGATTAGTGCTTCAGTGATGAGAAAAAGAAATAGTAGAAGTCATCATAGGCTAAGAGCTGGCAAAAAAGCATTAGAGACACAAGTGAGTTTCTCTTTGCAATTATTATATGTCTAGTAATGAATTTGGTTTTGAATTAACTTATGAAATTTAATCATATTTTTATAAATCTTATTAGTCTATTTTTACTTAGTGCTTATGGATAAATCATTTCAAAGCCATAGCCACTCGCGTGTATTGGACTATAGACCAGAAAATTATTACATACGGCCAAATTTAATATCCAATTTTTTTGATTTTTTTTTCCACACGCTTTCTTATTTAATTTTTCAATTTTGTTTTACCATATTTGTATATTCTATTCTTTATTTCAACAAAAAGGCTGTCATTAACTACATTCTAAATTGAGTTTCAAAATTGGAAGGTGTAGATTCGATATTTTTGGACCATGATAATAAATGCATGTTTCTTTGAATCTTAATTATTTTTAAATTTGAATTTATTTATTTTTAAACTGTACCGTCGTCTTCTGCAATACGGCAGAAAAAAAAAAGTGAAGAGCTTTAAGAACATTCTCTCTTTTCTCTCTCATTATAAAAATACGAAACATCAGAGTTTCACTACTTTCAGGAAGATTCACTCGATCCGGATCCGATTACTTCAACGGATCGTGTTCGTGACGGCGCCGGAAATTACGGAGAGGAGATTACTTGGTCACTTGTTTGTCGTTGTGAAGTTACGAAGTAATCAGAATTCTGTAAAATGGGCTGCGTTAGCTCGAAGCAGACGGTCTCTGTGACGCCTGCGATTGATTACTCAGGCGGTTTTATGGAAAATGATAATGAGTGTTCTGGATCGGGTCGGGTTGTGGTGGAGGATCCGCCTTTCCCGACGCTTAAGAAGCTCGTGTCTTGGAGGAGTAAGAGTGGGAAGCGGAGGAGTCAGAAGAGCGGCAGTGATTTGGGAAGTGAGTTGAGTGAGTCGGGACGTGCTAGTGATTCGTTGAGTTTCCGGCTTGGTAATCTAAGTAGATACCTTGAAGCTGAGCAAGTCGCTGCTGGTTGGCCTGCGTGGTTAAGCAACGTCGCTGGTGAGGCTATCCATGGTTGGGTTCCACTTCGATCCGACGCTTTTGAAAAGCTCGAAAAGGTTTGATTTTTACTCAAAATGTTGAAAAGTCTTTGTATGTTATGCCAATGTTGCTCAATGGAAATGTTTTGGTTAATGGAGTGTAGATTGGACAAGGTACTTATAGCAACGTGTTTCGTGCGTTAGAGACTGAAACTGGGAGAATTGTGGCATTGAAGAAGGTGAGGTTCGATAATTTTGAACCAGAGAGTGTTAAGTTTATGGCAAGAGAGATTTTGATACTTAGGAGACTCAATCATCCCAACATTATCAAATTGCATGGTTTGATTACTTCCAAACTATCTTGCAACATACAACTCGTTTTTGAGTATATGGAGCATGATCTTACTGGTCTTATTTCTTCCCCTGATGTCAAATTTACTACACCACAGGTTCGTCCATTTTTATAGTGAAGAATTATTGTCCATAATGTTGGGGAGATTTCTCATGTATGATAATTGGTTCTTGCCCCCTACAGATTAAGTGTTACATGAAGCAATTGTTGTCTGGGCTTGATCATTGCCATTCACGAGGCGTGATGCATCGGGACATAAAGGGTTCAAATCTTTTATTGAGTAATGAAGGAATACTAAAGGTGGCAGATTTTGGGTTAGCAAACTTCAGCAATTCTTCTGGGCACAAGAAGAAACAACTTACCAGTCGAGTTGTGACTCTGTGGTATCGTCCACCTGAACTTTTACTCGGGGCAACGGACTATGGAGCATCTGTTGATTTGTGGAGTGTTGGTTGTGTTTTCGCTGAGCTCCTTCTTGGAAAACCTATTCTCCGTGGAAGAACTGAGGTGAACTTGCTGATTTGCTTAACACTGTCTTCTACTATTTATGGTATTAGACCTTCTGGTAATGGATATGTTCTTCATTAATTGTGACGAAATTATTGTTGTGCTATTACTTGATTTGTACGGAGCAGGTTGAACAGCTGCACAAGATATTTAAACTATGCGGATCTCCACCAGCAGAGTACTGGAAGAAGTCCAAGCTTCCCCATGCAATGCTTTTCAAGCCACAACAGAATTATGACAGTTGTCTCCGGGAAACCTTGAAAGATTTGTCTGAGACTGAAATCAATCTGATAGAAAGTCTTCTTTCTATAGATCCTCACAAACGCGGTACTGCCTCCAGTGCACTTGTTTCTCAGGTAGCATTTTTTTGTCCAACGATTAATTTCTCAGTTTAAAGGCCTAGAAATTTGGTTTCCGTGGAAACAAGCCATATTACTGTATATTGCTCATCTATTACAAATAAAGAAATTCCATTTGATTTTTTGTTTTCAGTATTTTACTTCAAAGCCTTTAGCTTGCGATCCCTCAAGCTTGCCAATATACCCGCCTTGCAAGGAGATAGATACAAAGCATCGGGAAGAAGCAACAAGGTCAGAATTCTTTTCATTACCTGATACAGAGAATATCAAGTCATGACCATATCATCTCTTTAGTCAGAATAAAATAAAGCTTAAAACATATAATCAGCTGTTCCACCGCTCTGGGAAAATATCTAGTCCACCATTTTGGTTGGCTTTACATCTAAGGTCATCTAAGGAGCATTTTTAGCATCCTCACATGTCATGTTCGGTTTTCAGGAAAAAAATTAGCGGGAGTGGGAGACGTGGTATAGATGCAAGGAAGCCATCCAGGAAGGCACATTCATTCAATAAATTGGCACCAGTTGAGGTGCTTCTTAATTGTCGACCAGTTATATCCATCTTGAGAGTATACTTCCTCGTGCAAGAAACTGAAATCTGCCCTCGTTTTCTTTTTGTTTGCAGGATGCGCGGCACCAAACTGAAACTTTACAGAAACGAATTGGTCAATTAGTTCATAACTCGATTGAAAGTGATGCACGGTTATGTGGGAAACCGCCAAAATATTTGGGTCACACGAAAGACGAAGCTTCCCATGTGAAGAATGCATCACAAGGAGATGTACCTTTCTCAGCGCCGTTACAAGTCTCGAAATCAAATAGTTTTGGTTGGGTAAAACGCGAAAAAGATGATACATTTGTTCGGGTACATAATAGATCTCTCTCAAGAGGTTACATTCCTAACTTGTCAGGACATTCCCCCGCCTTCAGTGGGAAAAATGATGTTGAATCTAAGATAAATAAGAATGAAAACGAGGAAAAATGTGAGGACAAGATAGATTCTCGAGGGCAGGAGTCATATGAGATGGTGAAACGTTCTATGCTGAAGCAGTGGAGACAACGGGAACGTCCAGATTCTTTTGGTGCGTCTGATGAGTACCACTCGCAGGAACTGTCATTGGGACTATATCAGAAAGATGAAAGGGCAACAAAGATGGGTAATAATGTGGTACGTCCATAGATTATAGAAGCTCTTAAAAGCACTTATCTAGTTTACTGAACATCCAAATACCATATCAAAGCACGTTACTTTGCAATTTGCATTGCTTTCGTGGCAGTTTAGGGCTGTTTTTAGACATAATAGAGACCAAATATGCTTTGTGCCAGACACTATTTCAAGTGAAACTTAGAACTTGGCTTCATTTTTTGTTAAGCTGTAATGTCAGTGTCAAAATCTATTCTGTGTATCAGAATTGAAATGGAAGTAATATGAAAGTAATTCTAAAAGCTGTAAAAGGGATGTCCAGCTCAAAATCAGATCATGTTTGCTCAGCTGTTTTAAGTGTTTTTTTGTCTCTCCTTCTCTCTCTTTCTTCACGCTTTCACATAAAGTTCAGAGGAGAGAAGAAAAAGTAGGCATCACTTTGTTTGTCTTCTTTTTGGGTCTAGTTACAACCATGCTTAACGATGCTGATAACTTAAGCCTTGACATGACAGGGTGATGGGGACAAGATCGAATTCTCGGGTCCTTTATTGTCTCAATCTTATGGAGTTGATGAACTACTGGAACGTCATGAACGCAACATTCGCAAGCTAATTAGAAAACCATGGTTCCAGAAAGGTACTTAAGGAAGCTTTAGCTATCCTTTATTGTGTTTGGTCCTCCTCTACAAATTAGACGTTCGCCATTTTCTAAGCTCAGACAGGCAACTAGTTGAACAAAAAGAAATTCACTTTTCTCAACAGATTGTCAGATTACATGACAAAACAAAAATTACTTTTTCTCAACTGAATTGCAACTTGTCGAGTGATTTTGGATTCAGATCTCCATTCTTTTTGTTTTGTTTTATAATTAAGTAAGAAAATCGGAAACATGAACATGTGTGTTGGTCTTGTGAACTTGTTTTCAGATAAGAAACAGGGGAAGTGACTGTAAACCTCTCAGGCCATCAAATCCTCACAGGAAGATGGAGAAGAGAGCTCCAAGAACTATGAGATCATATTTTTGGTTTTCAGGACCTGTGATTATCAAGCAAGATGGAGAAAAGACCTTAAAGTCTTTTGATGTCAATTTTGTTTAAATTAATTTCAAGTTTGAGGGCCTATTTACATATTTGATTCAGAGGCAATAATGTATATAGCTCAGTTCCTAGAAATATCATAAGCAAGTATTTGTAGGCATATAATAATATAAACAACACTTTTGTGCTTCTGTTTCGTGTCCAGTTGATTAATATTATACAATTGACAATTGTATTATAAAAAGTTTGGACCATCTCCTTTCATGATTGTGACAACTTGCAAGTAACCAGCAACTTACTCTTTTAACATAAACATTAAAAACATCAGAGAACATATCCTTGATATCTTTTTTTTTTCCTGATGTACACAAATGGTTAAAAGTTGGTGACATTTGAGAAGAGCTAAAACGATCCAAAGAGCATTAAATGTTCCCTTGTTCTCAACTGAAAGAGTTTCAATTGTTGATTGTAAACTACTCAACAGTTACATTTTACCTGAGCAAAATAAAATAGGAACATCACATTTCTTTTTTTCTTTTCTTTATTAAGTTGGTAAATATTGTTGCAATTATGCATTTTTGTGTATATATATATCTAACAGTAAAAAGGAAAACTCTTCTTGTGTTCAGAAGCCTCAGGGACTACCAAGGAGCCTTGGCTTTGTTAACCAATACTGCTCCAACCTTTGTCTCGCATACTCCATGTAATCGAAGTCGATTTCATTCACATGTTCCTACAAAGTTTTAGAAAATCAAACTCAAAATCAACATCGATGTACATAAGGATTCACAAAATGCAAGCATGGTAGAAGATTAATGCAGAACATACCGATATAATTCCCCATAAACCCCAAGTTAGATGACTAGCAAGTGTATATTTCTCAACTTCTTCAAGGAGTTTTGCAACCATAGTGTCGCTGGGCTCTTCACCTGGACTCACAAAACAAATACAATCAAGTGTTAGGGAATACAACGATACATTGCTGAAGCTCATAACTAGAAAGAGGATAAAATAATCACCTAAATAACTCATATATGTTTTCAGAAATCTTTGGCGCTCCTCCACACCTGTATTGTTTTAGTCACATTAATGCTTGATCTGTTTCAAAATATGAAGAGAGATGACTTGAAACAGACACTTACCAGGGTATTTACTGTAATCCATGACATGAGGTGTTTCAGTGTGGTAATCAGCAGCCATCTCGCAGAAGTGATTGGCAATGTCAAAAGCCACAGGATTGTAGCATGAATATTCATAATCCTATTAATTTCATAAGCAAGACAATTTAAATCCAAGTTAAGATCAATGTAGTAGGAAACAATGAGACACAAAGAAAAGAGAGCTGATTAAACAACTTTATGGAACCTTACAATGATGGTAATTGCTTTGGTCTTTTCATCCATCATTATGTTTCCACACTGTAAATCATTGTGGCAAAACCCAATGTTTTCATCATTCTTAAAGAGAGATTTCTCAAGCAAATTAATTTCCACCTCCATAACATCTAGAAGAAAGGACTTAGCTTCTTCTGGTGAAGCCAGTCTCTTGCATGCAGTGAGCCAATTTCTAAAGTTACAGAAAGGAATATGGAGAAACAGATTCAAGAAGACCAATTTTAATGATTAACTAGAACAACAAAGTAGAATCCAACAGAAAAAAATTGAAATGTACCGTAATCTATCCCAAAGCAAAGCTTTCTTCACACCAGGCATTTCAAGACCATGGAACTCCTTCATCCTAGCTGCTATTCGATCGGATATCGCAGGATCACGCAAGTCAGAAGCATTTAGGGTCTGAAAGTTCATCGTTTGACAAAAAAATTAAAGTTTCAGAAACAAAAAGAGCCACAAGAACTACTTTACAATCACAAACTGAGATGTATGTAAAATAATTACCCGGGCATGGAGGAACTCTTCAATACGACCATTCCCAAACCGGCCTAACAACAATGGTCCATGACCATGATTTGACATGAACTCAAATGTCCTGATCTCATCTTCTCGGTCAAAGAAAATCTCAACACCTTCCCCATAAATCCTAACCAAAACCTTACGGGAAGGACCACTTTCCCTAGTTGGCCATTTGATCTGAAAGACTTCATTGGTCATTGCACCTTTTAAAGGAATAACTTGCAGAGCCTTTGAATCAATTACATCTTCCCACTCCGATGCTATTGCTTGTAGAGCTTCCTTCACTTCTCGAGGCAGACGATATACTTTACTCTCTACATTCTTTTCAGTAGCTCCCATCGTCATTTGATTGCCTTGATAATTCCTGTTAACAAATTAAAAATACATACTTTTACATATACTTCGAAAAAACCTGAGTTTTTCGAATCCAAGGGAGGTACTAATCTAGTACTTACTATACGATTATATCCTGAATGATCCGATATTAGGTTTCTACAGAAGACTAGGAGTATCTATCAATCTTCATACTTAGTTACGATTTACTTTGAAATCAACACAACACAAGCCTCCGAAAAGGATGAAAACTTACGTTTTTATTTAAGAAAATCACAAAATGAATGCGAAAGCACGAATTGGTCTGAGAGGAAAATTAAAGAAGAAAGATTAATGGAGAGATAGATTATGGACTTTGACAGAGACGCTGCGCAGATCGAGGAAGAAACAGAGGATAGGATCAAGACAAGATCTTTGGGTGAAAGAAAATTGCAGAAGAAATTAAGGACTAATTTTTAAAATATTTCATAAAATATTACTAAAAACTTATTTTAGGTACTTAGTTTGAGTTTTAGATTTTTATCCGTTTGGATTTGAATATTTAAATTTTTGTGATGTAAAATTTATTCTGATATTTTATCGAATTCGATTTGGTTCAATTTTTTTTATTTTGGATCAGATTCAGACCAAATTTTAGGTTTCAGATATTATGACCAGTCTATTTTCCCAGCCTCAATTTTCATCAAATAGATTATTTTTTCTTCTTTTTTAACATTCTACTAAATTTACATAGTGCGTCAAAATATGAAAATTAATAAAAAAGGAAATTCGACGGTGAAAAGAGAAAAGGAAAATTCCACGTGACATCTATGTGTCGAATCACCAAATGCTAAAATTGACACTAATTGCTTCTCTCTTCTCACGAACGCTCTAGTAGGTTCTAGTTTTTGAGAAGAAGACGACGAGTTCTATATCTTTCCAGATGAATCTCTTTGTCTATACAAAAGCTCTCGTGCCTCCTTACTCACTTGCAATTCACAAAGTTTCCAAACATCTGAAAAAATAAGTCAACGCTTTCATTGCGACAAATTACTTGATTCTCTGGAAAAAAAAAGGAGAAACTTGTTATTGAGACGAAGAAGAAGAAATCGTTTGTCTCATTGAAGAAAAAATTCTGCGATAAAAACCCATTTCACGAATCGTAAAGGTAAATGATCCCGACCATTTTCGTAGATTCATGTTTTCTTGTTTTTGTTCATGCCTGGGTTTTCAGATTCTTTTGTATGTATGTGATAGGTGCTGAAATTAGTGTTGATTTGTTAATTTGATTACAGAGGCTTATCGAAGATGAATCCGGAGAAATTCACACACAAGACTAATGAGACAATTGCTACGGCTCATGAGCTAGCTGTGGATGCAGGGCATGCTCAATTCACTCCTCTGCATTTGGCTGGTGCTTTGATCTCTGATCCAACCGGTATATTTCCTCAGGCAATCTCGAGTGCCGGAGGCGAGAATGCTGCTCAGTCGGCTGAAAGAGTGATTAATCAAGCCTTGAAGAAGCTTCCTTCACAATCTCCTCCACCTGATGATATCCCGGCGAGCTCAAGTCTTATCAAAGTAATACGTCGTGCTCAAGCTGCTCAAAAGTCACGTGGGGACACTCATTTGGCTGTTGATCAGTTGATTATGGGTCTTCTTGAAGATTCTCAAATCCGGGATTTGTTGAACGAAGTTGGTGTTGCGACAGCGAGGGTAAAATCTGAAGTTGAGAAGCTTCGTGGGAAAGAAGGAAAGAAAGTCGAGAGTGCTTCAGGGGATACAAACTTCCAGGCTTTGAAGACGTATGGAAGAGATTTGGTTGAACAAGCAGGGAAGCTTGATCCTGTGATTGGTCGTGACGAGGAGATTAGAAGAGTGGTGAGGATTCTTTCAAGGAGAACTAAGAACAATCCTGTGCTTATTGGAGAACCTGGGGTTGGGAAAACAGCTGTGGTTGAAGGATTAGCACAAAGGATTGTGAAAGGAGACGTACCTAATAGTCTTAGTGATGTGAGGTTGATTTCTCTAGACATGGGTGCGTTAGTTGCGGGTGCTAAATACCGAGGAGAATTTGAAGAAAGACTGAAAGCTGTCCTGAAAGAAGTTGAAGAAGCTGAAGGCAAAGTGATTCTCTTCATTGATGAGATCCACTTAGTTCTTGGTGCTGGCAAAACTGAAGGGTCGATGGATGCAGCTAATCTGTTCAAGCCCATGTTAGCTAGAGGTCAGCTTAGATGCATTGGTGCTACAACACTTGAAGAGTACAGGAAATATGTTGAGAAAGATGCTGCCTTTGAAAGAAGGTTCCAGCAAGTGTATGTAGCGGAGCCGAGTGTGCCTGACACCATTAGTATTCTCAGAGGGCTCAAAGAGAAATATGAGGGTCATCATGGTGTTCGCATCCAAGACAGGGCTCTTATAAATGCTGCTCAGCTTTCTGCTCGTTACATAACTGGTACATTAAGATTCTTGTTCCCGAGATGATTTTTGTGGTTTTGTATTGTTTTGTCCTTGGCATGACTTTTTGGTTTTTGTATGGTTGATTAGGTCGGCATTTACCGGACAAAGCGATTGACTTGGTTGATGAAGCTTGTGCAAACGTGAGAGTCCAACTTGATAGTCAACCTGAAGAGATTGATAACCTCGAAAGGAAGAGGATGCAGCTGGAAATTGAACTTCATGCCTTGGAAAGGGAGAAGGACAAAGCCAGCAAAGCTCGGCTTGTGGAGGTACGATACAATGTTCTTCTCTGTTAGAATATGAGATAGTCATGCTTGTTCTGTAATTGTTTCTATTTGGCATCTTCGTTTGGAACATGTCCTTAGTATACATTTATCAAATTACGAATCTGTAGGTGCGGAAAGAGCTTGATGACTTGAGGGACAGGCTTCAGCCTCTCACAATGAAGTACAGGAAGGAAAAAGAGAGGATTGATGAGATTCGAAGGCTTAAACAGAAAAGAGAAGAGCTCATGTTTTCTTTGCAAGAGGCTGAACGAAGATATGACCTTGCAAGAGCTGCTGACCTAAGATATGGAGCAATCCAGGAAGTGGAGTCTGCAATTGCCCAACTTGAAGGAGCTACTTCCGAAGGGAATGACATGCTCACAGAAGATGTTGGGCCGGAGCACATTGCTGAAGTTGTGAGCCGTTGGACAGGGATTCCAGTTACCAGACTTGGCCAAAACGAGAAGGAGAGGTTGATTGGTCTTTCTGACAGGTTGCACAAGAGAGTTGTGGGGCAAGATCAAGCCGTAAAAGCTGTTGCTGATGCGATTCTAAGGTCAAGGGCAGGGCTTGGAAGACCACAACAACCAACTGGATCGTTTCTGTTCCTTGGCCCAACTGGTGTTGGCAAAACTGAGCTTGCGAAGGCCCTTGCTGAGCAGCTCTTTGACGACGAAAACCTTTTAGTTCGGATTGATATGTCAGAATATATGGAGCAACACTCTGTCTCTCGCCTCATCGGGGCACCACCTGGGTAAGTACCTAACAATTTACTTTTTGAAGTTGGTTTGATTATGAAGTTTTTCTTTCTTACATCTTTGCACTTTCTCAGGTATGTTGGTCACGAGGAAGGTGGACAACTAACTGAAGCCGTGAGGAGACGACCTTATTGTGTCATACTCTTTGATGAAGTAGAGAAAGCTCATGTTGCTGTTTTCAACACTCTGCTCCAAGTGTTGGATGATGGTAGACTGACGGACGGGCAAGGGAGGACAGTTGACTTTAGAAATTCGGTGATTATCATGACATCAAACCTTGGCGCAGAGCACCTTCTATCAGGCCTAACAGGGAAAGTGTCAATGGAAGTTGCTCGCGACTGTGTGATGCGGGAGGTGAGGAAACACTTCAGACCAGAGCTCTTGAACAGGCTTGATGAGATAGTGGTGTTCGATCCCTTGTCGCATGACCAGTTGAGGAAAGTAGCCCGGCTCCAAATGAAGGATGTAGCTGTCCGGCTTGCTGAGAGAGGTGTTGCTTTGGCAGTCACTGATGCTGCTTTGGACTATATTTTGGCAGAGAGTTATGATCCGGTAAGTTTCTCAACTTGATGCAAAATGTCTGTTATAGATTGGTTTGGTCCGTTGGCTGACTCTTCTATGTTGTATGGTTCAGGTGTATGGAGCTAGACCTATAAGGAGATGGATGGAGAAGAAGGTGGTCACTGAGCTGTCAAAGATGGTTGTGCGAGAGGAAATAGATGAAAACTCCACCGTTTACATAGACGCTGGCACTAAAGGATCTGATCTTGTGTACCGTGTTGAGAAGAATGGAGGGCTAGTGAACGCTGCTACAGGGGAAAAGTCGGATGTATTGATTCATATTGCGAACGAACCAAAGAAAAGTGATGCAGCTCAGGCGGTAAAGAAGATGAGGATCGAGGAAATAGAAGATGATGATGAGGAAATGGTCGAGGATTAAGTCTTAACCTTTAACCGGTTTCCAACGTATTATAGTTCTTTGAAGTGTCATAGTTTAAGCTTTTAGAGTCCGTAGAGACTCGTGCTCTGATTCGGTTTCGGGTTGGGGTTCTTTGGTGTAGAACTGGAAAAAGTCTTTCTCTTTTTTCTTTTTTGAATGACAAGTGTACTTTGATTACATTTCCGTACAAGTAAATCCATAGAACTTGTAATTATTTGTGTTTTATTAGATTATGTAGACCTTATTCAATCCCTAGCATCGGTGGTTAAGAGAGTCTTAACAATGTCATCAACGACACCTTTACAATGAGGGAAGAAGCGGCCACTTCCTTGAATCTCATGATAGTGAACCCATGGAAGCTTATGCGCAATATAGCGTTGAAGCTTCACATGCACTAAAATGTCCTTTAAGTTCCTCCACCAATAGTTAACCACTGGAGCAACCAATGTTTCTCCGGCTAACTGGTGAGGAATGTATCTAAGACATTCTCATGCTGTTTGTCCTCCCATGGAGTACCCGAGAAGGTAAAATTTTGATCCTAGACTCAATTGATCAGCATGCTCTTCAATGTCCAAAGCCAAGCTCAGTGGTGTACGGTTTGGATTTGGATCGCTCTCTCCATAACCCGGTTTGTCAAATGAAACCATATACAACTAGTTCCTCCACCAAATCCTATAAAAACAAAATTGATCAGGGAAATTTGAAAAAATGTTTAAATGGTTCTGAGTTCTAACTAATCTAATCTAGTAACAATTAAGACAAGCTACTTAAAGAAGTATTATATAATAAGAACTTAACTAGAAAGCTACTTAAAGAAGTATTATATAATAAGAACTGAACTAGAAATTGATATATGTAGATATTAGTTTAGTTTTCACTATCATTTGATATCATTTAGCATTCATTAATCTTCATTTTAGATTAGTTTTTGGTATATTTTATATTTTAGAGTTTTAGATAGATCGAGTCGTATATTTTCTGTTTTGAGTCTATTTTAGGTGATTTATAGAGCATACCTTGAAGTATTTGAGACTTCGAAATGAGATACACTTTCATACTATGAAAATTGGTTGAGTAAAGCATGAAGAAATGAAGGAAAATGACCTGATAGGAGGAGAGGTCGACCCTCGACCCGACATGGAACGCTCGAACTGGGACGCAACGATCGTAAGGCTTGTGGATGTGCCCCACGTCGCTTTTTACCTCGTCCTGACGCACTCGACCTCAGGAACGCGCGAGCAAAGCATTCTGCATGTTCCCCCACGTCGACCCATGGACCGGCGTGAGGGACTCGACCCGGGATGCACGATCGAGAAGCCTCGCGGATGCACGGGATGTCGCCCCTCGACCCGACCTGGAGGTGTCGACGCCAGACGCACGACCATCATCCTTGCAGGTGTTTGCTGCGTCGACCCCTGTCCCGACCCGAGGGACCCGACACTAGTCTGGAAGCACGGGACGTGGACTCTCACCTCGACCTCATGACCTCGACGCCTCTTGCATGTGGTTCACTTAAGTTGGTTTGTCCCGAGTCAAACCGAATCTGTTTTGTAATCTTTAAAAACTCTAAGTTTAAGGGTTTAGCAAGCTTTCAATCACTTTTTAATATGTATCCACTTAACACATTTTGGAGAGTAAGTTTTTGAGAGAATTTTGTACTATTTTGGATGATCCTTTTGGATTATTTCCTTGAAGTTTATTGAAGAATCTCATTACCTTTCATCTTCTCTTTGCGTCATATTTATGTTTTTGTCATTTGTTTTGTGTTTTCTTGTTGAGATGTGTGAATAGTTTCTAGAGTGGATTGAGGTTTGGTAGATCCTAGGGGCTAGAGGATTGATTGTGATGTTTAGGTTGATAGATCATTCATATTAAGTAGTCTTAATGCTAGTTTCATCTTGGCTATTTGAATCTAGAAGCTAGGAGTTTTGTTGTCCGAAAGGTGTTCGATGAAATTCACGAGAGACCTTTTTATGAGCTCTTCTTCCTTAGCCATTGAGAGATGATGTTAGGGTGATTAGTGAACTTAATGGACTTGTTTGTAATGCTTATTGATCTTTGAATTAACAAATGAGAGTTTAGCTAAGTTGATTGATTGATAAAGTGGTTAATGCCATGAGAGTGGGTTAGTCTTGAGTTGTGTTCCATGTTCTAAGTTGAACTTAATTGTTCTTGTTGCATCTTCAATCAGTTGTCTTCCCCTTTGATTAATTGTCTTACCTTAATCCATTCGCTTTCGTTTATTTGTCTTTGCATTATTTTCGCTCTGTTTTTGTTTAAGTTATTTTGTTGTTATTTTTGCTTAGTTTATGCTTGTTTGGTTTTGTTCTAGGCTAAGTAGTAGTAGTTGTATTTTAATTTCGTTCATCTTGGATTGCTTTAGCTTAAGTGAGAATCCTATAGTTTTATTGTGTTAGTTCTATGTTTATTGCAGATTCGATCCTCAAGTACTTGCAATGATAGTTGTTTGTATTTGTTGAAATTAATTGAGTGTAAAAAACAAACATTAGAAGCATCCATGTACATAATCTTGTGTGATTGTGTAATGAAAGTACTGGAGAGAGTAGAGTGGCGAAAATGGCGTCATGTCTACAACTATCTGATCCATGAATGAAAATAATTTTCCGGTAAGCTTTGTCTCTGGGAAGTCCATGCTCTTTGTAAGCCAAATGTCTGGCGTCTCATAGCTTTATATGCGGTACTGTGATCGGTGGACCACCGAGTAAGCCACATAGTTTCGGTGGAGGAGGTTCAACGTTGACTGATAAGTCAACGCCATGATTATCCCAGCTATGATAATCACACTTGAGGAACGAAGATGATTGCCTGATGCTTCAATCGCCATTACACGAGAGGAGAGGCACGGAGGTTGAAGGAACAGAGATGTTTTGGGAGAAAGCAAATTACAAGTTTACTACGTCACTGAAGAAGAAAGTGTATTCTATATATAGATGAATGTGACACATCAAACTCCTAATTTTTTTCTCTAACTCAAATAATCATTAAATTACGAATAAGTTGTCTTTCTAATATTACGAACAAGAGCATCAATTTTATGATTCAAAAATCTTGAAACTATATAAAAAAAATCGAAAGAAACTCCTCAACCTCGAAAAGTCTTCTTGGTAGGTGTTGAAGGCCGGCAGCTCACTTTGATCATCAACCTCCTAATTAAGAGGATGATTAATACGTATATTTATTTCATTTCTTTTTACAACAAAGACAATATAGACGAACACGAGCTTAATCACATATATATTAGTCCAATATTTCGTATTTTGTATCATCCAAAAAAATATAAAATTAATCAACCACTTATAACTGTTTTTGAAGTTCTAAATGAGAATCGAACCAGAATTTGTGCAAATTTACATTTTTTCCTTAAGTCTCAAAACCAAATCCACCAAATTTTTACAGACCTAAATATCGTTGGACAAATGTCTAGGGTAAGTTGACAACAAATATAAAAAATACGTTAATTTGGCCAAATATTACAATTGTCTAAAACTTCAATTTTCTTCCTCATCTCCGAGATCATTTTGTGGCGCCACGTGAGTGAAGTAGACAATTTTGGTGAGTGCCATTTGGTTGTAGCACAAACATGTGTTGCACCATTTAGATAGTGACATTGATATAAATTAGATATACCAAAAACTTAATTAATGATGTTTCGACAACTAAGCAACAATGCAAGCAGACAATCAATTAGGTGAATCCTCCGTTCTTCTAATTAAGAGGTCAAACGTGTTGCAACAAGATCAAAGTATAAAACATGATAATTGATCATTTATGCATGATTAACCAAAGGGCTAAAACTAACTTATAATGCTAAAAAAGGCAAAAAAAAAAATCATGTAATTATCATAATATATTTATATATTCTTAAAATACAGATAATAAACATGTAAATCTATGTAAGGTTGGAAAAAATATCAAACTCATACTAGGTACCTAATGTAATTAATTAGGGTACTCTTATGTATTTCATATCTGACTGGGTAATGCATACTGCACTTAACTAAGTTATTTGGCCCATACTTTAAGCCCGTAGGCTTAGGCCCATACAAAATTAAATGAAACAACGAGAACAAGGGGTTAGTATAAAATCGTGGTTAATGCATTAGGGTTTTTTCTTCGTTTTTCTCAGCTGCGGCAGTCTTGCGTTGACGTCAGAATCGAAAATGGTGAAGGGACGCCAAGGAGAACGAGTCAGGTACTTGTTCTTCTTACGAATTCTTAATCTCTTCTCGTTCTACAAGTTTGATCTATCTTTAGTTTTCGAAGCTGATTTTCTATTGTATCACTTCGAGATTTACTTCGTTTGCCTGTAGTTCCCCTCTTTTCCTTATCACTGATTCGTGTTAGTTTAAGACTATTATCTGGTTGATTGTAGGTTGAAACTCTCTGCTTATACAATGCTCAATTTCAGTAAAGCTATGTGTTGCTGCAATCTAATTATTTAATTATCTTATCAAAATGTTGCAGACTCTACGTGAGAGGAACCATCCTTGGATACAAAAGGTGACTCGTTACTTCAATCTCTTGAGCTTTCATTTTATACTGCTAATACATTAGTCTTTGATTTTGGCTCTAGATAATCAATATAACATGTAAAAATGAACCTTGGGATTGTAGTTTATGCAAATGAAACTGGTAATATTGCTTCCTACATAGCAAAGTTCTCTGCTTCGATTCTGAGGCCTTTATTTAGATAGCTAGCTGTCTGGGGTTTATTAGATTTGTAGACTACTTTCATGTGATCAATGTACACGTGTTGTTAAACAAACACTTGTTGTCATATCAAAAAACGAGTCCTTACCATTTGATATTTGCAGCTTGTCTGACATTATTACTTGAATGTGCAGGTCGAAGTCGAACCAGTATCCAAACACATCCCTTGTCCAGATTGAAGGAGTGAACACACAGGAAGAGGTGAATTGGTACAAGGGAAAGAGGATGGCTTACATCTACAAGGCTAAGACTAAGAAGAATGGTAGCCACTACCGTTGCATTTGGGGAAAAGTTGCTAGGCCTCATGGTAACAGTGGTGTTGTTCGCGCTAAATTCACATCAAACCTGCCTCCTAAAGCCATGGTACTTACAAAAATTAAAAATTTATTCTTTTTGTTTAAGCTTAGAAGTGAATTCTTGTGCTTTGGTTTCTAACAAGACACTATTCTTTGTTTACTTGCAGGGAATGAAAGTCAGAGTCTTCATGTATCCGAGTAACATCTGAAGCATTTAGACGGCATATAAACTTATAATTTAGCTGCCGTGGTTTTGTTCACTAGTTCCTTATTTTGTATTTCATATTGAAAGCATTTCCTTTCTTTGTTTGGAGATTCTCTTAAATAGACTTTGATCATGGATTTGGTTTTTAATCCCAAATTAGTCTCTTCTTTTCCCCACAATTGATCATATATCGTCGAGTTAAAACACCGTTTTGATTCCATTAATATTGCTTCTGAAATTTCATCATACAAACAAGCGATGTCGTGTGCAAATGTTACATTCTTCTTTATTAACATTTATTACGTCAAATTTCGGTGGGATCATTTCAAAGTATTACAAATATATCTTTTAACATTTTAAATCGAGTTAGGTGTGTGTCTGTAACTTAACTGAATAACAAATGGACTCGATTTGTTTTATAGGACATAGGCCCATTAGACTTTATTGGGCCTAGATAGGGTAACTTTTGAAATTAATCAAAATATTGTTGTCCACTTAAACAAAAAATACAAAAAACCTAAGATTCTCTGAGAGGAAACCATACAAGGACTGTCTGTCGACTGTGGAACACTCGGAGTCGGAACTTCGGTCCTATTAAGACAGTCCCAGAAAGAGAGAGAGAGAGAGACAGAACCCTAAACCCATTAGTCACTTTTGTTTGTTGTTCAGGTCATCGCTCACGATGAATGCCTCCGAAGCAACTCGTACGGCTTGGTTCCTAAACGTAAATATTCTCTTACTTTTTCTTTTCAGAGGTCGAATTTTTATGTCGATTGATTGATGAATTTATTTGCTTCCGCTATATTGCCTAAACTTTTCATAGACTCGTCGAGATACAGTCGAAAAGTAATATTTGGAATTATGGGATTGTGCTGATGTTGCAGTAACTTCGGATTCTGATTTCGTAGAAACTTTATGATATTTGGCTGCAGTGATTTTTGTTCTATTTCATTCATGTGTACTGTTATCCTACTTGAAGATTCAATTAGATGATATTTTCGTTTTAACAAGTTAGTGGTTCTTGCAGGGTTCCAATAGACAAGCGATGCTTTTGCAGAGGAGCTCGACCAGTCAATTGTGGGGTTCTATTAGACTGCGAACTTCCCGGCTTTCTTCGAATGTAACCAATGGTGCTAGCTTGAGATGCTCTGCTCAATCTAATAGGCCTAAAGCTGCTGCTTCTACGGGTTCTTTTATTTCTGCTGATGAGCAACCGAGCTTAGTTGAGAAACCTGCTGCAGAGGTCATCCAGTTCTACCGAGTTCCTTTGATTCAAGAAAGCGCAAATGCTGAACTTCTCAAGGCGGTTCAAACCAAAATCTCCAACCAGATTGTTAGTTTGACTACGGAACAGTGTTTCAATATTGGGCTTGAGTCAGGATTAGCAGACGAAAAGCTCTCGGTTCTGAAATGGATTCTTCAAGAAACGTATGAGCCAGAGAATTTAGGTACTGTTGTTGTCGTGCTATTTTTTTGTAATGTCAACAAAGGTTTTTGGGACTCTCTTTTTTTGATGGTTGAGCTAAATATCAGGTACGGATAGTTTTCTTGAGAGGAAGAGGCAGCAGGGACTCCATGCTGCAATTGTTGAAGTTGGTCCCAGATTATCTTTTACAACAGCATGGTCCACCAATGCAGTTTCGATATGTAGAGCTTGTGGATTAAACAAGGTGACTCGCTTGGAAAGGTCGAGGAGGTACCTTTTGTTCAGCAAAGAGCCATTGTTGGAAAATCAAATAAAGGAATTTGCAGCAATGGTTCATGATAGGATGACCGAATGTGTGTACTCTCAAAAATTGAATTCATTTGAGACAAATATTATTCCGGAGCAAGTAAAGTATGTACCTGTTATGGAGAAGGGTCGGAAGGCGCTCGAAGAAATCAACCAGGAGATGGGTTTAGCCTTTGATGAGCAAGATTTACAGTATTATACTAGACTTTTCAGAGAGGACATTAAGCGTAATCCTACCAATGTGGAACTATTTGACATCGCTCAATCAAACAGTGAGCATAGTCGACACTGGTTCTTTGCTGGGAAAATGGTTATTGATGGAAAGCCAATGGATAAGTCTCTTATGCAGATTGTAAAGAGCACTTGGGAGGTAACAAGAAAGAGCTCCAGTCAAAATTTATCTCCTTTTCTACAGTTTTGAACTTTTGGTTCATATAATTCACTCTTATCTTCTGTCTTGAACGTTGCAGGCAAATCAAAATAATTCAGTCATTGGGTTTAAAGATAACTCTAGTGCTATTAGAGGCTTTATGGTGAACCAGCTACGACCTTCACTTCCTGGTTCTGTGTGCCTACTTGATGTCAGTGCACGTGATCTCGACATATTGTTTACTGCTGAGACCCATAATTTCCCTTGTGCTGTGGCTCCTTATCCTGGTGCTGAGACAGGTGCTGGAGGTCGAATCAGGGATACACATGCAACAGGAAGAGGTTCTTTTGTGGTTGCATCAACTTCTGGTTACTGTGTTGGGAACCTTAACATGGAGGGATCTTATGCTCCATGGGAAGACTCATCTTTTCAATACCCATCAAACCTAGCCTCACCTTTACAGATACTCATCGATGCTAGTAATGGTGCGTCGGACTACGGGAACAAATTTGGAGAGCCTATGATTCAGGGATATACCAGGACTTTTGGAATGAGACTGCCAAGTGGAGATAGACGAGAATGGTTGAAGCCAATAATGTTCAGTGCAGGGATTGGACAGATTGATCATACTCATATAACTAAAGGGGAGCCAGAGGTCGGAATGCTTGTTGTTAAAATTGGTGGACCTGCTTATCGTATTGGCATGGGAGGAGGAGCAGCTTCGAGTATGGTTAGTGGTCAGAATGATGCAGAGCTTGATTTCAATGCTGTGCAACGTGGAGATGCAGAGATGGCCCAGAAGTTGTACCGTGTTGTTCGTGCTTGTATTGAGATGGGCGAGAAGAATCCCATTATTAGCATTCATGATCAAGGTGCTGGTGGCAACTGCAATGTTGTCAAAGAGATTATATATCCGCAGGGTGCAGAGATTGACATAAGGGCTGTTGTTGTGGGTGATCATACTATGTCGGTGTTGGAGATCTGGGGAGCAGAATATCAAGAGCAAGATGCGATTTTGGTGAAAGCTGAGAGTCGGGGTCTCTTGCAATCAATCTGTAAGAGGGAAAGGCTTTCAATGGCTGTGATTGGAACAATTAATGGGGAGGGTCGCTGTACTTTGATTGACAGCACAGCTGCGGCGAAGTGCAGTAAAGAAGGTCTACCTCCACCTCCTCCTGCGGTGGATCTTGAACTCGAGAAGGTTCTTGGTGACATGCCTAAGAAGACTTTTGAGTTCAACCGCATTGCTTATGCTCGGGAGCCACTTGATATTGCTCCTGGGGTTACATTGATGGATTCTTTGAAAAGGGTTCTGCGATTACCATCAGTTTCTTCAAAGCGGTTTTTGACAACCAAAGTGGATAGATGTGTGACTGGTCTTGTTGCTCAGCAGCAAACAGTTGGGCCATTGCAGATCACCCTTGCTGATGTTGCAGTTATCGCACAGACATTCACAGATCTAACAGGTGGTGCATGTGCCATTGGCGAGCAACCAATCAAAGGCTTGCTTGATCCTAAAGCCATGGCTAGACTAGCTGTTGGAGAGGCTTTGACAAATCTGGTTTGGGCAAAGGTCACAGCTCTTTCTGATGTGAAAGCCAGTGGTAACTGGATGTATGCCGCCAAACTTGAAGGAGAAGGATCAGCAATGTATGATGCGGCGATTGCTCTGTCTGAAGCGATGATTGAACTTGGTATTGCAATTGATGGTGGAAAAGACAGTCTTTCAATGGCAGCTCATGCTGACGGTGAGGTTGTTAAAGCTCCAGGAAATCTTGTGATAAGTGCTTATGTTACCTGTCCAGATATAACAAAGACAGTGACTCCGGATCTGAAGCTAGGAGATGGTGAAGGTCTTCTCTTGCATGTTGATATAGCAAAGGGAAAGCGGAGACTAGGTGGATCTGCACTGGCTCAGGTTTTTGGTCAGATTGGAAACGATTGTCCTGATCTTGATGATGTTCCATATCTGGAAAACGTGTTCGAGGGCATTCAGGCTCTCATTTCAGAAAATTTGGTATCTGCGGGACATGACATCAGCGATGGTGGACTAATAGTAGCAGCTATGGAAATGGCTTTTGCTGGAAACAAAGGTATAAGTCTCAACTTGGCATCTAACGGGGTTAGCCTTTTTGAGACTTTATATTCTGAAGAACTTGGTCTTGTGATGGAGATAAGCAAGACAAACCTAGATGTTGTAATGGAAAAACTCCGTGGTTTTAACGTTGTTGCTGAGATCATTGGAAAAGTCACTGACTCGTCTATGATAGAGGTAGAAGTTGATGGGATTATTCATTTGAGTGAGAAAATGACATTACTCAGAGACATGTGGGAAGACACCAGTTTCCAGTTGGAAAAGCTGCAGCGATTGGCGTCTTGTGTAGAGATGGAGAAAGAAGGTTTGAAGTCGAGGCATGCACCTGATTGGAAACTCTCATTTACTCCTTCCTGGACCAACAAAAATTATATGTCTCAGAGTAAGATCGCTCTGTATAACTGTTTTTCCTAATCATATATTAAGTATATATTTCCTGATAAGAACGCTTGTTTATTGTATATGCAGACGTGAAGCCAAAAGTAGCAGTGATCCGAGAGGAAGGCAGCAATGGAGACAGAGAAATGTCAGCTGCATTTTATGCTGCTGGTTTTGAACCTTGGGATGTAACAGTGTCTGATCTTCTAGCTGGAGCTATCACTCTTGATCAGTTCCGTGGGATTGTGTTTGTGGGAGGGTTCAGTTATGCGGACGTACTCGACTCTGCCAAAGGATGGGCTGCTTCAATAAGATTTAACGAGCCTCTCTTGAGTCAATTTCAGGAGTTCTACAAAAGACCAGACACGTTCAGTCTCGGAATCTGCAATGGATGTCAGTTAATGGCTCTGTTAGGATGGGTTCCAGGTCCTCAAGTTGGCGGGTCACTTGATACGTCGCAGCCAAGGTTTGTTCACAACGAATCAGGAAGGTTTGAGTGCAGGTTCACAAGTGTGACCATAAAGGATTCTCCTTCAATAATGCTAAAAGGAATGGAGGGAAGTACTTTAGGTGTTTGGGCAGCTCATGGAGAAGGACGTGCTTATTTCCCCGACGAAGGAGTGTTGGACAAAATGCTTCACTCAGATTTGGCACCATTGAGATACTGTGATGATGATGGAAACATGACCGAAGCTTATCCATTTAACCTGAATGGTTCACCGTTGGGAATAGCGGCGATATGTTCACCAGATGGGAGACATTTGGCGATGATGCCACATCCTGAACGTTGTTTCATGATGTGGCAATATCCATGGTACCCAAAAAGCTGGGACGTTGAGAAAGCTGGGCCGAGTCCATGGTTGAAGATGTTCCAGAATGCAAGGGACTGGTGCTCTTAGCTCTAGACTCATCTTGAGCTTACTTTCTTAATACTAATTTGTCCGTTTCCTGTTTTACCGAGTTTTGAAGGTTGTCGACGAATCATGTACTTTTATCAATGAGTGCTTTTTTTTCTTTTTGTCCTTTCAGCACACAATTTATTTTTGCTGAAAACCGTAAATTATGTGGGCTGTGATTATTTTTCGTTACTATAGATTCAAAAATCAATAAATTGTTAAGCCTATTATTAGTTGGACAAGAACCTTATTTTTAGGTAATTTGTAAATTTTATATATTTTTGGCTTACAAACTAATTTTTTTGGTGTCGAGATGTTCTAAGTTTGTGGTTAGGGTGATTCACCTAATGACTTAGCCTCATGATTCGATTCTTATCCGCTACATTATGATAGCTTTCAAAAATAGATTTTAGGGGTGAAATTTAGGCATTTGATTGAATTTTGTCGATCCAATTGTTGACAAAACAAAAAATTAATTTTTTTGGTCAATTTGTAAAATATCAATCTTTAAATACTTTTTCAGTTATTATGTGTTATTTTTGAAAATTCCTAGATTTTTAATTGTTTGGCTTACAAACTTATTTTTAGTCAATTTCTAGACCATGTTTCTCTGAATCATTTTTCACTCTTTTTTGGCCAATATATAGACCTATAGTTTGGTTGTGATTGGTGTAAGCAAACAGACTATTTTTCTTGTATTGTAATTCAACACACACAAAAATTGCCCTTGTTGAAATTCTAAATTTTTCAATAATGGATAAGTTGAACAAATATGTATTCCTTGTAAAATTTCTATAGAGATATGAGATTATGATTTTATAGCCAAAATTTGATAGAAGGTATAAAGTAGTAGTCAAGTAACAAAATGATAAAGTGGCTATTATTTTTAATTGAAAGGTACAAATGAGAATTTTTAGCTTGAGGAAGTAACTTATTGCCAAATTCTTGCAAGAGGTTTTAAAACGATTGACGTGCATAATGTGAAGTTCACAAACGCTTCCTTAATATCAATACTTACACGAAAGTATCTTATCAAAGAATGACAATATTTTCTTCTATACAAAAACATGGTTTCAAACATACAAGCTATATATTCCGTACATATAGTTAGCTCAACAATTTGTTTGCGCTAAAACTATGTCAAAACTTAGCTTACTTTGTTGCTCTTTCTTCTACAGTCTGTTCAGTGTATAAATTGAATCAAAGAATGCAATTCATCAGCCAACCTTTGGTTCTTTAATGCGCTTTAAAATGAGCAATGGGATCATCGAGATTTCACTGTCGCATGACCAGTATCAGCCAAATGCTTGTGTAGTTTTGTCCTGGCAATGGTAGATTACATGGTTCATTAGAATGTTATAAAGCACACTGCTTGAGAATCACAAAGAATATCTAATGAACCAACCTCGACTCGAACTCCTCTCCGCATCTATCGCATTCATTATTACTGTTCGTCTTCGTTTTCCCCTGCACTTTGGTATATAAGGTTTCAAGAATTATCACACCAAATTTGTGGTTTAGTGGTGCTACAAGGAAGAAAGATTGTACCTTCGTTTTCATTCCTCTGGTTGATTTCTTTGATCTGGCAACCTTCTTGTAAGCCTGCGCCTCCATGTCTCGGTTTAAATCTTGAGTATCATCCGCTTCACCAATCTTTTCCATTAGTTCTCCTTGGTTATTCTTATCCTTACCCTTTTTACTTCTGCGCCTCCTGCCTGTGCTCTTCCGGTTATCATACTCCATTAAATCTGCCTCATCCTTCTGAAAATCCTCAAAAGTTTCGGAAACTGAGGCTGGTGCATTCACATTGTCATCTGTATTACCGTCATCTCCAGGCACCTGTACTTTGCTGGCATCATCTGTCACATCTTTTTCAGCATTCTGTTTATCTTCCTCCTTACCTTCTCTATTATTAACTGTGCTTTTCAGGTTATCAGATTCGCTAAACTCTTCTGTGTCGCTCTCAATCTCGACTTCTGTCCTAGACACGACATTCTTTCGCTTATTCTTCTGTCCAGATACCATTTTCTTCAGTAGACTCATCTCATCATCATCCTCACTTTCACTAGATCCTTTCACATCCTCCTCTGCTAAAAAATACTCCTCATCGGTTTCATCAGCTTCACCTACAAATTCCTCCTCAACAACTTTTTCTTCATCGTTAATATTCAATGCCTTATGAAGCTTCTCATACAGCTGCTCTACACTTTCAGGTGGCTCCAACGGCCCATTAATATCTTCCTCCTCTTCCTCTTCCTCTTCATAATCAGTGAATGATTCCCTCAACTCTGCCACTTTCTCTTTATGTTTCTTTGATTGTTCGTGGTTTTTCCACTGCTTTTCACTTTTGAACTTCTTGCTACAAACAATGCAGTAGAGCTGCTCATTCTTCTTCTTCGCATCATCATCCTCCTCTTCCAAGACACTGAACCCTGCTCCTTCTCCCTCTCCCTCCTCAGCCTTTGCCCAATCAGGCTCTTCATAGTTCATAGCTCTCTCCAATCTCTCCTTCTCCATCTTCTTCTTCCTCGCCCTCTCCTCTTCTTTCTTCTTCTCCAATTCTGCATTCTTCTTCACCATCATGTCAATCACTCTCTTGTCCCTCTTCTTTACAAACTCAGCCAAACCCCTCACAGTCTCATTATACTCTCTCTTCGCTTTCTTCCTCACCTTCTTATTCTCCTCTTCCATCAACCTTCTCGACTTTCGATTCGGTCCAGCCATCACATCATATTCATCCACCCAGCAGAAATCCATAACAGTGCTAAAGCCTATCCAGTAATTATAAAACGCCGTCACCTGAGCATAAGGACTCTCTAGATTCCCCATAATCGGAGCTTCCCTCACAGAATCCATCCTCAACCCTAATGTTCTTGCGAACTTAATCTCGTTAAGGTAAATACTGTTAAACACATCAAAATACACCTTATAGAATCCTTTCCCGGTATCTGAATATCCAGAATATACAGTGGTAGAGAAGAAAGCGAATAGATCTGGAACAGAACCGCCGGGCATTCCACCGGATTTCGAGCCACGAGCTGAACCATGGTCGGCGAATAAAATCTGAGATCGGTGAGAATCATACCAGGCTCGCTCCTTTGGATCGGATAAAACCTCGTAGGCGTGAACGAGCTCTTGGAACTGGGCGGTAGCTTCAGCCTCCGATAATCCACCGGCTTTCATTAGCTTGTCAGGATGACGCTGCAAAGCTAAACGCCGGTAGGACGATCGAATCTCGTCCGGCGATGATTCTTTGCTGACTCCGAGAACCTCGTAGTGACATCGTTTCTCGGAGCGAGACGAGGTCGCCATCGCCTGCTTTTTAGGTATCTTTTTTCTCTTTGGTCAGTTCTCGAGCAGTTGAAGAAATGACCTTGAACGAAGATGTATATATAGTCCAATAATAATTTTTTTTCATTTTTTCTTTACTATATAAGGAAAATTTTAAGAGATAAAGAATCTTATTAAAGAGGGATCAGATTGTTGTTAACAGTAGTATCTTAGAAGAAGAAACATATCATTGAGCCATTTATAAACAAGTTTGTGAATGCATCTTCACTCTTCTTTATACTTGGAGACACAAAGAAGAATCTCACTACTTCTCACCAACCTCATGTACTGAAGAAGATGATGTTTTCCTCTCTATGCTCAAACTTGAGACGACATTGTTGTTATTATCTTTCTCTCTGAAGTTATCTCTAAGGAATTCTACGGCCATGAAGGTGAGTGCTGAGGCCGGAATATACCACATGACCCTCGGAACACTTCCCCGGAAAAAACCCTCTACACCTTCCTTCCACCATATCTGCCCAACTGCATCCAACCATCCTTTGTACCTAAAACACAACCGAAATTACCAAGTTTAATCAAACAAGTTCCTGATTTTACTTTGGGGTTTAGATGATCATTGGAATCTGTTAGAACATGAGACATACTTGATCGTTGATCCTTGCACTTGCAATCTTGTTTTTACAACATCCAGTGGAGTTGTAAGATAAGCACTTAGTCCTGAAGATGCATATAATTAAACTTAGGTCACTATGAATGAGCTATTTGAAATGCTTTTATTACAGTGATTTCACTCTAACGTACCACCAGCTAATCCTCCCAATACGAGACCCTCTATAGAACTGTTGACTCCATAGTGTGGAAACTTTTTCTTTCCCTGATCTGTTAGATCCTTTAATGCTTCATAAAACATTACCTGAGAAGGAAAAACAGTAAAAAGACCCCTCAGATGGATGTATATAAGAATTCTCTGAAGCGCCACATTACTTATAGACATACCATAAGACCAGCAAAAGGCACATCCCTCGCAAGTGTAGACCAATATCTACCAAAAAGTAAAAGGGCATATTAACATGGGTCCCTTGACATGAATGTAACAACTAGAATGATTTATCATCATAATAGACTGGAAATATAATGTACCCAGCATACAGTCCTTTTGGCCCTTGCTCTTTCCATATTGAGCAACCAGCCTGGAACATTCCAGTATAATAACCATACATGTCGCCTCTTGATTTCACCAGTACGCTGTTCCTTGAGATAAAAGAGCTCCAGGAGCTACTAGTGCCTTGAATTTGCATCCGTTGCTTTATGACTTCACAGGGAACATATACAAAAGAACCAAGAGTATCACCTGAAACAAGTAAAGAAGCAGTATAACATGAAGGGTTTAGATGCTTTCCAACTTTAGATAACTCTAGGTTTCCCATTATTTTCAATATTCTAGGGCAATAGTTTCATGAAGTGTATGTGTATGTAAAACAAAAAGCAATAAGTTGTCATGATGAAATTCACCAAAAGGTAAAACAATTACATCGTAGAAGAGAGTAAAGAAAGATGGCAGTTCTAGAGGTTCTCCTCACGTACAATCACCAATTCTTGAAACCTTGCTCTAGTGTGGTTTAGGTGCAACATCTAAACTTTTATGGACTCACCATACTATCATCCCATACCATTAAAACATCTGATAATATCTGATTTTCAGCCAGGTTAAATATAGTTTCATTTCTGCTGCATGCTTGGCATTCAAAATCAATGTTCCACTTCAGCGACCATACGCTTTACTCAAAGAATTTCCATTACCAATTATCCGATAACGAATAGAGGAGAGCTTAAATAATATACCTACAGCTCCTGCTATAAAATGCGCCCAGTGGCCAGCTAAGCTGGGATGAGACTCTTCAATCCATTTTTTTGTGGACTCGATAAAACCAAAGTAGGTAGCTCCAGTGGCAAGAGATCCAGTGATTCCAGGAGCAATTCCCCTATAAAAGCCTAAAATAAGGTCAGCAGCAAAGAGAACCAAAATAAGGGGACATAAGAGAAAATTAGTCCTGTCCCAAGTAAGCAGCACAAAGACGTAATAGCACAGGCAGTCTGTTACTCAGAAGTCAGAACGATAACAAGTAGGACAGCCAATCACACATATGCATGCCTCAGGAAGAGAATTAGGGAATTTAGTTTACAAATAAAGTTGATATATGATATAGCCATTCTTGAAAGGTGGAAGAAGACGAGGGTCAACAGTTTAAGTGATGTACCTTTTAATCCATCACCAACCCAGACAGTTCGGAGCATTTGCGGAATGCTCTTTTGTCTCTAAATAAAAAAAAAACTGAACAAGGTTAGAGAATCGAGATTAATATTCTCAAAATTGCAGGTGAACACACAATCCAGTCTAAGCTGTCTTTCTAAAAATGAAACAGTATATTAAGCTAAAGGCCACTGTAAGTGATGTCTGGTTAATAATACCTGAGCTGCATTCATAACAATTTGACTCTGAAGTCTGGTTTTGAGAGTATCCACAGGATGCATCATTCCTTCTCCAAAAGCTCCAGCTATACCTCCCCATAAGAACTCTCTCCAAACTGCATCAATTCGTTGGACTTTAGACTAATTGACCAAAATTGCATTGCAAGTATGTGATTCCGATGCCAAAAGATAAGACAGAGAAAAAGAAAACAATGCCATTATACATGATCCGGCTGTTCTCATCACAATCACCATACGGAATCTCAACATTTCGCAACGTTTAACCGCAATCATCGCAATCATAAGCACAAAATCAATCTACAACGACTTCGATCGTAATAAACCAAATAGAACGATGAATAAAACAAGAGACTCGACACTCACCGAAAAATTGATCCGGCGTGGCTTTGATTTCGACGTTCTTACGGTAACTCAGAGCAGCTTGCTCATGGCTCGAATCCGACCTCTTACTCGCCATTTCGGTTGCAGAGTGAAGGGACTGAATCTTCCTGAACCTTCCAAGAGTTAGGGTTTTTGAGGTTTTAGTGAAATCACTGTTTGCGCTTCTCGTCAATACGCCGTGACCGGCGACAAAAACCAGAATTTGTGAACCGCAACGATTTACTGAAACAATTAATTCAATTAAATATAGTTTTTTTTTCCTCCAGAAACCTAATGGGTAAAATTGTAATTTCAGGTAATCTCCTGTGGAAAATCTCCAATATAATTTTTCTTTTTCATGAAAGCTTTGGTGTCTTTATTGTCTTTTTTTCATTCCAAAACAACCTTAGATAGAACATTACTTCAAAGTTCAAAGGGTCCTAACCCAAGTACAAAGAACAATGGCCGAAGAAAATAAAGCGAGCAAAAACAAAAGCTTAAAACACAAAGCAGCTAAGAAAATTAAGAACACCAAAAGAGCTGCAAGACCAATATAAAACTAGAAAAGAGAAACACCCTATCGAGACAATGATGGAGTGTTATGCTAGATAAGTTAGAAACTTTTCCATACTTTGTTTGACGATTCCGCCCTAAAGTCTGGGTAGCGCTTCTTTTTGGTTTCTCTGTTTAGCATCACCTGAACTTCATTTTGAGATGGGTTTATGGCCAAGTCAAATTCAAAGGTAGCAGTTAGGCAGGGCCGAAACGTAGGGTGTGACGGCAAGTGTTACGACTCAGGACCCACGATTAAATGATTTCTAACTTGTAAAAAAAAAGAGCCTAAATTTTTTATTTTTGTTTAAGCATATATTAAAAAAACTATATTTAAATCTAGTTCGGGACCTATTAAAAGTTCAAACCGCTCCTGCAGTGAAGTTATCCACGTCTGCATTCTGGTTAATATGTCTTGAATGGTTGGAGAGAGTAGCTAATCCATCAACTCTATCCGCTATAGTTCTGCTGATAAAGGTACATTCGGCTTGGTGAGAAGGAGGTGAGTCTACGTGAGATTGCTGAGATTGTGGATCCATAGAGGTGTTGTTGTCTGGAGAGTTATTTGCAGCTTGAGTAGCGAGATCTGGTGCTGTAAAGTATTCCGTAGGCATTGGGACATAAGTGCAGTGAGACGTGTTGTATCATAGCTTCTGACAGTTAAAACAGAGGCGAGAGACAAGCTCGTAGTGGAAATAAACTTGTACTCTATCTCCGTTGTCTAACCCGATACGTTTGAAGAATTTTAGCATGCTATCAATCTTTGGTTTAACTTTTGTACGTACCAGAGCAGCTCTCGTGAGTGAGGCCTCTTGAACATCCACCTCCAAGACTTCTCCAAGGGCTCTTGCAATCATATGAATCAAAGTGCCTGAAGCATATTGGAGCGGAAGGTCATGAATATGTACCCAAACTAGAATCATAGTGAGAAAACTTGGCTACGGATGCTCCTCCCACCTTTGAATGACGACGAGCCATCCATTGTAAAAAATTGGTTGACTTCGTAGGATTGAGATCATATCAACTTCCGTAGAGAAAAGAAATTAGAGAAACCGTTATCAATGGTGCGCCCTTGGACCCGAGTTTCCATATTCCACTCACGGGGAAAGTGTTCCGCCATTTCATGCAAAGTTTCCAAGAGTTGAGTGGTTTTGCAATGAGATTCATCTTGCTCCGGGCTAACGAGGACGTGTATGCATACCGCGGGATCACTATCTCCAGATCATAGCTGCCAAGGTGGAATTGGTTAAGAGCACTCCAAAGGTTGTTGTCCATTTTTCGAGGTGAGTGAGAAACCAAAACGATGTAGAGAACATCTCCTGATCTCAGTCTTAATCTCCAATATATTAAAACACGTTTCTGTTAGATATTACTTTTCAAACAAAGAAAAACGACAACAGAAGTCTCTACATGATAAACAACTCCAAACGTTATAAATAGAAGTTAAAAACTTCCACAAGTTTATTGACTGAAAACTGCAAAACAAATGTTCGAGGACGCAAACAGTAACGTAAGCAGCAAAATTGTAGACTAGGCTCTCTTGGCAACATCATCATCGGCAGTCTGATCATATCCATCTGGACTATTCTCTGTTTTACCGTTCTCTGCATCACCAAATTGATCATCACCAGCGAACCCACTGCTTTCAAGTTGATGATCCGTATCATTGCCCAATGGTTCGTTGCTGCTAAACTTATCATCAAAGCCAGCATTAGAGGAGCTGCCTTGAGCAAAGTTGTCACTTCCACCAACACCACCTGCAACACCATATCCGCCACCACTGCCAAAGTTGCTTCCATAACCACCACCAGCGTCACCAACGGCATTGCCACCATAAGGAGTGTTACCTCCATAACCACCACCGCCACCAGCATTTCCACCATAGGGCGAGTTACCTCCGTATCCACCGGATCCACCTCCGTAACCACCACCAGCACCTCCTCCGTAACCACCAGAATTTCCCCCATAACCACCACCTGGACCACCGTAACCACCACCACCACCACCGAATCCCCTTCCTCCAAACCCAGTTCCTCTTTCAGTTGCGTAATTCACCCTAATTCTTCGACCATGAAGGTCCTGTGTGAAAAAAAACAAACAAACGATTGACAATGCCAAGTAAACAAGGTACAGTTCCAGACACAGTCTATATACAAAGCTTTTATATTGTAGCAGTAACCAGGTATACAATCCACAAACAGCATGATATAATGATCCTTGCTACTTAACGGATGAATAGTATTTCAAGCTACACGTTGACACCTACCCTAACTAGGTAGTCATCCTTTGAAAGGCCAAAAACATTAAGTGCTCTAGACATATGCATTGTCATGGCCCAACTGATGTTGAAATAGGTCAAACATCCAGAACAGAACAAGACATTGGGATCATAAATGAAAAAGGAATAAGCATCATGAAATTTTATTATCAAAAGAAGCTGGGACTTGTATGTGTTACCTGTCCATCCAACTGCATGGCATTACTAGCCTCCTCGCTTGAAGTAAATGTTACAAAAGCAAAGCCCCTTGATCTGCCAGTTTCACGGTCCACAATAACTTTAGCTGCAATGGACAAAAATTAGTCAGCTCCGAGAGTTGAAAACGAAATCATTCAGAATCAAAAGGAAATCCCAACTTAAAAGGCGAGAATTTTTCACTAACTCAAAAGGGAGATAGGTAGCTACCATCAACAACTTCTCCATATTTGCTAAAAGCTTCTCTTAAGCCAAACTCATCAGTGCTGTAGGAGATACCTGAAGCAACATGGACAATTTTGAGAAAAGCAAGCGGAGAGATAAAAAAACAAAACAAGAGAGTACTCTCTCACACAACTGAAACGGAATTATAGTCACCTCCAACAAAGATTTTTGAAGACGACATGCATCGGATGCTCTGTAGCATAGAGTTCGAGGCAGCGACATGGGTGCTGGTCTGACTAAATATCCTCCCAACTTTACTTAAGAAAGCCATGTGGAGTATAACCGTATTCTGGAAGCAAATAAAAGAACATTCATCTAGTGTTTAGGCAAATTAAGGACATACCAAAATATAAATACCAAAACAATGCAAGTGTATGGTGACCGTAAGATTATCAGACACGAATAATCTATGTCGTCACGATATCAGTTTCCAACATTTCTTATTCCAGAACAATCATTAGTTTGTAGGAAACAATTTTAACCACAGCTTTCAAGGTCAACTCACTAAACCCATATATGGCCTCATTCAATAGTCGAAACCTCGGAATGAAATATCACTCAACACATCTAAACTCCAAATCAATGTCCTAAGTCGCAAGACGAGGATCATAAACTAATATTGCGCAAAAAATCAACGAACAAAGACTCAATTTAGTTTCGGGACAGCTAATGAAACATCTAGATATCAAATCGATTTCATGAAATTAAATGAAACGAACACCTTAAACAGAAAGGAAAACAAAGAAAAATAAAAGGATTAATCGATGAGACAGTACTCACTCTCTAGGGTTTTACGGAGATGCTCTCTCTGGAAGACTCTTTCAATTCTCGCCAGTAGTGAAACAATGTCCCCAACAATGTACGAGAGGCTTATGGTAAGAGTTCGCTAATCGTGTCCGTTGATTTATCTGAGATGATAAAATTGACCGTTGATACGCCCCCTAATCTGCCACAGAGATTTTATTTGGACGGACCCGGTACGACTTAACCAATCGAATCGAGTTTAAAACCGGAACCGGATTAAAATGATCAATCTTCTTATCTTTACTTAGCCATGGCAAAAATAGTTGATTAAAATTGGACACTAATTATTATTTCCAGTACGAAATGTAACTCCTTGACGCGTGCATGTCCTTTAAAATCACAATCCTCTGAAATTTTCTAAATTTAATTTCTTCTAGATTGTATTCTTCGTCTTCATCATTCCTCCTCTGAAAAACGTCAGGTTCATCAACAATCTCTTCAAAGAAACCATTGATATTATCTGAATCTACTACAATTCTGTGTCTTCTCTTACGTTGCAGACTGAAAATATTGGCAAGTAGTTAAAACCCAAGAGACAGATTTCTTCATTTTGGAATCATGGAATCATCTCAAGAACAAAACTTTCTAAACCCTACAAACCAAAACTCAACAAACTTAGCCTCAAAACCAGAAACAGAAGATCCAATCTTACGGCTTTCTTCTTGTTCGTCTTCTTCTTCCTCATCTTGTTCTTCCATAGAAGCTGAACCAAGACCTGATGAAAATCTAAACAATAACAACAGCGTAGAGCAATCTCCTCCAACACAAGTAATGGAGAGATGTACAAACAACACAACCACAACGACTTCAAGCCCTGAAACACCTCCTCCTTACAGAATACCTTCACATGTCTTCGCAAGAACAACTTCTACGGCTCCTGTTGAATGGAGCACTCTCTCCAATGAATCTCTCTTCAGCATTCATATGGGTAACAATAGTTTCACCGGAGGAGATTTCTCCAAATCTGGCGAGCTCTCATTTCCTCAACCTCCTTCACCAATAACTCCTCCTATGCCTTCTCCTTTACCATCCTCACCGGAAAGCACGAACCAAGGAGGAAGCGGAGGAGTGGTGGCTGAGGCTAAAACTCCGGTGGATATGGGTAAGAAAGCAGCTGAAACAGACAAAGCTTACCGTGCAAGCAAAGAAGAAGAACAAAAAGCTGCAGCAAGTATAAGAGAGGTTATCATGGCTAATGAAGCTGCTAATAAAGACAGCAACAACAACAACAAAACTAATAAACTAGATCGTTCTGTGTCTCGTCGATCGGAAGATTTAAGCGTCAAGTCTTTTGCTTTTCCAATGTACGAACAAAAAAGAAACCTTTTTGCAATTATCTATCTCTTTCTCATGTTTTCCAAATAGAAAAGTATTCACTTTTGTTGTTGTTCATCGTGTAGATTGGGGAATGCAGATAAAGGAGGATTACAAGGTTCCACGCCTCAAAATAATCAGAGAAAGCCATTGCAGCCAGAGACACCAAAGGTTTCTACTGAGGCTGAAGGAGATGAAGGATTGAAGAAAGAAGAAGCTTCTAAATCAGCTGCTCCTAAAGCAGATGCTGATAGTGCCTCTAATCGCAATCCCAAATGGCTATCTTGCTTCCCTTGCTGCACAACCTTCTGCGTTTAATTAAGCCATCTTTTGATTCGGAGTTTAGATTATATCTGATTTATGTACCATCTTTAGCTTGATATATTTAGAGAAAATGTTTCCTTCTTCTTGGTGTTAGAAAACTCTGTTCCAAGGTTCACAAAAGTTGTTGTAACTTTAGTGTTTTACAAAGGTTGCGTAATTGATCTCTTTTATTTGACCTTGAAGATTCTCGTCTTCTTAAGAACTGTGTTCTTAAGAATGATGATTAAGACTTTCGCTTTCACAAGTAATGGCAAATAGTACAACATGTTCTATACTACAAGCCTTTGCGTAAGGGAACATTGAAGGCAATTGACTCAAGAGTTAAGGCGGAGACTTGGAGGCTTCAGATAAAGGTGATGTCCATTCTTGAAAGTTATGGAGGCTGCCTGTGAAATCGGTGAAGAGTCCATCAACTTTAAGCACATTAATCCAGTAGTCATACTCATTATATGGGTCTTGGCTGAAGTTAAAGTGTAAGCATGCGTTTTCATTTCTGTACGTGTACGGATGAACCTGAGTTTGTATTTGTATCACAAAGAACATGGTCAAGAATATTAGCATATGTTTTACTGACCTCAATCACCGGAAGAATCTTAAAAATCCTACCTTTAGATTATGTGCATGAGCTCTTTTGACCAAATCTGTGGGGGCTAGAATATATTTATCATCCTTTACTGGAACAATTGTATCCTTCCATGGTCCAATCCCCACAACATATTGTTTTTGTTGGAATAAATTGTCTAATTGCTAGAGAACCGTTCGATTGAATGATCTCTTATAAGCCGTTAGATTGTTTTGAGTTTGATTTAGTCTTGTGTTGTTTGTTTGTGACATTGAGGAGTCCGAGATTTTAGGCTCAACTATGTCACTTACTTAGTTCTTGAATTTTTTGTTTTTCTGTTTTGTAATGGCTATTTAAGCATGTTTTCTGATTAATGAAGTTTTAGTTTTTGCAATCAATTAACGAGCTTTAATATTTACATATTGGTATCAGAGCTTCGTTGGCTTGTGGAAACTGTGAGAGAAGAAGCCGCAGCTTCAAAACACGAGAGAGAAAATGAGTGATGAGAAAATGAAATTGCCACGTTTCGATGGCCACTGGGATCATTGGAGTGAGGTCATGGAGAATTTCTTCAGATCGAAGGGTCTATGGAGCACAATCGAGACCGGTGTCGTGGAAGCAATACCCACAGCACCACTAACGGCGGAGCAGACACAGCAACTGGAGGAAGATAAGAAGAATGATCACAAGGTGAAACATTATCTCTATCAAGCCATTGATAGAGAAACTTTCGAACAAATCTTGGACAGGAGAACATCCAAGATTATTTGGGAGTCAATGAAGAGGAAATTCGGTGGAAATGATCGAGTGAAGAAGTCCTTGCTGCAGAAGCTGAGAAGAGACTTCGAAGTACTGGAAATGAAGGAAACAGAGAACGTAAAGGAGTATTTTACCAGAGTTTTGGTTGTCACAAACCAAATGAGAAGCAATGGAAAGGTTTTGAATGACTTAAAGGTGGTGGAGAAGATCCTCAGAACTCTCAGCGAGAAGTTCATGTACGTGGTGGTTTCCATAGAGGAATCCAAGGAGATTGAAAACATTTCACTTGATGAGCTGCAGAGTTCCCTCTCTGTTCATGAGCAAAAATTCAAAAGGGTGGACAAACCCGAAGATCAAGTACTGAAGGTGACTCATGGTGGAGGAGCAAGCTCAAACCGTGATAGAGGATCTGGATCAAGAGGAAGAGGAGTCAATGGTAGAGGCAGAGGAAGGGGTCATGGTCGAGACAAAAGCACAGTGGAGTGCTATAAGTGTCACCGTCTCGGACATTTCAGAAATGAGTGCCCAATGTGGGAAGAGGAAGCAAACTATGCAGATTATGATAAACAAGAGGAGATGTTGTTGATGGCATACATCGAAGAAGTAAATGGCGAATCAGACCCTGGTATTGAAAAAACTGCAAAAAAGCTGTTAATGGCACATGGAGGTAAGATCGAGAACATGAGAAAGAAGGCTTGGTTTCTTGATTCAGGCTGCTCCAATCACATGACTGGAGACAATGCCCTTTTTACAAAACTGAATGAAGACTTCAAGCATACTGTTAGGCTGGGAAACGATAAAAGGATGGAGGTTGTTGGCAAAGGTAATGTAAAGCTGATCCTTAATAATGTGGTATACATAATCAGTGATGTATACTACATTCCTGAACTCAAGAATAATTTGCTAAGTCTCGGGCAATTACAAGAGAAGGAATTGACAATCATCATACAAAAAGGGGTTTGTAAGATTTTTCATGAGGAAAAGGGACTCATTGCAATGAGCAAGATGAGTTCAAACAGGATGTTCATGCTGATTGACCAAACTGATCATGGGGAATCAAGTCAACAATGATGTCTGCAAACGACTGCAGAAGAATCATCAAAACTCTGGCACGAGCGCTATGGACATCTCAGTCATAGTGGAATGAAGATCCTACAGAGTAAGAAGATGGTGCGAGGTCTGCCAAGTTTTGGTGTTCAGAAATTCACTTGCTCAGATTGTTTGATAGGAAAACAATCAAGAAATCCCATACCTAAAACGAGTTCGTGGAGAGCAAAGGAGGTTCTTGAGCTGGTGCATTCCGACATATGTGGTCCTATTAGTCCCACAACCATAAATGGAACAAGATATGTTCTGTGTTTCATTGATGACTACAGTCGGAAAGCTTGGGGATTCTTTTTAAAAGAAAAGTCAGAAGCATTTGATTACTTCAAGACATTCAAAAAGAAGGTGGAGAATGAAACAGGAAAGCAAATCAAGTGTTTGAGAACTGATCGAGGAGGTGAGTATACCTCAACTGAATTCTCAATTTTTTGTAAGGAACAAGGAATTCGAAGACAACTGACCACCGCCTACACTCCACAGCAAAACGGTGTGGCAGAGAGAAAGAATCGTACGGTCATGAACATGGTGAGATCAATGTTGTCTATGAGGAAAGTGCCAAGGATCTACTGGGCTGAAGCAGTTAACTGGGCATTCTACATCCTGAATAGATGCCCAACATTTGCTGTCAAAGAAGTTACTCCACAAGAGGCTTGGAGTGGTGTTAAGCCAAACGTGGAACATCTCAGAGTATGGGGAAGTTTAGCTCATGTCCATGTGCCAGACGAGAAGAGAAGGAAACTGGATGACAAAAGCATTATCTGTGTTCTGTTTGGTTTCTCGGAAGAGTCAAAGGGTTACCGCTTGTACAATCTAGTAACCAAAAGGATCGTGGTAAGCAGAGACGTGGTGTTTGAAGAAACAAAAGGATGGAAATGGAAAGAAGAAGAAAACATTTCTGAGCTGAAGTGGAATGATGAGGATCAACCATGGGAAGAAATTGATAATGATGAGGAAGAATTTGATAATGATGAGGAAGAAGATGGACCTGCAGTTGATGCTGCAGAAGAACCTGCAACAATTGTATATGCAACTCAACCGCTGGATACGATTAGGGAGGGAAGAACAAAGAGACGGCCTCGTTACCTTGATGATTATATCACAGAAAATCAAGTTTTCAATGAAGATGAAATGGTGAACATGGTTCACATAAATCTCACAGATCCAACAACTTTCGAAGAAGCTCAGAAAAGTCTTAAATGGAGAAAGGCTATGAATGCAGAGATAAATTCAATAGAGAAGAATCAGACATGGGTGCTATCTGATTTACCACATGGAGCAAAGTGTATTGGAGTAAAATGGATATACAAAACGAAATTGAATGAGCTCGGTGAGGTGAGCAAGTACAAAGCACGTTTGGTGGCCAAAGGGTATTCTCAAAAGCATGGAGTTGACTATACCGAAGTCTATGCACCTGTTGCTCGCATGGACACCATCAGAATCGTCATTTCTACGGCTGCTCAAAAAGGCTGGGACATTTTTCAGCTTGATGTCAAATCAGCTTTCTTCCATGGAGTACTCGTTGAAGACGTTTACGTTCAACAGCCTGAAGGCTATGAAGTAAAAGGAAAGGAGAAGAAAGTCTACAAGCTACACAAAGCTTTGTATGGACTAAAACAAGCTCCAAGAGCCTGGTTTAGTCGAATTGAGGAGTATTTTGCCAAGGAAGGATTTGAGAAATCAGAGAATGAAGAGACTCTTTTCTTCAAAACAAATAAGCAAGGTAACATTCTCATTATCAGTGTGTACGTAGATGATTTAATATGCACTGGAGATAATGTTCAATTGATGAAAGAATTTAAGTTGTCAATGGAGAAAGAATTTGATATGTCTGATCTTGGGAAGATGAGATACTTCTTGGGGATTGAAGTGTTGCAGACAGATCAAGGAATTCATATTTCTCAAGCAAAGTATGCTATGGAGGTTCTGAAACGGTTTGATATGGAGAACTGCAATGCAGTGAGTAACCCAATGGTACCTGGAAGCAAAGTTGATTTGGATGCTGATGGAGAACCAGTCGATGAAACTTTCTACAAGCAGGTTATTGGGAGTCTCATGTACATGACAGCAACAAGACCAGATTTACAGTTTGCTGTAAGTTTATTAAGTCGGTATATGTCTAGACCTACTGAGATGCATTTGCAGATAGTTAAGAGAGTCTTGAGGTACTTGAAGGGGACAATTGATTACGGTATTTGGTACAAGAAAGGAGGAAACGAAGAGTTATTGGTGTATACAGACAGTGACTTTGCGGGTGATGTTGACAGTAGAAAGAGTACTTCTGGATATGTTTTTCTGATGAATAACGCAGCTGTAGCATGGTTATCAAAGAAGCAACCGATAGTTACGTTATCCACCACAGAAGCAGAGTATGTGGCTGCTTCAATTTGTGCTTGTCAAGCGATATGGTTCAAGAGAATCTTGGGAGAATTGGGATACAATGTTGAAGGAAGCACTGTAATTCTTTGTGACAACACATCAACAATTAAGCTCTCCAAAAATCCAGTCTTTCACGGAAGGTGTAAGCACATCGCAGTTCGTTTTCATTTTCTGCGTGATCTGGTCAAAGATGAAGAAATAAAGCTGGAGCATTGTGGTTCAAAGGAGCAGGTAGCTGACATTTTCACAAAGCCTTTGAAGAGGGAAACGTTTGAGAGTTTGAGGAACAAACTTGGAATTTGTTCAATAGCAGATAAGCTAAGCTTTCACCAAGCTTAGTTTAGGGAGGGTTTGTTGGAATAAATTGTCTAATTGCTAGAGAACCGTTCGATTGAATGATCTCTTATAAGCCGTTAGATTGTTTTGAGTTTGATTTAGTCTTGTGTTGTTTGTTTGTGACATTGAGGAGTCCGAGATTTTAGGCTCAACTATGTCACTTAGTTCCTGAATTTTCTGTTTTTCTGTTTTGTAATGGCTATTTAAGCATGTTTTCTGATTAATGAAATTTTAGTTTTTGCAATCAATTAACGAGCTTTAATATTTACAGTTTTATGTAGTCAAAATACTTATCTGATGTGATCTCTGCATATGTCTGCTTGGATTTGCAATAAAAGATTGATCAATCACTTTAACAAAAGGAAAACAGCTTCCATGAATCGAAATACAATAAGACGAGCAGAGCATTGACCTGGTTAGTGTCTTGCGTTGGCATTGTAACATCGTCTATTAGTAATACTTTCGGCGAGTCTGTCAAATTTGATATGTACACGAGTGAAGTTGGAGCAAATGACTGAATAAATAATGGTTTTGTTAACCACTTATTGGACAAATATGAGCCTCCATAGCCATACTTCTTAAGCGTCTCCACAAATTTATCCTCAAATCTCCTACCACCTGGCCATTTTACCTGCACACATTAAAGGTTCCGCCTTTAGGGATAATAAAAGCCAAAAGATTATTGCTTCTGCAAATGGAGCCTAATATGATGAATGAAACATTTTTAAGTCAATCTGTATGATTCCACAAAACTAGAAATCAAGTTTGTAGGATTGTTACTCACATGTTGGTTAATTAAAACTGGGTTTTTGATCTCAGGATATACTCCAACAACTCTTGGAGCATCACGAGCAATGTTGAGGAATTCTTCAAATGTAATTATAGGGTACTTTCCTGCCATATGGTCGTAGTTATAAGTTTTCTGTACCAAACGATTCAACAGCTAAAACCAGGAAAGAAAAGCTAGCCAACCGTTGTATTGTTGGTCGCGAAATGAAAATCTTTGCTTTGTACGTAGTTTCTTTAGTTCTTTGAGAGTAAAATCAACTGCAAGCAATCAAAAGGAATCAGTAATTAGCAAATATCTCAAATTTAAGTAAACCAACTGGAAGCTTCATTAGATACTTCTCTGTGCAGTTAATAATAAGATTATGTCAGCAAGCCCTTTTGAGGAAGACTCTAAATGCAGAAAAAAGATTCTAGTAATACTGAGATAGAAACCATGGGAATCTCAAGCCTACTAAACAAAAAGAAAAATTATGGTACTTACAAGGGAAAAAGCCAGTCATGTTGACTCCTTGCACCTCATATGTTCTTTTACGATCAGCAAACTCCTTGTGGCTTGCAACATTGGTTGTGTTGTCAAGGATAAAATCATGAAAACATATAAGCACACCATCTTTGGATGACAAGATATCTGTCTCTATGAAGTCTGTACCCTCTTCAATTGCTCTCTGTCAGAAGAAAGAAATTTGTTTGATTGATTTAGCAGCAATACTCTCAGATCCAGTTTCAATTAAACAGAAGGAGATTGATAAAGAAAGATCAATAATTTACTAAGTATGCAGCTTCAGTTTCTTCTGGAATCTCTCCGTTGGAACCTCTGTGTGCAATGTTATAAGGACGTGAAGTCTGAAGTGGAAGCTTAACGCTTTTGGGTCCTTTGCCAGGGAGAGGGTGCAATATCCTCCCAGCACTCACAGTAAGTAGAAATAGCCATATCAATGGCAAGCATTCTGTAAGATCGATCACCAATAACCACTTTGTATGAAATTTTACTTTCCAACAAGCATCGAACTTTACAAAAACAAAGCCAAGAAAAATAGATCTAAGACTCAAACTTGCAATGGAATAGGAAACAGTGTCTCTCAAGACCCGAACTTTAGCTTAGCTTATAACGAAACAAATCCAGATTCAATCAAATAGGCTTAGTCTCTCTCAAGATCAAAACTTTTTCTTTGAGGAAATGATAAATTAGAGAAATTTCACCAAAACAGCAAAGCTAATGCAATGGGAGCAATCAATCAAGTTACAACAATGAGAAACCCAGAAAGATTTAATGCATATAAACCCTGAAAACAAAAACAAAAATGTTGAAATTGGTAAAGCTTACCTACTTGTAAGAATCATGAGGAACCTGGATCAACGGGATTACTTGTCTCGTTCTCTTTATATTTCCTCTTGTGCGACTCTTGGTTCTTGTCCATCTACACGGTATATCCTTATCTATTTATATTAGTCTTAAAAGTCTTATATTATCACATATCATTCTTCTTTGGTTCATATTGTGCCGAATATTCCGCAGTTATATGATTGAGACGACTTTTTGAGGTTGCTTTTTACTCTTCCCCACCCAAATAAATTTAGGACTGACCAATAATGTAACTCAGTTGTTTTGTTTCCGTGTCGCCGGAATCGCTGTTTTGAATTTGGATTGAATCGCTGCGACGGTGGTGGCTATGAGTATATTATTTGAATTTGGTCGAAGTAAAAGCAACTGACCACGCCACACACATATCATGTGGCTATGAGTATATTATTCAAAAACGTTGAATTAAGCATATATATACATTTATAATTCACATATGCTCAACGAGGCATATTTAATATTTGCATTAGACTTTGTAAATGTACTTTTTTCCTCTTAACAATTGAATCGAATCAATAACCAAACCTTTTCACTGCAAACTACCCAACAAGCTGAAAACGTGAAATCACTAACCGGTAGAAGTATTTGCATTGTACTCAAAAATTGCATGACAATGTCAAATTAGAAAGGAATGTGTAGCAGACCCAAAAGTATATATTTAATTTTTTTCTCTTTGGTCAAAAATATATATCTATATTTTTAAAAGAGATTTTTTTAATAGAATAAGTAATGTTGAAAAACAAAGACCTATTTCAAAACAACGACTTTGAAGTTGTAAAAAGATAACATTTTAAAACCTTTTCCTTAAAAATTTAATTATGAATAGATCAAAGAAGTTAATAAGTTTATATTTTAACTCATATCGAATCAAATTTTTAATAACTAGTTATATCTAAAGAGGATTTGATATATTTTTAATAATTATTTTTATTCTTACTTTATTTTATCATATTTTTGAAAAATAAATTAAAAATTACATCACAAAAATCTATGAAATTTTTTTTATAAATCTTTTACATATATATGCTTTAAATTTTTCAAAACGAACATATATTGCTCAACATATAAAAAATTATGTATATAAAATACGTTTATGTTATATATAAATATAGGTATCGTTATACATGGAAACTAGATTCTAACTCGTACATAGCACAGAATAATATTTAAAAAATTACTTTTTAATTTAAAATCATAAGATAGGTATTGTAATTATTGAAAATCTAATTACATGTAATTATCAAATTAACCATAATTATGAAATAGTTTGTAATATTAAATTTGAATATTATTATCAAATAAAATATGTACTATTTGACTTGTTATTATCAAATAACATGATATCAAATGATATGTAATGACCATGTTACTTTATGGTGATTAGGATGATCCAGCTAATGACTCAGACACCAGAGTTTGATTTCTCTCCAACTACATTAGTAAATTAATAAAGGATATTATGGTGTGAACTTTAGGCTATGAATCAAACTTTGTCGATCCAATTGTTGACAAAAAAAGTGACATGTAATGAATAAAGATCAATGACCGGTATTTTTATTATTGAATATCAAACATAACTATACAAATAGCAAATGTTTTTATGGTAATTACTTTATATTCGTATTACTCTTATCTATTTTTAACAACATTCGAGTTTTATAATTAAGAATTTTCTGACTCAGGTTCACTTAAAACTCATATAAGTTCATAGATATATATACACTAAAAATATATTTTGTTTGCAAAATACTAATTTATTTTACTCATTTTCATCTAGAATATTTTTTACAGTATTACTATTTTATATACAAACTACATCTATTTGATATTATTATTATTATTATTATTATTATAATTATAATAATAATAGTTGAAGAGTGGGATGTTAATAATTGAAATTATATTTTGTTACAATGTCTACCTCTTAATTATTTTATTTGGAGTATGAAAAGGAACGAAAAAAGCAAAACATTTTTGTTATATCATCAAATATTGTTAAGAAAAAAACTAATTTATAGAGCTTAAAAGATTTTTAACATTTTCAAATTTAAATGTTTAAATAATTTAAATATTATTTTCTTTTTCTGGTAAAATTATTTTTAGTTTAGAGACTTAGATGTTTTTTGCATTTTAAAAGTTATATTAATTATTTTAAAATACTGATAATTAATCTTATGCTAAATAGTCTTAATATAATTTTTGTTCTTGTTATTTATTATAGATATCAGTAAATTATTAGAGACTAATAAATATTGGATATAATAAATGAATATGGTGAATCAAAAATAAGTTGATAAGCTGAAAAAAAGCAACATTAGATAATGATATATTTAAGTATTGTTACAAACGATATGTGTTTCTTGAATCATCTAAACTTGATCATCAAGTTTTTATTGTATCCCACATCGACAATATATGTTTTGTAACCCCTCATCACTATGTACATAAGATCTTTGTGTAATAGATATAATTCATACCAAAATCAAATATAGTAAAAAAAATTAATATTTTTTTGCTATATTTCAGTGTCTTGCCGATCAATCAGATTTTATTTATATCTTATAGTTATTATTATATATCGATCAGTATAAGTTTAAATTTATATATTATTATAATAGTCGTCTAGTTCTTTCATAATAGATGACTCGACCTTTATATATATAAATATGTTGTTAGACTCCCTTTAAATTTAAATGTTGTTAGAATATTCGTTTAAATTTAAATATTGTTATTATGTTGGTTTAAATTTTAAATGTTGTTAAATTGCTCGTTTAAATTAAAATATTGTTATGTATATGCAAATCCATCTGTGTTGATATGAGAACCTGATATACCATTCGTCTTCTTCGATGGAAGTGGTGCTTATGTCACTACCTCTAAGGCTCAGGGAGATTCCATCGAAAAAGACGAATGTATATGAGATTGTCGTATCAACATAGGTGAATTCGCATATGTATAACATCACATGTAAATATTTTAATCGTTGTACATAAAATTGCATATGGGCCTTCATATGCTAACCACATGGGACTTTATACATCAAAGAACTTTCAAGTCCCTTCACCAGGAGTGGTGTGACTGGAGTGGAGATAAATGAATCTTCAAGTTATTATGTTGTTATGGATAGTTTGTGTGTTTTATTATTATACATGTAATGTTTAATTACTTTTTAATTTTCATATAACTTTATATTTTCATGTAATTTATGAAGTTTTATCATTTTTAAAAAAATTATATTTGAAGATTGTTGGAATTCTTTATTTTGAGGTTTCCCTCCCCTCTTAATCTTTACCGCTTTACAGTTTTAATCAGGTTTAACCATCTCAAGGAACTTCAGTAATTACATAGCATACCATATGATTATTATGCTGCTGTAGAATAATACATAAGAAAATAAAAACGTTATATCAGCAAGACAAAGATACCAGAGTTAAACATTGAACAGTTAAAAGAGTTAAAGAGTTAGAGAAAGAAGAGAAACCACTTGTGTAATATACTTTTTCTTCTTCAACAGACTTAGCTACTGGTCTGCAAATAGCGTTCTTCGCCTTCCTGACTTTACTTGCAGACGGCTAGTTTCTGCATGCACTATTTCATTAACCAGATCCTTGAAGAGAAGCCTCTCTACATCCAGCACCAATCCTGAGATTTCTCCACTGAAGTCTGCCCAGTTCCCAGATCGAATGATCACATCTTCAGCAAGTATACTTTTCAGGAAGTCGTCTTCTTCCGCCAATAAGATGTTTTCTGATCTCTTTGTGGCTTCCTTTTGCAATGTTTCTATCGCTGAGCACAGTTCTTTAAGTAGTTGTTGTGCACTCATGGTTTTCTTAGTCATCTTAGCAGATGACTTTATCAATGGATTCGTTGTGGCTTCAACTGAACCTAGTTTCTCTACCAGAATCTCATTAACAGTGTCGAACACAAGTTTTCGGTTGAGCTTCTCATTGTTCAGAACCTTGCTTTCTTCTTTGTGTAACAGATGTGTGGTGCTGCTTCCCTTTGTCTGTTCAAGAACAAAAAACAGCTCAGGATTGATCGGGTGGCCTGACGGGTGTAGTTGAAACGTTGTTAATCCTGAGCCAAGGTCTCTGAGGAGAAGTCCTGAGGCTAATAGAATCTCAGAGATGTATCTATGATCAGTGGTAGGATCTGCGTTCTCACAGAGTGATGCAATATAATCTTGGCTGGCTTCATCATGGCTAGAGTTCAATCGTCTGAGCTTTTGAACCAAGTGCTCAACATTCTGAAGCTTCTTCCGGTTTATCTCTGGCGAAAAGCTTGATGTGGTTTCTGAGAAACTGTAAGCTGGATTCCACTGGTCCTCACAATATTCATCACCAGAGTCATGAGCAACATTACCTATCACATGAGCAATTTTGAGTCAAAAATGGAAGGAACTGAACAAATCCTTGTGCCGAAAAGAAATTGTAAAAGAGAAATTTTCCCAAACTAAACAAGCTACAGACAGATGTTCTTATCAATGCCAATATTCTCAGTTGGGGACAGTGAGGATATCAGAGATAGAATCGGTTTGTCACCTTGTGTCTTCACGGGAGATGGTTCAGTCTCTCTGTAAATTGAGGCGTCGAGAACAGAAATAGGACTTGGATGTTCCAAAGCAACTAGTGAAAGGTTAGCTGACGATCCATCTTCACTAAACCTTGGACTAGATTTCTGAAAACATAGAACAACACTTATCAGATTAATTGACAAAACTTTTCACACCGAAAAAATAGAAATGATAATGAGAATCAGAACTCACATTCTGCATTAAGTTAGAGACTACAGCTTTGGCTGCCTCAATTACAGATGGACTTTTACCACCATCAACTTCAGTAGTTTGTTCCGTACCAACAGCAGCTTCTGTATCAGATTGAGTACACATGTCATGACTTGAAGTCCTAGATTCATTGCTTGCTTGACTAAGTTGGTCATCACTTTGCTGCAAACTCTTCTGAGCCTTGGGTCTACGTCTGCCACCAGGAGAAGTAGATTCCACAAGTTGTCGATTTAATGGTTTCCTTGATTTGCTAGAATCAGGAGGGGTTGGTGGCCGTGAACGTTTGTCGTACTCAAGTTTCTTTTGCTGTAACCTTGGACTTACAGATCCTGAACTCTTCAAAGTACTTTCTTTGGAAACCTGCTGAGGCTTTTTTGAAGAAGACCGCACACTTCTGCTGTCAGATTTCTTATCAATAGAGCTGGTACATGTTTCAGCTTTTCGGTTTCCAGGACTACGATCTTTTGTCACTCGTTTACTACTTGTTGAAGTTCCTTTATCATCAGGTTTTTCTCTACGGATCTTGTTAAGGCCAGATAAGCTGTGAATGGGAATAAGGGATGACGCAGGAATACCAGCCTTTTCAACAAGTTTGGCAGGTTTCATAATCACAATTGGGGATTGATATACCTGGTTAGATGAAGATGAAGAAGACTGGACTCTTGTTCTGGATGGCATCGCATGGTTGGAAGTTGCAGAATATGCTCTTTCACAGTCTTTTTGGGCTGCAAAGTTTGAGGATTGTGGTTGTTTCTCAGTATCCAGGAAACCCTTTGATTGCATAGCGTCTAGTATTTGTTTAAGAGCTCGCAGGTCTTTTCCGGAATGTTTGAATTCAAGATCATTCAATCTCCTCTCCATTTCACTGTACACAGTAGAAGAAACTTTAGGTACTTCAGACTGCATCGCTTTCACAGGTATGTTAGCCTGCTTTTGCGAAACTCGATTTCTATCAGTTTGCTTCCATGGAGCTGGTTCAATGGGGAATTTCGAATTTGAAAGAGGTTTCATGACAAAATCAGAGTTTCTCCATCTTGGTGATGCCGGGTCCTTCCCCAAGCTTCTTGGTGAGCTAGGAGAAAAGCGGATTGGACGGTACATATTTTTCTCCCTCATAGAACTTGAGAATGGATCGTCATTTTGGTCAAATATGTTAGTTTTGTTCAAACCAAATTGATGCATCTCTCTAGCCAGTGGAGAACCCGGCAACGTCTCCAATCCCATGAGCTTTGCAACAACACTGGGAGGCCGTTTCTTGCTGCTGCTTGAACCGCTCCCACTGAAATTTTCAGAAACCTTACTTGATTTAGAATCAACACTGGAGTTTCGCATCACTCGTTCTCTACTATCCAGGGAAAGCCTAGGCAACTCTTTGAGTTTCTGTCTGGATTTGAGCGTATCATGAGAATCAACTGAGTAACGAGGTGCATCTTTAGTGCCACCGTCATTATAATGTTGAGATGATTCTCTAAGTTTGGCTAGAACTCTGAAGGACTCATTGAGATCAGCAGGAATGGATTGCTTTAAACCATAAGGCCTTGGAGAATCCTCACGTTTGCTGCGTCTAATTACTTCCTCTCTAGTAATTGGAGTCTTAACCAAAAGTCCTCTGGCTTCTCTGTACATTGAGTCTCTCACAACATCTCTAAGGTCAACTCCCAGATGTGAAAATCCATTCCCTTCAGTCATCTCAGGGTCACTTGTAGGAGATTCTGGAAAATTGGCTCGGTCATAAGCAGAAGCTTCTGGTTGAACTCCTCTATTGAACTCAGAAGATGATAAGGAGGACGAGCACGAAGATGAGAAAGAAATTCTTGATGATTCTGTTGAAACCCTTTGCTTCTCTTTCACATTTCCACCAATGTTTGAGTCCTGAAATTGAAATGCAACAAAAATCAAGATCTTCAAGAAACCTCGGTAGAAATGAAACCATAGATCTTTGACGCTAGAACCAACTTACAATGTCTTTTTGTTGATAAGATGTACCAACAGAGTCTCTCTCAGAGTTGACACTCTTGGCATTTCCATTACCTGAAACAAACACATAAAACAAGCTTGAGAACCATACCAAAACTCTCAAACAAGGATCCCAAAGAACACCAGATTAGGCATTGACAGAAACGATAAATAAACCATTGAGAACCTCTGAGTCAAACTTGAATTTATCAACTTGGTTGGAATCTTAATGGCCATAAGATTAATAAAAGTCAAAATCTACCAAGGAAAAACGGGCCCATAAGGAAAATTAAATCTAACCAAAAGATTCTGCAGATCAACACAACTGAGAAATATCAATTAACAACCATAACTTAAAATCTCTGAGACTGTAACAAAACCTGGCTAATGGAAGAATCACTACAATGGCAGATGAAGAGCCAAAACAATATAGAGAAGAACATAAATTAAGAAATAAATATGTGACCATATACAAGTCAACGACTAAGAGACACGAACCATTGAGAGCGGAAGAGAGTACTTAAAAATCAAAATATTAAAGTAAATTAATTAATTACCTAAAGTAAGGCTTTTTCGCCGACCTGTGAGAACATGGTGACGATCAAAGATTTGAAAAATCCCATTCATACATCCAATTTGCTTCTGCAGATCTGCACTATCATCAGCCAATGAATGCAGAAGCTTCGCAGCCATTTCTACAAATCACAAAACAAACTTCCGGCGCCGGAAACTTTTTCAGCAGAAAGAAACTTTTTTTGTTCTTTTTGGCTTTTGAATCTTTCTTCTGTAGTGTATTCCCCTTTATTGATTTCAAAAAACCCAAACTTTTTGCCTCAATGAGGTGTTTGCAATAATTTGGAAGAGATAACTTTAAAAGCTTTCTTTTTTCCTTTCTCAATCTCCATCACCAAACAGTAACCACCATTAAAACAATAACGAGAATGACGCACCTTCCATATTCATATAACTCCAAATTTTTAGCCTTTTTCTTTGTAGAAACTTTGAAACCCTTTTCAGATTTCAAATCAGAACTCCCATTGAATTCTCCAGCTAATTAAAGCTGAAAACCCCTCCAAACATACCACACTAATAGAGCCTACGGATCTAAAAGGTACACAAAAGATCCAAAATAAAAAAAGGTTACGCCTTTTATGAACCTAAATTTCCAGATTCTACTGGGGACAAAAGAAAACGGAAAAAGATAAAAACCCTTTTGGTAATTCCATCCAATCTTCGATTAACAGAAGATAACACTAGAACAAGTGGGTGCCCTTTTGTCTGAGAAGCTTTAATGCAGAATTTGAGTTTTAATCTACAGAACCAATGAAAAGAAGAGAATGCAAAGAAACAGCCAAATGAGGAGAAGAGAGGAGAAGTTAGATTAAAGAAAGGAACAAAAGAATTATCCTCCAGATTCAAGGAGAGACTAAATGTTCCGATGTTTGTACCCGGACTGGTAACTGCTCAGAGTACAAACCGGAAATTCAGCCACACACAAGCTTGTTGGAAAATGGAAGTTTTTTTGTTATTATAATATATAAATGTAGAAAAGAAAAAAAAAACAGTTCTTTGGTAGAATTTGAAATTATGTATCTGATTTATTAAGAGGGTGTGTTTGTGTGGAGATACAGAGGCTCTCCATCTCACAAAAGCATGTGAAGAGGAGTGGATCTGGCTTACTTGTACATGTGACTTCTGTCAGTTTATCAAGCTAACTAGAGAATGATTCATATCTATTTGATTATTTTTCTGTCACCAATTATATTTCTGGATTTGAAAACTGAAATTTCTGAAATGGTCACGGTATTTTTCTTGATATATCACACAAATTAATTACAATTTTTCCCATAAATAATCATCTTGCTGAGATTATCTCTATTATAGAACACGCTTGAGATGTTTTGTTAGAAAATGTCGGCACGTTAGAAATAACAAAATATCACAAAAAAGACATTAATTCTTTACTTTTATCAACCTTTTAATATTATATTAAAATTCATATTTATATTTATATATTAGAATTAGAACTAAGATTGTGGTATTTAATTTAACATAAAATCTCTAAAATGTGTCCTTTTCAATTTTAAATTTATTCTATATTATATATATTCAACGTACCAAATATAACATTCAACCACCATTAAAACTAAACCAAAAACTATGTTATCTAACTATTTTAATTTCAAGTTTTTTTTATCAAAAGCAAATTTACATAAATTTAGATAGTGACGTGATTACAATATATAATAAGCACAAACTATCAAATTACAAGTAGTATGAATAATATAAAGTTAGATAAATTAATTAAATAAGAAAAACATCACAATTTGTGTCTTAAATTTTGTGGGTGAGGTCACGGATGTGCATTAATTATCAATCCGCAAAGGCAGGGAAGACCAAAAACTATATGTATCAAAGAAAAAATATAAACATAATTTCCCACATTTTCACTAATTAATATGATTTATTAAAAAGTTAGTCAATTTTCAAGTTGTTTTTATCAAAAACTAGGGTTCGATTCCTTCTTGCTTGTTGCATTATGGTAACTTAAAAAAAAGATTATAAAAATTAGTTTTAAGTTATGGATCAAGTTTTGTCGATAAATAAAAAATAATTAAAAAATTAGTCAATTTTCTGCTGCTTTGTCCTTTGCATGTTTTCCCCAGTTTTATCATCTCAAGCTCAACACCTTATTCTTGTTGTTCTTTTTTTCTTGTCATTTTTGACTCGTAATTATTAAAATTGAGAGTCATTTAAATTATAGTTGGACTTTTCTTTCTCCAACTCTATATAGAGTTTAGTATACTTGTACGAGTTAGTATAATATCATACCTACTTAAGAATAAACCAATGGTTATTAACATATACATTAGCTTAAAAAAAATTTCTTTTAATCAATGGCGGAGTACTTCGTTTGAAATCCAATTAACGATCTATTTCTCCTTCGGAATAAATATATAGCATTAGAAATCCAATAAAACTAACCCTAAATTTAATTATACACAGAAATTCTCCGGAACTAACACTATATTTCAATGTACACATAATAATAAGATTGTAGTATATGGAAAATTGCACTTGACTACTAATCTTTTTCGAGTGGCAAAATTAGTTGAAGAATACTTGCTTTAGTGGTTGGGATGCCAACAAGGACAATTTGGACTTTAGTTCCGTAGCCATTTTGACTCATTTCTATTTTTCTGATTTTCTTAATAACAATTTGTCAATGTTTATTGGAAATTGAATCATTTTCCCCATGAAAATAGCATTAGAATATGTTATCCAAAAAAAAATGATACTACAATACATGTTGTAAAAGAACAAAAACATTAAGACACACGTCAAATAAAATGGGTATTAATTAATAGTACGAGAAAAATAAGTACGGTTGGTAAAATAGCAATTAAAGTAATTAACTACACTTTCTTTAGCATTTACTCTTTGTCGTTGAATCAAAATGTACTAATTTATGGTAATGGTATGATTGATAACACACAATTAACAAATTTTCAAAGCTACTAATAATATTAAATGTAAAAGTAAGAGTAGTTGTCATAAGTAAAGTTAAAGTGATTTCGGTCAAAGATATGAGAATGCTCAAGCATCAAGGCACATGGTTCCACGCCGTTAATGATTACTCAATTAAGCTTGTAATCATCGAATTTTTGTCTCTTTACTTCATCTTTTATTCATCTAATGTTACATTAACTACAAAGACCAATGTCAAGCTTAATCTCCTAAGTTGGTGAAGATTTTAAACCAATCTTTTATTCGGTAAATTGTCCAATCTTAGTTCCCATATAAAGCAAAACTTAGTTCATTATGAATATTATATAGTTTTGGTAAAGCCAAAAGTGAATGCTTTTTCTTTTGCCTTTAGAGTTAGATTTCACCTCTAAAGTTTTCTTAAGAAGTACGTTTACTCCATTTGTGTGCGTGTGTTTGCTTGCCAAATTAGAGTTCATAGCCAATTGGTTTTCACTTTTCACTAGTTCTCTGGATAAATCTGGTGATTGTGTGTATTGTTTTCTTGCTTGATTGCAAATTGAAGCCAAAAAAGACATAGCAACAGAGAAAAGCTGTTTATATTGCAGCGGTTCCTAATACAAACAAAAAAAGAACTTCAAGTGTTAGCTTCTAACCAATTCATGCTTCTAGCTACTCCTGTACAACCCCCTAAAAGATTCTTCCTGTTATTGACACTATTGTGGTTTTTGCCCTGGCTTTGCATCTTCTGCAGCAACTGTTCCCTCATCTGTTCAATCCAAAGAAAAAGTTAGACATATTACTCAATTGTTAAGAAGGGGACCTGTTAAATCATGTTTGTTCAGGAACCACCTTGGTTTTGTGGCGATGAATCTCCTCCAGGCTCAGCTTTATCAGTATCTGTTGGTGTCTCATTCTCAATGGCTCTACGTTGTCCCGAGCAGGAGTATCCGGTGATGGCTCATTGTTCATAATTCCCTGAAAAGTATTTAGCATACAAACTATGGTAAGAAACATTATCATTCCAAATAGCTATAGTTGTTGGGGATAATGGCATACCGTATCGAGTTGAGAAGCATCTTGATCTTTGAAAGCAGCGATTTCTGAATCATGTGGTCCCACCATGTTTACATTAGCAGCGAGAGTGTCAATCATAGTTGTGTCCATATCATTTGAATCTGCACACTTCTTGTTGGCATCATCAGAAGGATCGATAAGATTAGCTTGTTGGCTACTACTAGCTTCTTGATCTTTAGCAGGAGCTGTTTCTATCTCATGTGGTCTCACCATGTCAGCGAGAGTGTCAATTGTAGGTGTGTCCATATCAGTTGAATCGGCACCGTTCTTGTTAGCATCATCAGAAGGATTGATAGGATTAGCTTGTTGGCTACTACTAGCTTCTTGATCTTTGACAGCAGATGTTTCTGTCTCCTGTGGTCTCACCAGGTTTTCATTAGCACCGAGAGTGTCAATCATAGGTGTGTTCATATCATTCGAATCTTCATCCTTCTTGTTAGCATCATCAGAAGGATCGATAGGATTAGCTTGTTGGCTACTACTAGCTTCTTGATCTTTGACAGCAGATGTTTCTGTCTCCTGTGGTCTCACCAGGTTTTCATTAGCACCGAGAGTGTCAATCATAGGTGTGTTCATATCATTCGAATCTTCATCCTTCTTGTTAGCATCATCAGAAGGATTGATAGGATTAGCTTGTTGGCTACTACTAGCTTCTTGATCTTTGACAGCAGATGTTTCTGTCTCCTGTGGTCTCACCAGGTTTTCATTAGCACCGAGAGTGTCAATCATAGGTGTGTTCATATCATTCGAATCTTCATCCTTCTTGTTAGCATCATCAGAAGGATCGATAGGATTAGCTTGTTGGCTACTACTAGCTTCTTGATCTTTAGCAGGAGCTGTTTCTATCTCTTGGTGGTCTCACCACATCAGCGTGAGTGTCAATCATAGGTGTGTCCATATCATTTGAATCTGCACACTTCTTGTTGGCATCACTAGAAGGATCTATAGGATTAGCTAGTTGGATACCCACTTCCCACAATTTTCTCACTAAAACACCTAGCAATCATGGTCAAGGTAATCATTCAAATTCTCTCTCTGACATTCTCAAATCTTCTTATTTTCTCTTTTCGTTCTCTATTTTTGTTTAATAGTTTGTAGGATTTGATTTTCCTGATAATATATGAGTTTCGTTTGTTCATTTGTTTCTCAGCAAAAGAATAACGATGGAAATAACAAGAAGAAGCAGGAGATGGTATTGGTAAGAATACCAGAGAAGTAGATCCGACCAAACTCCGGGAGAAGCTTGAAGAAAACAAAGAAAAAAGTTGATTGATTTCTCCTCAACCCAAAAAAAAAAAAAAAGAACAATAATAGTAACAACAAGAGGACAAAAACAAAAGCAAAGAAACGATAGATATTGTTCTTACCATTCCCGATAGAGATTGTTCTGACCATTGCAGATTCCAAAAACTAGACAACAATAAGAAAAAGCCCAAAGAGGTGCTAAATAAATCTTTGGTTTTTACTAAATTGTTTTATCTCTGAAGAATCTTATTAGTTAATGAGAGGATGTTTTTTATTCTGATTACAGTTAATAATTTTTTTGTTTATTGTGTTGATTTTTAAATTTTTTTATAATCTTACAGACGAGTACCACATGAAAACATGGCAGTCATTCACAACGGTTTTTTGTTAAAAATAGTCTTTAAGTATCACTGACACACACAAATTTTGAGTTATGTGATTTGCTTTATCCTTAAGCATCATCACAAAAGCTAGCTGAAACTGTCTCTACAGTTAGACAACCTATGACCTTACACAAGCGTTTCTTCAAATTTGTATGGCCAATGTGTGACTGTGTTTGTATAATATGAGTGTTGAAGGAGACAATTTTGTGGTAAACGAGGTTTATGCTATGTTTGGTCCATACCCTTCATCTTGCATGGTCACCATATTTCCACGTTCGTGACGATATGTTCATGTTCATATTCGTGAGGTTTAATCAGGATCTAAACCAGACCCTAATTAAAGTTGTATGAAATACAAGGCTATAATATCTAATCTCATCAATAATTATAGTTGGCTATCGTTAGCACATTAACGTCAAAAACCTGGTTTTTTTATCTCCCTAAATATACAATAATAGTCAAGTTTTTTAGTCCGGTGGTTAAATGTCTCAACTAATAATTTAGATATATGGATTACAACTCTATCTTACTACATGTGAGTAGGGGATTTTAGAGATGAATTGAATTTGGGCCGGTGGCGGACCAATAATTTTTTTTACCTAGATCAATAATTTTTTTTGTCAACATTAAATCTACAAAATTTGATTCATAACCTAAATATGTTCTTAAAACTCCTTATTTATTAATCTTCACAAGCAATGGGATGAATTCAAACTCCAAATTACTATAATTTTCAAAATAATAATAAAAATCCATTAATATATCTAAAAAAATCAGAGTTAAAATGAAGTATTGATCGTTGATTAGAAGTGTCAAATACTTATAAAAATAGCAAATCTAATAAAAGAAAATTAACATTAAGATGAGATTGAATATTTTTACATGTGTCATATGACCACCCTAAAATAGTAATAGGTCCGCCAATAATTTGGACTATGAATTAGATTATGTCGATTTAATTGACAATATATATATATATAATATTATATGTGACCTACTTAAAAAATCTATATGTATACACAATGAAATTGTATATATTTTGTGAACTAACGATATATATATATATATAAATGGTTATTCATATTTGTTTTAGTTCAACTAGAGAATTTATGGTAGCCTAGTGGCGAGCGAAAAAAGACTACAGATAGTGGTAGTACATTACCTAAAATCAATACATCTTTTTATGACATTTCTAGAGGTTTCTCATGATTCTCATTGGCCTCCAATAGTTAATTTAAGAAAAACAAATATTTTATCCAATTTTGAACCATCCAAAATATTTTTAAAAATATATATACATTTAGGTCGAATTCTAACTAATCTTCCAACACTAACAATTAGTCTTGCTCTAAATTTTCTAATAAAATTTAAGTTATGACACCATTATTTATGGGAATAGAACTCAAAACCATCTTTTTTTTTCTTTTTTTTTGGACAAAACCATCTTTTTCTAAACTGCAGCTTCTATCTCTAGATTACCTGAGTAGGTTATTCATATATTTATTTTCAATTATTCTTCAACACAAATATACAAATTATTCTTTTTTTTCCCAAACTAATGGAAATTATCATTGATACGAAAGCGTTAAAATGCCAAGTGCGAGACTTGGTTACAGAGAGGGGGAACAGTCCCCAACAAGCCAAAATGAAGCTAAATAATCTAGGACCAGACCTAGTACAAAACTAGACCTAACAATACTGAACAAAACATGAAACAAATAGAGAACCCAAAACATCAAAACCAAAAGAAGTCGTGGAAAACAACCTCCTGGTAATGACAGCTTCAAGGTTCCTTATTCAATACTCCTGCCAATGACGTGCCAATCATTAGAGTCATTTGGCTAAGGAGTTGAAGTTGTGACCTCTTGTATGGTGCCGTGAGGGATTGTGATATCCAAGTCAATAGGCAAGTCATTCACTTCCGTCATAAACATATCATTTGGATTGTTGATAACATCTTCAATTGTGATCCTAATGTTGTAGGTGGAGTCCTCATGGTTCGTTGTCCCTTCCATGATTGGGGAAGGTGGTTGAATGGTGATTGATCATGTGACATTTGTATAGTTATTCGAGGGTGAGTTGCTTTTTGCACTTAGATTGTTATCAGGAGCTTGTCCGAGAGGATTCCCATGATAGTCAGCAGCCGAGAGCATGTGGTTGCAGAAGGATGTGTTATGTGTAATGCGTTGACAATTAACACAGAACCTTGAGACCCACTTGTAATATACCTGAACCTGAAAGTTATCACCGTTCTCGCAAAGCACGGATTTGTAGTACGTGAGTCTGTTCTCAATGTTGTAGTTGATTTTAGCTCGTATAAGGAAATGGTGAGTCACAGATGAATCGTGGAGATCCACTTCCAACATATCCTCTACTGTGATGGTGATCATGCGGACAACTGCCTCTGAAGCGTACTACAGTGGGAGATTTCGATGTTGTATCCATAGCTGTATCTGCTGGAGAAAATTTGGTTGAGGGTGATCTTCCCATTTAGCCGCCGCAACTAGCCATCCATTGTAAATAAATGGTTACATTCGCAGCACTGAGTTTAGAGCGATGGAGTTGATCTTCTGAGGTCAAAATTGTTGACGGCTTGCCAGAGATTGTTATCCATGGTGTTATTCTGTATATGCTCACTCAAGCGATGGTGACTATGTCGAGGGTTATAGTCTCTCTCTTTATAGTTGCAGTGAGTATGTTGTCATCATTAGGTTGTAGCGGGAATAAGCAATGGTTGTGGCGTTAAGTTCTTCCAAGCACGCAATGGAGTTGGCTACATCGAGGAGTCTCTTCAAAGGATCACGCGAGGAGATTTGGCGATATCCAGCACTCAGACCAAGTTTCACTAATTGGTCTAACCCTTGAACAGCTGCCACTTGTCAAATAGGTAACTCTAAGCGTCACTGGAAACTAGTTCCCAAGCTGGCGTGATTGAGACTACTCAATTGTTGTGTTGCCCCAGGTAATGATTAACGAAGTGGTTTATAACAGTAGCTTGAAACAAAAACTTCCCTATTAGAGAGCCTAATAACGACAAGAGGAAAAGGACAAAGACAAAAGGGAGCTAAATAGTCGGCAGAGAGACTGGATCAGGTTGTTAATGCGCCTATCAAGGAAATGCCCAACTACAGACCAAAAGATAGAAGGGACCCAGATAGAAGGAAGGTTCTTCAAGATATAGATCTAACCCAATATCTCAGCCCATAACATGCTAAAATTAGCCCACTACCCGCGTAGACAATCTAAGCAAGGAATTAGGCATGGTTGGAATAACTAGCAAGTATGAGCGCTTTGTTGATCCATGTGGGGTCTCCTCTTGCTAAGTAGTTATTGTACCTCCCCTCCACAACCACACTCCCTGCGATGGCTCTGGCTCTGGTGTTCTTCTTTGGGTGAATGCTTGAGAATTTTAGTTTAGTAAATCGTGATTTAAAGACCTCAATTCGTTTTCTCCATGCTCTATAACGTGGCCAACTACCTGTTGAAGAGACGATGTTATATATGGTTTTGTTATCTATCTCAACTATCACCTGCCTAGCCTGCAGCTCAAGCAGTGAGCTTAATACCCATAGTAGACCCTCAAAAGCCAGATTCATGCAAGAGGTCGCGTTTGCAATAACGTGTCTTGCGTGTAGCCACGTCGAGATGCTATCTCTGTTTATTAAAAATGCTACTCCATGAAGAATTTGTTGGGGTTTCCATGCCACTTTCCACTGTAAAATACTAAGCCTTCCACGTGTGACATTTTATGCTTTTTCTGTACACGTATTTGGCAACCTTCTAAAGTTGGTTGCATTATCCAATGTAGAGTGTTTCCAGTTTTATTCATCTTGAGTGGCCTCACGAAATACATCCTGTAGATCTTGTTGTAATCCCTAAATGACATGCATGGCTATTCCTGGCTTTCCATGTAACCCAGAGTATCCACGGAAAAGATATTGTTTGGCTTGAACCTGGATTTATTGGATTCATATTGTTCATCAGGAAGACAATATTAGAATAGAGAGAATTTTGTGTGTAGCCAGGGGATGGGTATTGCTGCCATTGCTAGAAGGAGTTTAGCTGGCGGGCAGAGGATAAAACAATGGTTTATTGTTTTTGCTCCATTGCCATAAATCGGGCATTGGTCATTTTGTATAATCAATCTGGACTTTAACCTTGCGTTGACTGCTAGGGCCCCCGAGAGGACCCGCCATAGAAATATTGTGATCTTCTTGGGAATATTGAGTTTCCAAATCTTGGACTTCAAAGTTGTGATATAATCCATACTTTTATAGGTAGTAGCCTGCCTGAGGTTTTCTTGTTGATGCAATAACCAATTTCCACTGTGCACTGTGTATTCCCCAAAGTTGTTGTAGCTCCATATCCAGTTGTCTTCAGCGGTGGTATCTGGGGGGAATTTCCAGGATTTTCTATACACCCATTGGTAGGAATGTGTTGTAAACTTTCTCATAGTCCCATTCACCATTTACGATTAGGTCCGAAGCTTTGAGGTCCACATTGAAAATGGCCTGCTTACTTATGAGAGGACGAGGTTGATGGTGGAATACCCATTTAGTCGTCAAAAATATGTATTCCTCCCATTTCCTATTTGCTTCATAATATCTTGCTTTAGTAGCTCTCTTCCATGGCATATGCTTCTCCATGCATATGATGGTCTGTACCCTTTGCCACAATCGAGGAAAGAGGAGGTTCTAAAATAGACAGATTTGTAAGTTCTTGCTAACAACGTGTCAGGTTTACTCAGTATCCTCCACGCTTGTTTGACTAGTAAGGCTTGATTGAATTTCTCAATGTCTCTGAATCCCATACCTCCTTCACACTTCGGTTTGAACATGTTTTTCCATGATATCCATGAAATCTTCTTTTTATCTTTGAATGTGTTCCACCACTATTGCATCATGGCGCTGGTAAGTTTCCTGCATTGTGTTTTAGATAATTTAAAACTTGACATGGTCGTACACTGGAAGGGCCATGGCTACATCCTTTATCATGATCTCTTTCTCGTCTTGTGATAATATTTTTGAGAACCAATTGCCCATCTGTGTTGCAAGTTTCTCAAAAATGAAATTGAAAATTTCCTTCTTAGAGCCTTTAAAACACTCAGGGAGTCCCATGTACTTTCCTATTCCATGGCTATAGTGGATATTGAGTATGTGCTTAATGTCTAGTTGCGTCGTTAGATTAACTTGGGTCCCAAAGGCCACAACCGATTTGTCATAATTGATATATTGGCTCGAGATCCCCGCATATATCTTAAGACATTCCGTTATAGCCCTAGCTTCCTGTGTAGAGGCTTTGCTGATAAAAAGGTTGTCACCAGCATATAGTAGTTGTTGTATCGTAAGTCCACTTTGATGTAACTGAATGCATGTTACCTTCTCCTCTTGTTCCGCCTTTTTCATGACGTGAACCAATGCTTCCGTACCAATTACAAAGAGGAAAAGGGAGAGCATGTCTCCTTGCATGAGGCCTCTTTGTGGTGTATTAAGTCCAAACAGAGAGCCGTTTATAAGGACATAGTAGGTGACAAATGATACGCAGTACATACTAAAGTAATCTACTCTTGTTGGAATCCAAGTTTGTTAAGAATTACTGTGAGGAAAGTCCACTCAATTCTGTAGTATGCCTTGAATATATCGGTTTTGATGGCCATAAAATGTTTTTGCTCCTCTTTGTGTGTGTTCAGATGATGCATTATTTCATGAGCTAGGAGAATATTGTCAGATATCAGCCTTCCAGAAACAAAAGCTCCTTGTCATCTCGGAGATGATGGAGGGTTGAATGCCTTGAAGCCTCTTTGTTATGATTTTATAGATGATTTTGTAGATGACGGAACATAAACTGATTGGTCGAAGGTCTTTCATTTCCTTGGGGTTAGGACATTTAGGGATCAGGGCAATGTGAGTATAATTCCACTCTTTAGGGAACTTTCATTTGGGTGAAAGCAAGTTGGACATCGTGTATAGTTTTCCTACCTATTATATCCTAGTAAGATTGGAAGAAGCTTCTAGTCATTCCGTTAAGACCTGGTGAGCTGTCTCTTCGGATACTGAAAGTGGCTTGTTTAATTTCCTCAGGTGTAACTTGTTTTAATAGCTCATGGTTCATCTTATATGTTACTTTTGCCTCTAAACCCTGTAAGGCTTCCTGGACATCTTGGGGAGATGATGTTTGGAAGAGAGTTCAAAAGTAGCTAGCGGCCTTCCATCTGGATATCGCCTTCTTACTCTCTATAATGCAATCTAGCGTCGTTAATCTAGGGTTGCACGATGTTCTCTCCCAACTGTTTTTAATTTTGTCCATAAAACCTCGCCTTTTAGTCCATCTTTTATCGAAACAGAAACGCTTGTGGAAATCTCCAATTTCTGTCATGATGGTCGTGTATAGTGAGTCTGTGATCTGAGCCCATTATCGGCATGTACTTTGTGATCGATCTTGAAAATTGTTGGAACCATTCTGAATTCTCATAGCTTCGATCAATTCTACATTGAGTCGAATGACCGCCTCTGTTTTCCATCCATAAGTAGTAAGGCCCCGTACTTGGGATTTCACGTAAACTATAGTTTCGAATGAATGATCTAAATCTGCTGAAGGTTCTTTCTGCTCTCAAGGGACCACTTATTTTATCTTTATTGCTGTACAATTCATTAAAATCACCAATGAGAAGCCAAGGTGTGGTTGTGCCAGTTCTTATCCTTTGTATGTTATCCCACACCTCTGGCCTTGATTGAGTGACTGGATGCCCATATACGAAGATGGTCTTGACTACATCGTCGCCTATCTGGAGATAGTATCTATGAAGTTGTCACACACTTGTGAACGTTATACCTTCACGTGGTCTTTCCATAGTAGAGCAAGTCCTCCACTCAGTCCCCTCGGCTCAACCGTGAATAGAATGTCATATCCATTTCACTTCCTTAGTGCTTCTAACCAGTCGTGGTCATTTTTCGTCTCTATGAGGAACAATATGTCTGGAAATAAGGACTTCCTTATTTCTTTTAGACGTCGAACTGTTAGGGTGTTCCCCACTCCTTGACAGTTCAAACTTAGGATGCTCATTGCGTGTTGGGTAACTTCAAGAAAGTCACCATACCACTATTTGTGTCAGTTTCAGCTTCTGTAGCCTTGTTATGAATTGGTCGGAACTCGGAACACACCTATAGATATTAGTACTATGTAACAAACAATAATTAACTAACATTTAGCCTTTCTTAACTCCCTATGGTTTTCAACTTTTGTAGGTTACATTTTAGTCAAATCATAATATAATATTTAACTGAACACATTGCTTTTATCATCTATCAATTATCATATAGTTTATACTACAAGAAAATAGGCCTTTTGCGATGGACATTTGCAATGGAAAAAATGATGTTGCAAAATTGCGATGCCAATGCGATGATAATGCGTGGTGACTGCAAGACACATAAAGTCATCGCAAGTGACTAGAAAGATTACAACGTTTTTAAAAATGTTTTTGAAATCATTGCTTAATGTAGTCATCGCAAGTGACAATTAAATTAATTGTAAAAAACATTGCTTAATGTTTTTTAAAATGTTTTTGAAATCAAAACGTTTGGTAATTACAAAATTAATTTCTTTCATCTTAAAATTAAATTTGCTAATTAAAAATGAAAATTACAAATTTTAATTAAATTATTTTGTAAAAAGTGTTTCTTAATATTTGTAAAAACGTTTTTGTAATTACAAAATTAATTTCTTTCATTTTAAAATTAAATTTGCCAATTTAAAATGAATATTACAAATCCTGACTCAGAATTCCGGTGATGAGAGCATTGGATCTGTCGTGCTTTCAATCGCACAAAAGAACCAGCTATACGCCGAGGTAAGATTGTTATAATTTATTTCATGTACTTTTCTTTTTAAGTAGTTACAGAAACGTATTAATATAATTTTTTTTTCAGGTCGCTTCCTGTAAAAAAAGGAGACTCTATGGGGTCGGTCGCTCGCTTGGTTCTAGAATTTGTAGTGTCTTACGCCGCAAGGATCTCAATATCAAGGTTCTGGAGATTCCTCTGAAATGGCGGAGGTGAAGACTGAGCTAGCGGAAGTGAAGAAAATGATATCGGAATACGATAGGCTCTTCTCTATTTTGGCCGCAAAGGACGACCAGATAGCTGTGTGTCTTAAGGAGCTGTGCCCCGATGAGCCGCACCCCGATTAGCTCGGATCGAGTTCGGCAAACGCGAATCAGAGCGGAGAACTAAACCACGACTTTTCGGATGACTTTTAGAACAATTTCGTTTGTTATATATTTTTTAATGTTTATCAAAAAATTTAACTATTAATTTATATTATATTAATTTATATTTTTCTAATTTATTAAATTTTAAAATATAATTTATTTCTAATTTAATAAAACTAAAAAAAATTATTACTTTATTGTATCGCAAGGCAGTCACAGACTTGCGACACCATGTTGTTGTTGCAAGACTGCGACGTCCGCTTGGCATCGCAAACTTGCGACGTTTATGTGTATCGCAGCGGTGTCGCAATCTTGCCAAGCATTTGAAATGTCCAGTGGCGTCGCAAGTCTACGATGTCACTGCGACACTACAGTAGAGTCGCAAGCTTGCGACGCCGCTACGATAAATATGTTTTGCGACGAACAACTTGCAATGAAAATATTGGTATCACAGGAGTGTAGTAATTGGCTATTTGCTATGTCCCTGTAACAAAAAATTTTATTGCAAAAGACATATTTTCTTGTAGTGATTAGTTACTCCCTAATTACTTATATTCTAGGTTTATATATATATTCCTCCTTCACTTTCTTTAGGAAAATTGATTTTCTACCCGACATATGATTTTAATTTATTAGATTCTTCAGCTATAAAATATTTTAAGCAAAGATTACGAGGTGTTTTAAACGATAATTACAGAAATTTATATCGTAATAAATTTTATAAGTGTGTAGACGTAACTAAAACAGACAATTCATATAGATTTCAATTAGAAGATTTGAATAGATTTGTGATTCATGTATTGTCTATATACAAAATTTGTAATAAAATAACACATACAGAAATTATGACAGAAAATTGATACACAAAATATTCAATTGGTCTATAAAATTACGTACGAATAAATAAATTCAAACCAATATTATACATGTTATTCATAAACAAAATAAAATATATATAACGAGATCCTGCACACGTAAGAAAATTTATTGCCTAGTTAGTAAAAGTTAGTAGAAAAAAGAATATCATAATATCAATATATACATGGCTGACAAAAAGTTTGTGGTTAGTGATAAAGATCAGACTTACGATTTTAAAGAATTTGTAGGTTCGATTCCCTTACTATATGAAACTAAAAACATAATTTCTTAGTCATCCCAACATATATATGGGTTTATGCTTTCGGTTCATTTAAATATTCGAAAAATTACTTATCTGTGGGATGCACCTTCTTCAGGAAAATAATTCAAACCCCTCACATAAGATTTGGAAACTCTTAAGTTATAAAAAAAAAAAACATGCATGGCTACTATATATTATTCTTATTTATTTTGTCACTAACTACTATATATTATTCTTAAATGTAAAGTTTTGTCATGTATATTTATTATTTGGACACTACGATAATTTACCTTCTCACAAACTTAACTAAAGTTATTAAATTTTTAGTTAAAATGGTATATTTACATTTATTTTAAAAAAGATTATTTGCATGACAAGTAGCCAAATCATGCAATGGGACTCCAAATTGCATTTTTCAATATTAAAAAAACAGAAAAGTTGAATTCATAAATACTCTTAACTATGGTTAAAGTATGCCTGGTTGGCATTTTAATATAAAGAATAGTATTAATTATTAATGATCAAATCTTTTTGATTAAAGAATGGTTCACAATCTAAACCTAGTTAAATTCCTTCACTATGTAAGAAACAGTCTCATCACTACTCTATCATCCTCATCAAATATCAAACAGTTTCTTCTACTTGTCTCACTAGCTCTACAAAAAAAAAAAAAATTCCTAATTTCTTCTTTAAAAAAATGGCTATTGATACGTATCTTTCCTTTGTTTCTCGATCTGGACCTACTCCATTTCTCAGTCTCGAGCTTTGTTTCAGCATTGTTCTCTTCATTTCCCTTTTCGTTTTCTGGTTGACTCCTGGTGGCTTTGCTTGGGCACTCTACAAATTCCGTTTCCATACCCGACGCGAGTCCATGACCCGACCCGCTATTCCTGGTCCTTCTGGTCTCCCCATCATTGGCCTTCTCTTGGCTTTCGTTAATAACGCTTTGACACGTCGAATACTCGCCAATATTACTAACTCCTGCAAAGCAAAATCTCTTATGGCGTTCTCTGTTGGTTTGACCCGGTTTGTGATAACTAGCTAACCGGAGACGGCTAAAGAGCTCTTAAACAGCTCTGCTTTTGCAGACAGGCCTGTGAAAGAGTCGGGTTACGAGTTGCTTTTTCATAGAGCTATGGGTTTTGCTCCATTTAGTGATTACTGGAGAGAACTAAGGAGAATCTCTTCTACTCATCTCTTTAGTCCTAAAAGGATCTCTGCTTTTGGAGAGTCCCGTCGAAACATCGGACAAAACATGGTCAGAGAGATCAACAACGCAATGGAGAGTTATGGAAATGTAGAGATCAAAAAGATCTTACATTTTGGATCACTCAATAACGTGATGTCTAGTGTTTTTGGTAAAACATACAACTTCAACGACGATATTGTTGATTCGAAAGAGGCTAATGAGTTGGAGCATTTGGTGTCTGAAGGCTATGAGCTTCTAGGAATCTTCAATTGGAGTGATCATTTCCCTGGAATGAGATGGTTAGATTTACAAGGTGTGAGGAGAAGATGCCGTAGTTTGGTCGGTAAAGTGAATGTGTTCGTCGGTGAGATAATCAACGACCACAAATCAAAGAAGTCATTGCGTGATGATGAAGAAGAGAGCACTTATGATGGTGACTTTGTCAATGTATTACTTGGCATGCAAGGCAACAACAAACTTTCTGACTCTGATATGATCGCAGTGCCTTGGGTAAGTACAAACTATATACATATACATTTGAGGATTAAAGAGTGATTAACATGAAATAATCAAACTTTGTTTTTATCATATATATAGGAAATGATTTTTAGGGGAACAGACACAGTGGTGATTCTAGTCGAATGGATCCTTGCAAGGATGGTTCTTCATCCTGACATTCAAGCCAAAGCTCAAGCCGTGATCGATGCTATTGTTGGTGACTCAGGCCGTGAAGTATCAGACTCAGATATCTCTAAGCTTCCATATGTTCGTGCCATTGTCAAGGAAACTCTAAGGATGCATCCACCTGGCCCTCTCTTTTCATGGGCTCGTCTCTCGATTCACGACACTCAGATAGGGACTCACTTTATCACAGCTGGAACCACTACAATGGTTAACATGTGGGCTATAACTCACGACGAAAAGGTTTGGCCTGAAGCTCATGAGTATAAACCAGAGAGGTTTCTTGGTGCAGAAGTAAGTGATAATTTCCCAATCATGGGATCTGATCTTAGACTTGCTCCTTTCGGTGCTGGACGTAGGGTTTGTCCTGGTAAGTCGGTGGGTCTAGCCACTGTGGAGCTATGGCTAGCTCAATTGCTTTGAAGCTTAAAGTGGGTTCCATTTGGTGAAGTGGATTTGAGTGAGACTTTGAAGCTCTCTTTGGAGATGAAAACTTCTCTTCTCTGCAAGGCAATCCCTCGGGTTTAATTAGGGTTTCAAGACAAAATCAAATAACGCAATTCCCTTTATATCTTTGGATTTTGTCTGATTTTCCAATGAGAGGCTTTCTTTTTTGTCCCATTTCTAAATAAATTAGTATTATAACTAATAGAAGTCAAATCAATTATTAAAGTTTGATTTCTGAATTTTTAATTTACGGTAATTAATCCAATTATTGTAGCTAATAAACATGCTAAACCCACATTTATAACTAAGATCTTGAATTTATTTTCCAAAAGATTTTGAATCATCAACATGAATTGATTTAACACGTACGTGAATTTACATACATGTATAATGTATAATGTATTGTATTTATTATTTTTTGGGGGTATATATATATATATATATATATATATTTGACCCCAAAAAAAAAACTAAAAAGAAAATGTCCAACGTCCAAATTATTATATATCGAATTTGATATATGTAGACAAAGTGGGCCTTAATGGACCGAGTTGCATAGGCCTTATAGACTCCTTTATTTTGGTAAACAGGCCTTAATACAAAAACGGAGAATGCACAAAAAAATCAGCATCGGCTTAGAGATAAACGTGGACTAAAGTCAATATTGGAGCCAGACCAACCAAGCTTCCCTCTCTACCAACAAATTTCCATTTCTAAAACGTGGTTTTTTTTAGTATCAACAACTTCTCCTTTTTTTTTTTTTTTCCAACCCACAAAACCCAATCCATAATCTAAATCTCATTCATATAATCTATATTTTAAGTTATCATAATGTAGCAAATAGAAATCAAATTATGGTGTCAAATCATTAACTGGATCGAGAGTGCACTTATTCTCTCTTTTTTTTTGTCAACATTGGACCACAACTGGCCGGTCTATTAGCCAAATTCCTACATAATATAGGCGGTGAGACTCGATCCCTGATTGTGCAAAAATGTTATCTTTAGTGGACTTACCGTCTGCCATTAGACTAAAGGCCACTTGCACATATTATTAAATTCTCTCCTTACAATATTATTAAAATTACTTTATTTTATTTGTTTAAGTGTTTGCTTGCTTTAATTAGTAACTCTAAACATAAAATATACTTTAATGGAGTGACAAATTGACAATACATATACTTTAATCAACACTAATGTATTATATCACGTTTAAATTGAAACGTTTTTTTTTGTGTAAGAAAATTCTACAACCTGATATTCTGCAATTTTTAATTTCTATAAATTAAATTACAAAATGGAAAATAATACGAGCATGTACAAATTCTAAAGAGTTTTTACAGTCATCTATATTATATTTTCTAAAAATTTAACAGCGTATTTAGATTTTGTTGTCAATAGGATTTTGATTTAATATATTATTGATCATAATTTCAAAATTTAATAACAGTAATTTCAAATTATATTACATACAAAATTATTTTAGATTTTATTGTTTTTTTTAAAATAAAGGTTTTAAAATAAATAATGAAAAAAAAATCAATTGAATGATTGTTAATCGTTTCATTTTAATTTTGTCGTCTTTATCGAACCATCGTCACCTACCTAAAATTCTTCCATTCTATTATAAAATCCTTTTCTCATCTCTCAATTATACTCAATCCATCTTCCTTCATCTTCTACAACTCTCCTTGATTTAACCTCCGATACTTTTCCTCGAGCTCATCTGCAATGGAATCGAAGACGACCCAAAACGGATCCGAAGCTGAACTCACAGAATTCGAGAAAACCCAGAAGAAGTACCACGACGAAATCGCTGCACTTCCTAAGAGCAAAGGCTGGAGACCTGATGAGATTTTGACTCAATATGGTGGACACTGGTGGCAAGAATGTCTCCTCGAAGGTCTGTTTCATGCTAAAGACCATTTCGAAGCACGACCCACTGATTTCCTCGTCTGTAGCTACCCAAAAACCGGTACAACTTGGCTCAAAGCTCTAACTTACGCAATCGTCAATCGATCTCGTTTCGATGATGCAACGAACCCACTTCTCAAACGAAACCCTCACGAGTTCGTGCCTTACGTTGAGATTGATTTCGCGTTTTACCCAACCGTTGATGTTCTTCAAGACAGAAAGAATCCACTTTTCTCTACCCATATACCTAATGGGTCATTACCCGATTCGATTGTGAAATCGGGTTGTAAGATGGTGTATATTTGGAGAGATCCGAAGGATACTTTCATCTCCATGTGGACTTTTCTCCATAAGGAGAAGTCTCAAGAAGGTCAATTAGCTACTCTTGAGGAGAGCTTTGATATGTTTTGCAAAGGTTTATCTGTGTATGGTCCTTATCTGGATCATGTTTTAGGTTATTGGAAAGCTTACCAAGAGAATCCAGATCGGATTTTGTTCCTTAGGTATGAGACAATGAGAGCTAATCCTTTGCCATTTGTGAAGAAGTTGGCTAAGTTCATGGGGTATGGATTCACTGCTGAGGAAGAAGAGAAAGGTGTTGCTGAGAAAGTGGTGGATCTTTGCAGCTTTGAGACATTGAAGAACCTTGAAGCTAACAAAGGAGATAAAGAGAGAGAGGATCGTCCTGCTGTTTATGCTAATAGCGCTTATTTCAGGAAAGGAAAGGTCGGTGATTGGGCTAATTATCTGACTCCAGAGATGGCTGCTCGTATTGATGGGTTAGTAGAGGAGAAATTCAAAGACACTGGACTGCTTCAACATGATAACTGAATGTGTTGTCTTTGATTTGTTCTGAGCATTTGTTATTTGGTGGGAAACAGAGGATGCTCTGTTTTGTTCTGTATTATCATTATTCTCTGTATCATCTTATTAATAACAAAAGAAAGATCTTTTAAATTATGATCATAGATGCAACAAAGCCAATTCCTTTTATAAGAAACTAGAATATTGTAAGGACAGTTCGACCTCGAAAGGATCTATCTGATACTAGACAATTGTAACCTAAGCTTTGAGTCACAAATGTTCTCTTGTCCTCAATATTCTAGTTTCTTTCTTGTATTCTCCACTTTTATCATCAATAAAGATCTATTTTTCCAATATCCATTCAGGTTTAACTTAGAAAGTCGGTCTTCAATAGTTGAGTTTCTGCATCAACATTCTCGAACTCTGTTGACTCTGTCTCGGTCTTGTCCTTAGGGCTTCTAATTCCATGGGAGATAGAGGAAGAGGATTGAGACTTGTGTTGAGTAGGGAGATGAGTGATGGTCTGTATTGGGACAAAGATCAGATTGGGTATAGCAATAAAGCTATCTTAAACACTTGTTAGTATGAGATTCGCAGGTTGCTGGTTTGGTGCGCACATGAAAAAAGTAGGATAAACACCCCAACACTGTAAAGGCACTTCTTCATAACTAGAGAAAGCAAAAAAAAAAAAAATCTCTTATTTGTATTCTATTCAATCCTTAACTTGCAGAAACCAGAATCTGCTGCTTTTATAAGATCAACAATATATAATGTGGAAGATTCGATCTCGTTTAGTATAGAATGGCTTGATGAAGATAACAATGTTGGGAATAAGAGTGGCTCTAGTTTAATTATATGTCCCAGTTAGGTTTATGCTTGCCGTTCTCAAGCTTTAGTCATGGTTATATGTTCCCATTGTAGTTCATATCATAACATAAGCCCAAGATATGTCATCTTCTGTATAATGGCTAAGTGAGTAAGCCAATAACCCTGGAGGAAGCATCTGAGATGGTTTAGCAAAGGTGAGTTCTTTTGAGTTTTGTTGAGACTTTGTATCTGTATCTAGCAATTACTTCATTAGAAGAGAATATGATTCATTCAACCAAGAAGAAAACTCTTTATTTCTTCTGATTTCTGTATCTGAGCCTCTGAAGTCAACACTGAGAACCCATGTCTGCATAGTTCTGTACCCCACTTGACTAGTCATTATGTGAAACGCAAGATGTTTTGGATGATCAGCTTTGGTGGCGCTTGAAGTAACAGCAACTGAATTGAACATCACATTATCTGAAAAGATAACAAAATGCTAGAGGTTGTTGTGAACGAGCTTAGGTGGTTTTCTGCTCACTCCATTAGCCCATGAAGAGATGGCTTCATTAACCACTTTGATGTAAGCTTAACCACCGAGCACTCTAGACTTTCTGGTAGGATCTTGGGAATGGAATGGCCAAACAAAATGGTCTGAAACACTGGGGAATTTACTGTGAGATTTCATGGTAATCATTGTGGTGGCTGGGTTGTAGTGGTGCATTGAAGATTAGAGCATATAAGCTACTAATTACAGGCTGATTCTCTTCTTATGTAATAGGTTGCTTTTGAGTTTTGATATTGCTATGAATTCCTGACTTTGGAACTCAAGATTATTTGGCAAAATATAAACGTAAAGCTTGGCAAGTGTCATATGTTATGTCTTCTCAAACTCTCGAGTTTCTTTGCTATGAAAAAACAAGCAGACCAAAGTAAGTCTTAGGCCCAATACACATTGTCATTAGGGCATAGGTGAATGAATAATCATTCAACTCTCAAAAATCTATTGTAACACAACTGTTATAGATCCCTCTTCTTCTTTCTGTTTTACCTTTCCGCAATATCATATTTAACCATAGATTTATAGTTTTTAAGCCCAGCTCATTTTTAGAAAACGCCTATTACATAAATGAAAAAACATTGTATTCTATTAGTTAAATTTTTTCTTTTTTTAAAAAAAGTTGGACCCTAGATATTAAAAAAAGAAGAAAGGAATGTATTTTGGAAATGGATTCAGTATAAATGCAATCTTTGCACATGCAAATGGTCGAATCCGATAGTTTGTATAGTCTTCCCATCTTGTCAAAGCATGAGATCAGTACAAGTACGACTGAGAGTGATGGAGAAAATTAGGATCAAAAGGAGATCTTATGAAGACCATAAGAGAGTAGAGAAGTGTCATATGCCTTCTTCGTCCTCCACTCGTCTTTCTTCTCTGAGTGTGCATCGTAATATTCTTCCCTTAATTACAAGACAAAGTTGCATAGACTATTACACAGCTTGAATCTTTGTCTAGTAAATATTACAGAAATTTCATTATTGTCTATTGACTTGTTTTTTTGTCACATTAACGAAAATTCCATTGTCTTTTTTTCTTACATTATTTGTCTTGTTATGTGGTGAAATTCAATTTTTTTTTTCTATACCCAACAATAACTTTAACTTAAATTCAAAGCTATTATCCAATAGTCAACATTTAGAAAAATAAAATAAAAAATTTACCTTCATAATTTAAACTTGGTGCACTTTTTCAGACTTAACCCGTTATTAAGTCGAGCCTTTATACAATCAAATTTATATCATACAGGATTTCAATGCTCTCGTAATTAATCGTTTCTGCGCATAGCTGTTAATTCTAAGGATCGACAGAAAAGATTATGGGTGCAAATTAAAGTAAGTAGAGGCTAGAGAACTCAATTGTATTCATCCAAGATTACATGACTAATCAAAAAATTTGCTGTTGATCATGTCTAATTCAATCTTATTTCTTTTTCTACCTCGATTTGCTTCATTTTCTAGGTCAATGCAATACCAATAATAACTCTTTAATAAAAAAAAAAGTGATTAAGTATTATAAGATGTTTAGATATGTTAGTCTTTCTTTTTCTAGACAAAATTTAGACTTTTTTTATTCTCTTCTTTAAAATAGAATTTCGTCTAGCATCTCCGTCAGGGAGATGTGTTTCAAAAGCTCAAGGATTATAAGAGGTTCTTTGGTAGTTCAACTGCCTTTTGTGGTGACGGAACTAAAATTAGTCTCTGATTCTCAGAGTCGGGATCCCTTATCCAACTTCTATCAAAAATCTTCAGTGTGTCATAGTCTACTCCATCTGGATTCATCTATTTTATGTTTTAGCTTATCATCAGTTATGTTTTACTTCATAAATGATTCTGAATTTCTAATGAATAATCAGATTTGTAAAAAAAAGAACAAAAAAAATTTGACAATATAAACAAACATTGTAAAGAAATAATTTTTTGGAATCTATAAAACAATATCCACTTTACCAACTCTTGTAAGTTTAATCTTTTTTTTTGTCAACACTAGGTCACAACTGGCCGGCCCATTAACCAAATTCTTACATAATGTAGACAGTGAGACTCGATTTTTGGGTGTGATATAGTGTTTACTTTCAGTGGATTTATCACATGTCACTAGACTAAAGTCACATCAGTTTGTAAGTTTACACGATTCCACAAACAAACATCTGCCCTTAGCAAGTACTCATATAGCTTTGCATCAACTCTTTCGATTTGGCTAAAGATGGCATTAAACTCGTCAAGCCTATATGCAGTTATAGCCTTCTTAAACAGCTTAAAGGTCTTTCCTCCTATGAAATTGGACAAAATGATTTTTCCGCAGATGGTGTGCAAATACCCCGAGCGCGAGCGGATACACTTTTGTTATTGCTTTGGCTATTGATTTATGCCTATCTGAAATGATGGTCAATTCTTGATCATCAGGAATGACGTGGTTAAGTTGTCTAAAAAATCATTCCTATGATTCATCATTTTCGGTATCAACCACACCAAAAGCCATAGGGAAAATGTTAAAATTTCTGTCTTGCATTGTGGCCGTGAGAAAAGTCCCTTTATATTTTCTTTGTAAAAACGTTCTATCCACAACAACAACATTTCTCATATATGGAAATCCTCTGATGCTTGCATCAAATGCAAGGAATAGAAACTTGAACTTATCATCTCCGTCTACTTCCAGCTTGATAAGTGTTCCCGGATTTGCTCCTTTAATCATATACAAATACGAAGGAAGATCTTCAAAACTATTCTCTGCAGTCCATGTTACTATATCATGGGCTTCCTTTAAAGTACGATGTGCCTTCCAATACCTCATTTGTACAAAATGCAAACAAATGGTCAAAGTTATAACTGCCTCTAACAAACTCTACTAAAGTCAAACAACCTCTACCAAACTAGTCATACAACCTCAACCAAACTCTATTAAAGCCATAAAACCTCTACCAAACTCTACTACAAAGAATTCATATATCCACCCAAAGTCTACCACGTACTATCATCTGTATGCCAAACTCGACCATGAAGAAATCGTACCTTCAAACCGAAATATTTGTTCAGTGATTCACCAACATGCCGAGGAAGAACAGATGGACTAACACCACCAACAAAATCCAAGTATAAACAACCAAGAATATCGGGCGTTACTTGACGAATCCAAGATGACCTCTCTGTAACGGAGCACATGTGTTCTCTACTATAGATCCAGATATAGAAACATGGATTCTCAGCATCGTGGAGTGAAGCACGGACTCTCCAAGCGTAGTTTTGAATCTAGCATTTCACAACCAATAACATCTTCGATGAAGAGACGACATCGAAGTCAAACCTATGTAAAACAGAATATGTCTTCAACCTTGACTCAAGATAGGCCTTTGTGGGATAAATTTGTCCAACATCTAATTAAAGTGACCTTATTTCGATGTCTAAATACTCATCATCAAACGTCGAATCTCTCTTCTTAGGAAGTAGATTTTTTATCTTCTTCTTTACACTTCCTCTGAACACCTATGAAGTCTTCATCACCAGAGTTTGCACCATCTACATCCTCGCAGTAGTCGAATCTCATTTCTGCTTCCACATCTTCTTCAGCGTAGTCAACGTTTTCCTCTTATTTTTTGAGAGTCAGCCTAACTCTACCACACGTTGAAGATTGTCTACCAAACGTAGTATCAAATTTATCAAAGGAATGGTCGCATTTAAGCTCAAATCTATTACCTTCTTCCACAGCTACATGAGATCTTCTTGAAATCTCCACACAAAGACGAATTGCCTCTTTTCAAAATTGTTGCACATACCCACGCAATTGCCTCTCGTTGGTCACAGAGATAGGATGTGTATCTTGTGGTAGTCCATTCATGAGTTCATTTGATATTTTACCTTATAGATTTCTTGACTTAGCTCGAAATCTTCATGTACCATTCTCATAAACTCATCAAAACGTAAATCTTCACTCACTTGTATAATCTTACAACCAAGAGAAGTATCCACTAAAAAGAACCAATAATTTTCGTCGGAAATCCAATTTCCACAAACTAAGATGATATGATCCATAGATCAAAAAATAAGAAAATGAGGTCAAAAGATAAGAAATGAGCTCAAGCAACAATGGTGATTTGTGTGCTTCAATGGTGTTTGGCGAACAGTTGGAGCGAGAAAGAAGGTAGGTGATGTAATAATTGAGGGCTAAAATCATCATTCTACAAATTATGTTAAATTAACTAACTCTGCTTAACTTTACCAAACTCTCAGAAACAACTCTGCCACAGTAGCAAATATAACTCTGCCAAAATCTGCTACACATTGTACGAACTCTAGCAAACTCTGTTACACCGTCGTTACTAATTCTAACAAGTTGTGACAGATAACTCTACCAAATTCTGCTACACTGATAATTCAAACTCCGTCAAAATCTACTAAAAGGGGTCCAATGTCTACTAAACTTCGACAAAATCTACTACAAAGGGTCTAACATTTGGTAGAGTGTAGTGGATCTTACGCTGATGTGGCACAATTCATTAATGACATTTTCGTTATTACATTTTTATTTACACATTTAAAAAATAAAATAATATTATACGATTTAATAAAATATTTAAGTAATTACAAATTAATATGAATTATTTGCAAATCACTATTTTTAATATTGTGAAATTATTTGACCAAAATTTATTGTAAGGAGGATTGTTCTTCTTTGGATCGAATAATGCCAACCAATTTTACTCACTCCTACAACAATTATAAGTTAATTACATATAAAATAAGATTATAATAATCCCAGAAAATGTCAAGTGGAAAGGAGCCAATGTTGAACGTTAATCGTGAAATTAATAACAATTGCAAAGGTTGGGTCCATAATACATTATCTTAATAAGTTGATAATTACGTCATGGATCATTGAAAGGTCAAATTAAAGAGTCACACATAAACACACGTGGCATTGCCATAGACTGCCATGACTTTTCCTCAAGATCATCACTTTGGAGCTTGATATTTGGTAGAGTTAAGGGGAATCAATCTCACCATCTATTATATTGAAATGAAATGAATATATATTAGTGGAAGCGAGAGGATAATATATGATTAATGTAAGTTATCATGTATCTCACCTGCTTCTTGTGTTGGTTAGTTTAGCTTGTCCAGTTATGATTTATGAGTCACTAAACTCATAATTTAATGAAACATTACGCATGCTAAACCTAAATAATTATACTTACTACGGATATTCTCCGAATTTTGAGATTATCATAATTGAATTCAACTAATTGTAGTTATAAACCAATCTTTTTATTTCGACCAAAACAAAAAAAAACTAATCTTTTCATTTGTCAATTTTGCAATTAATTATACGAAAAAATGATCCTGTCTCAAGATTTTATTCCTTAAACTTTTGTATTCGCTAATAAAATATTAATTTTGTGTTGAGCTTCCGCAGGTTTGGGTATAAGAAAAAATCAACCTTAAATAGTAACCGTTTAATTATTAATTGTTGACTATTTAAATTATAAATATGCGGAGTCAACAACATTATATAGTATATCATTCATGAATATACAAGTTAAGGAATAAAATTGCAAATTAAGAAAACAAGTTTCCAGATTTTGTACTCATTCTTCTATTTTGTTATTTTATTGATAGATCTTGGGAATTTTAGTTTATTTTCAGATCTAAGATGATTTTGCTGAACAAATATTGTGAATGAGACATGTATGGAAGCTTGAGGAATCTGCAGAAGCTTATCACCTATACATGCATATGTGTGAGCTACAATATGGATAATAGTGTATTTGTTCTCGCAGCTGTAGAAAACTGAAGTAAATTTTACGATAGATAGTTCTGAATTAGCAAAGATGATATCTACACTAAAAAGATTGACTCATTTTTTCTGCGTATTTGGACGAGTTCTCTAGTATACATGATATTCTGATTTGTACTGCCATGTGAAAAATTTGTTTTTTTATCAATAGTTAGATCGATAAGAAATAATCTCTTTTTAATCTACTATATGTAGAGAGGAGAGTTCAAATTTTATATACTATAATTATTAGCTGAATTATTCTAACCATCAGATTGAGAATAACTCGGCAGAATATAATTTTTGTATGCATATATATATATATATATATTTGGCTCTTAATTTTAAATAATATAATAGAAAAAAAAAATTGCAAAACAGCAGAAGTAAATGAATTAAATGGTACTAGCATGAACTTTAATTTCTTACAAAGAAAATTACAACCTTACAATAAGTCCGAAGCCCACACAAATTTATAAAAGAAAAAGCAAAATCAAATTCTAATTGATTTGCATGCCAAGTGTTCATCATCATCATCATCATATATATATAGTAGAATTATTTATTGAGATTTACATAAAAACTTATCCAAAATAGTTGTCAATACTTTCAAAGGAGTCATCAACTTCATTGATCGACGTCACGTGTTTACAATCAAACGACGTCGTCTCCATATTATTATCCTCTTGAAGAATCATTGTAAGTTCTCTCATAAACGAAGTATTTTCCAACATCAAAAACTCTTCATCACCATGAGATACAACATCACTCAAAAGTCGTGATGAAAATCCCGATATATCTTCAATATCACTGAACATTATATTGTCATACATAGAAGACTCCGAGAACGAGGAAGAAGACAAAGATACTGCATCAATGTTCATGTTTTGGTGGCTATTGAGATTATTCGAAGAACTTGGTGTTGAAGAAGAACTTGTTGACTTGTCACATTCAGAAGTACTTGTAGTAGGAGTGGTAATTGGGCCAGTACTTGCAATAATTTCAGACAGAACACTCTGGTTGATGAATCTCTTACCAAATCTGTTTGCTACTCTGTTTAAGAACTTAGCTGATGATGATGGTGATCTTGATGGCTTATTATTGTTTGAATTCTGTTGATTTTCTTCCTGATTCTTCTCAGTCGTTTTCGGATTGTCTGATGATTTTCCGGGAATGGATTTGTGGGTCAATGGATCGATTCCTTTCTTGATTAAACGTTTTTTGATGTGAGTGTTCCAATGGTTTTTGATCTCGTTGTCTGTTCTTCCTGGTAACCTACGAGCTATGGCTGACCATCTGATCAACAAAAATAGATTAGATTATTAGCAAATGTGTATTTACCAAATCCTCACTATATAGTAATACTTAATGAAACATATTAAAGCTTTTGATCAAATGAAAACTAGACTCAGCAAGTTTTTAGTAGTAATAATTGGATCGATAAGATTACGTATGCACAGTACCGACTCTGGGTTAAAGCAGAAGAAGCAACTGCTTCAGGCGCCGGATACTATAAATTATTTAGCGGCATCAATAATTGATTTGTCATTTGGTATAGCGAGTTTGTTATACATTATTGAGTGGAAGGTCATGCCTGACGTATGTTTTTGTTTGAAATAATTTAAGTCTATGGTGTCGTCTTGAATTAAAGCTTGTGGATGGCATTAAAGTTAGAAGTAAAAACTTACTTGTTACCATGAATGGCATGGAGATTAATCATGGAATCTTCTTCTTCAGGACTAAACTCTCCACGCTTAATATCAGGTCTAAGATAATTAGCCCACCTCAATCTACAGCTTTTGCCACATCTTTTAAGTCCTATATATATATAATAATCACAATAATTGTTAATAAAACAGTGTAATCATGCAAATAAAATTTATGATTATAAAATTACATACCAGCTTTATCAGGAAGTGTTCGCCAACCTCCTTCACCATGACGACGAACATAATCAATAAGCTTTTGATCTTCTTCAGGAGTCCAAGCTCCTTTCTTCAACCCTTCTGCTCTGCAACACGGAGTTCGAACCATTCTCGATTCTTAAATACAACAATATAGAAACTAAGAGAGAAAGAGAGATTAATGTTTGGGATAATAAGCTTTGATCATATAGTGAAAGGACTTGATCTTTTGATAAGAACATTCAGACAACGATAAATACGTCTTATGGACATTCTATTTTGCTTCGATACTCTACTTGTCTTTTTCATACAATTCCCTTCTCTCTGTTCTAGTTTCTGTCTGTGCGAATGAGTTATGAAGAAGATATATATAGAGAGAGAGACAAGAGAAGAAACAACTTTGTATGTGGCTTGTGCGCAAGCTGACGGCGTCGAACGATTATATTATTTTATTTTATTTTTGATAAAAGTTGAAATGATATCCTTTTATTCAATCTGTAGACTTTGTCAGTGGAATTTTTATTTTAGATGGAGGTTCTTCTACGTATTGTTAATTTCTTACTTAGTCTCTTTTTATTTTGGTAAAAATATTATAATATTATACTAATTTTTATTTTGACAGAATTATTAGGGTAACAAAAGAACTGAAAAAAAAACTACATAAATAGTGTTCTTCTTTTTTTTTCTCTTTTCATAATAGCCTTTTTTTATTGCAAATGACTTTTAGTGGCAAGTGGTAAATCCGTTAAAGATATACGCATTTGCACAACTAATGATCTAGTTCTACCGCCTATATTATGTAGGAACTTAGCTAATAAACCGGTTAGTTGTGGTTTAATGTTGACAAAAAAAAAATAGTCTTTTTTGTCTGAATGAGTTGCATAACCATTTAATAATTGTAACTCTAATCTACTAATTATGAACCAAAATTATCATAACAAAAATTCAAATCTTCAAAAACTTAATTAAATCGGATATACTATGCATTGAAAAGGTCAACTGTATCAACCAACATTTGTTGTTTAGAATAATTATGTATATTAATGAATTTTGGAGTCGTACTCATATATTTTTGGCCTAAACAATAATAAGAGAAAGGAATATTAACATACGTGTAGCATCATGTTACAATAATATATTCATTTGTGGGAAATTTGAGAAAGGAGATATTTTATTGTAAAATTTGTTTAGAAACCAATTCATATGTGGCTGCTGCAAACTCATACCATAGTTTCCTAATCCATACAAAGAATGATGTTTTATCTTATAAAAACCAATATCGTTTTTATTAATAATTAATTAAAACTATAAGACCTTAATCATAACTAAATCTCTTCAAATTCTTAACAATATAATATGGGATAAACTAAAATCGGATGTTATTTTTAATTAAAAATTTAAAACATATAATTTTTAAAATATTATAAAAGAAATTTGTGTAATAGATCGATAAAACCTAATTTATAATTCTTTTGTTCAACGGAATTTCTAATTCAAACCTTAAATTTTTAGTATACTTGATGATTTGATTATCGTAGAAATTTATAACTATTTATTGACAAAGAAAGTTAAAAAAATATCCCATGTTAAAAGATAGTATTAAGTGTTTTTTCAGATCACAATTTTTCAGATATGTACACGTAACATAACAGTTGAATATTCTCATCACTCTTTACTCTTAAAGACAGTTTCGGACAAGTAAAGTAAACGATCGACATGATATATCTTCATTACTTCTACTTAAAACTAGTCAAAAAGTCATAAGTCAATTCTCACGAGTTGTTGACAATAAAAACTTATCTCTAGATCTGCAAAAAATCGAAAACCCATACAGAAAGTGGTACGTCTAACGTGTAATTGTCGGAACAAAATCAACTGTAAAAGTTGGAGTGCGAGACTTTTCTAAGGAAGACCAGATTCATTAAATTAAAGCAAAAGACAAAACTTAAAAAACGCAGTTCACGACAAAGAGAAATATAATCAAATTGTTGGCGGCATAGTTATATACAGAAACTGAAAGTTCGAAGAAAGTGTTGTAAATACGGTCCTCTCAATTTTATGAATAATTAACCCACAACTTGGTCGTTCAAACGCTTGACCTAGACAATATCTATCATTATATGAAATTATTATAATTATTCAATAAATTTACTACTTTTCCACTTTACTTCAGATTAGTGTTCAAAATATCGGTCTCAATGCTTCATGCTTTTTGTTTGTTTCAAAATTTATCTTTTTACATGATCCAAAAGTTACATATTTTTATGTAAGCTTGTCCAAAATATTTTTATGCTTTGTGTTCAAGATATTTTTTTTATGGTCTAATATTCGGATGTATTTTATGTTTAGTATTTTTATAATTAAAGAGTTTAAGCAGTGATTTGGCGAGTTTTTTTTTTCCGTCAATTCAAATATTAAAAAATAAAAATAAATTAAAACAATTTTTTTTCTCAATAATTAGTTTGAAAAATCCCGATCCATTTCCTAAACTTATTCATATATATATATATTAACTACCACTTGTGATAGGATGGATCCAACTTTAGATGATTGAACTATTAGGTGGGACATTTAACCACATCATATTTTAATTTTTAACTAAATAATTTCTTCAAACAGAATTCTTTTAAGATTTTTATTTGAAACATTTCACCCAATTTTTTTAATTAAAAATGTCATTTTATTATTATTATTATTTATTTTACATTTTATTAAAAATTTCGAAACAAACGTTTAATTTTTTCTATTTATAAATTAGGTGATTAAAATTATTTATCATCTTTATGATTAATTTATATATATAGTATTATTGACTCTAAAACAATGTAAGCCCTCTAAAATCGCATAGACTTCTGCAAGGATTTTTGGATCTAGATGAAAAGTCGTCATCTGCTTAGCTCATAACAGTTTTTTTGAACAGAATTGATTTAGACTAAGAAATTAAAAAGAAACTACTATTTTCTTATTGCATTGATGATCTTTAAAATTCAATAAGATAAAGAACCTTTTTTTATTGACAAAAAAAGGAACCTTTTTCAAATGTACAACTCCGAAATAAATTTATTCGTAATCTTGATATTGTTAAGATATCTATTAAAAAAAATTCACGTAATTTTTAAGATTATATATTTTTGTCATCAATTGAATTATCATTATCAGACTCCCTGGTCAATGGACGTATCTGTTATTACAACAGCTAATGAGTTTTTCTTTTCCATTTTCCTGGCATTTGGCGTACTGCGGGGTATATAATTAATAACCAAATACTAAAGTTTAATTTTATTTCTTTTATCAAAAAAGTTTAATTTTATTTTTGTCAATAAATTAAACAACACGAGCAAATCTCAAATCTTTCAGCTTCATATTCTTAAAGGGATTCTTGATAGCTTCTCGAGGCGTCTTGTGGTTCCGGTTTTAGTTTAGATGACGCTGGTGACAACTTAATGATATGAGGTCTTGGTCTCTTTGGTGGTTGTTACTCTTGTGATGGCTAGCGGTAGTAGAAACTTGTCTCATCTTCAACAGCGACAGACTAGATACTTCACCTAAGGTTTCAAGATCTAAAGTTTCATGGACCATTGAGTTGGGTCTAGGTTTTCTCTTTTAAATTTTTATTTTATTTTATTTTTCTATTGTTGATTACTGTGTGTCTATATTTGCTGATATGGTCCCTCTGTAAATTCTATATGAGTATAAATCCTTTTTAAAAAACTATTACAAATTTTATTTCCAAGAAAATCACGAATACAATAGATGTATATAATGACTTCACAATGTTCCTTAAAGCTACCAAACTCTTTGACAACTAAACATAGTTTTAGGTTTTATTACAAACTAGATGATTACTCGTACTATTTACGAGATATTTTTTATGAAAAACAAATATATATTTATAGTTATTTATATTTATTTATAATATTTATATGTGATATTTATTTATTTCTTGTTTATTTTATGGTTTGATTTATATATACAAATTTATTTATTTTATATATTTAATAAAAATTAAAAATTAGTTTATAAAGATGATCCGTGTTGTACACAAAATATATTTTTTGATCTCTGTTTACTAAGATTTTGATACATTACAATTTTTGTATATAATTTTTTTACTTGTATTAAGTTTTTAGACCCGTGTTCAATTAAATTTTTAGATCTGTGTTCATTTAAATTTTTAGACCAATGTTCATTTAAGTTTTTAAATCTATGTTTATTAGGTTTTTAGACCGTATTCATTTAAATTTTCAAACATGTATTTATTTAGATTCATAAACATGTTATCATCAAATAATGTTATTTTTTATGTATATTATAATTCAAAAAATTATGAAAATTAAAGTAATAAATTTAGAAAATTCACAAATTAGGTAATTGTTATTGAGATTTCCGACAAGTAATTTGTTGTAATCTACGAATTTGAGACCAAATAAATTATTTAGCAAATGATCAGTTGCCCTTACAGAATTAGTGTAGACAAATGAGATTTTGTACTTATGAAAATTGGTTTTGAAAGAACGAGTTACTTTACATACTTGGAAATTACTAATTATCTTAGTATCTCTCTTTCAAACTTTCAAAAGATGACCAAATTTTCTAAGCAGTTCTATGAATTTTTGTAACCTAAAAAGAACCTTTTTTTTTGGGTTAAAATTTTGATAAAATCATATAAATGTATAGAAAAGACTGATATATAATAACTTACTTGATCATCAACGAAAACTAATTCAATTGTCTCTCCATACTTTTTGGTAAAAAATTTCTAAAGTCGAATGATTTTGATTTGGATTTTCCATTGTTGACTAATTGGTTTGAGAACCGAGATAGAATGGAGAACCATTTTTAAGTATTGAATTTAGTAGTTTTCTTTTTAATGATTTTTGTTGACTATAAATTTGTATCACATCAAACTTATGTAGAGGATGAGATACATTTAAACCCAATTTTAGGTTAGGGTGAATGTGGCTTAAAAAAAGACTAAATACATTAGGAAAAATTTATACATTTTTTGTTTAACAAATCCACAATTTTAAATGTAGATTCTTTTATTTTTTGTTTAACAAATCGGTAATTTTAAAAATATATACAATTTTAAAGTAAAAAATAAATAAAAATAATATAACAATAAAAAAATGCTATGAAGTTGAAACATATCAAATCACGTAGAAAACCTAATATGCTTTAATTTTTTTTATTGTTTTTTTGTGTAACAACCACACAAATTGTTATCAAAAAGAAATATTTTAAAATAAATGCTAGTTGAAATATTTTTAAGGTTTAAATTCAAGTTGGATTTAAATTTTATAGCTAAAGTTTAGAAACAATCAAAAAGTATACTTTAAAAAAATATTGCTTCTTTGCTTCTCTCTCTGGCGTGGTAATCTAGTAGAAATTGCTCTTTTACCTTTCGTCGCCGGTGGTGCTTACGGCCGCCGGCGACATGTTGTTTCCTTTAGTTTCACTTTCTTCTCGTCTCTCTTTTATCTTCTCATCTTATCCTTCATCTTCTTCTCCATCTCCTTCTTCTTCTTTTTCTCTATCTTCTTCTGCTTCTTCCTTTTTTTCTTTCTTCTCCATCTTCTTAAGATATTTGACACTTTTTCGAGAAGAGGTTCCGATCTGCATCCTCCTCTTCACCGGGTTCTTATTTCGGAGCAAAACCTTCAGTTCGCTCTTGTCTCCAGACCACACTTGCCGGTTGTATATCGGCTATATCTCCTTCCACATGTTTCAATGTTAAATTCGGCCATCAATGGGACTCAAGTGCTGCTCTTCATCTTGATTTCCGGTAGGCCTGATTGTGAGTCTTCCTCACCGCCGCATTTCAGTGTTGCCGCCGCCGCCAGAGCCTTCACAGCTAGGGCAAACTTCTTTTGCCTTTTGCTCCCTTATGGGCCTTTGTGGAATCTATTAGAAGTTGGGCCTGCCTATTGGACTAGAAGTAAGTCAATGTACTCCAAAATTGTCTTTCTAATGAATTTAGTGAATTGGGTCTTTGAGGACATGACCCTTTTCATAAATATTAGTCAGATTAGTTTTGATTGTGATTATGGGCTGCCCGAGTTAGGCTTTGTTAACTCTACTATTCCAAATATTTTTTCTTCTAATTACCTATATCTTGTAACTTTAGAGGACATAGTTACATGTTTAGGTCCTTGGAAGAAATTAGTGGGATACTATCTAGGTTTAAGACCTTATCCTAGACTAATTCTCCTTAGATTGAAGTTAGTTCTAGTGTTGTCCTCGTTTTGAGAAAGTTTTATTCCCTACAACTTCTCTAATTTAGAGAAATATTTTCAAAGCTCAAGACCATGGTGTTTAATGAGCTCCCTCATGTGTTCACCTACCCTCCACGGTAACAGAACAAGGAAGAGCCCCAGATTGTCCCAAGCTTCCGATCTGCACTTCCACAATCTATCTATCTTGCCAAGAGCGTTTGAGATTTTCTCCGCTTGGTGCTTTTATATTATGATTAAGTCTTGCATGGCTATAGTTTGTATGATTTTTGTTTATTCTGCAGTTGTAACTCAAAACATTTAATCTAATGGACAATTCTTTGACAAAAAAAATAAAAATAAATAAATGTTAATTTAAAAATAGTTGAAATTTTATATTAGTTTAAATCAAAATTGGATTAATCAATAAGTAGTTCAACCGACTAACCTGATGAATTCGATATATTGAAATTTTAAGTATAATCATGTCAACAAACAAACCCGAAAAAAAAATAGTTGAAATTTTGTATTAGTATAAATTAAATATATTGTTATCTTTTATGCTTAAACAATATAATGTATTATATTTATTGTAAATTAATATATTTTTTCTTGTAATTATTGAACATTATATTTATTGTAAATCAATATATTGTTATCGACTAATAACAATAACACTAAATCATTTGTTTACAATATTAGGTTATTATAATTATTCGCTTTCGACAAATGTAATTTCGAATCTCATAAATAAATAAAAGTTCATAGTTTATATGGAAAACAAAAGATTACATAAACAAGGAATAATTGAAAGAAAAAAAATTTCAATTTATAATTTAAATATGATATGTTTTTACAGATTATAACATGAATTTTACCTAAAAACCATAATAAAAATTTATGAGAAATGAATAATAATTGTGAAAAGATTTATGCTAGTTGTGAGCTAAATGTAATGAAATTACATTTAGTAGTGTATTAAGTTTTTTAATTAAAAGAATATTCTAGAATTGTTATACTAATTTCGAATTTCGAACTAAATATACGATATATATCATATATTATATAATATACTATTATATTTTTCGAGTATATATTATAGTTTGAAGACCTATAATATATGAAGCTAACGGAATGGTGTTAGCGTGAACAATTTGTTATATATTTTCTTTGAGGTAAATTCTATTCTATATAATTTCGAGTATATATATTATATAAATCTTGTAACAAACAATTAACTAAATCCTAGGTCCTCTAAACCCTTTTATTATAGAGAGGATGTGAAGATTGAAGAAATGGGCTTAGGCTTGGGCTTAGGCTTGGGCTTGGTCTTGGGCTCTTTATTTTGGTTTGGGTTAAAAGAAGCAATTAATTGGATAAGGAAATAAAGATCCGATTGGCTATATATGGTTCACATTCGATTTCCTTATCCACGAAATTTATTGTCCTCCACCAATGACATATTAATCACAACAGATTCATTTTCACTTCGTTGATAAAATGAACACAATAATGCTACGCAAAGCAAAACTTCTACCGTCGCTTGTAGAGCCACAGCAGTATAGCCGGAGAATCGTTGCAAGTGGAACTTCTCCGTCGTTGGAACGAAACTGCAAATTATCTCGACGGAATCTAAGTAAATCCTCGTTACTTCTTCTCATTGGTACTCAGACTACTCTGACGCCATTGATCGACTTCTCTAAAGCTCAAGCAGATACAATTGATAATCCTAATTCCCCAAATTGCGGAGACAGAGTAAGAAAACTGTTGGTAAATGGATTTCAATTTCAATGTTCAATCTTCGTTAGTGATTAATTTGATTTTTTTTTTCCCAAATTAAGGTTCCGACGAAGAAAGCGTTCATTGACGTATCGATAGACGGAGAACCAATCGGACGGATCATAATCGGATTATACGGAGACGATGTACCGGCGGGAACAGCTAGATTCAGCAGCATTGTAAGCGGGAAAGCTGGAATTAGTTACCGGAGGAAAGAATTCGTGAAGATTATGCCAGGTTACGTCCAGCATGGCGGAATCAGATCTTACGGTGTCGACGCCGAGCGAGCAACCGCCGCAGTAGGGACTCTCCAAAATCTACTCGAAGAATGGGAGAGAGGCAAAAGAGGAGAGTTATGCAATGAAGTGAAAGCGGGAAGTGTGGGAATCGTGGTGAGAGATCCGTTGCAACCGCCGCCGAAGACGAAGCTAGTGGCGAGGAACGGGAAACTTCAGGTGGAGGAAGAGGTAATTGCGGTGGGGCCAAACGGAACGGAGTTTGTTATAACGGCGGTGGATTCACCGGAGCTGGAAGAATCAGTTTTGGTGATTGGTAAAGTGTTGGAAGGAATGAGTATTGTGGAGAAGATAAGAGAAGTAAAGACTGTGAGGGATAACACTTCATCTCCTTATTTCAGGTAAACGAAAATAACTGAATAATATTGACCGTTAGATTTAAATTCTGTTTTTTTAGATCAACGGTTGTGATTTTGGTTGTTGTGAACAGAGTTGCTAAAGTGATTGGAGATAAGAGAGCCGTGGTTGCAGAGAGAGGGTTTAATCGGCCTTATTCAAAGATCTTAGTCACCAATTGTGGTTTGATGGAGTCATAGACTATAAACTCATGTTTGTTGGCAACATTATTATTTATACTTTTTGTTGAGATGCAAGAAATGGTTTCATTTAGAATTCAACATACTGCGATATTAACTACATAGAAGGTTATCCCGCGATTCAGTACGAGTTAGAATTTAATAAAAGATTAGACTCTTGACAATACAAATAAGGTATCAATGTGGTGTGACCAATCCTAATTGCATTTTTAAAGATGGATGTAAAAATTACATAAAAATAGGAGTTGAGAGTTTTTTTACACAAAATCCTCAATTTTGAAAGCATTAATTTTTTTTGTTTCAACCTTACACATTAAATATTTAAATTTGTTTAACTTTGTCAAAAACACTGTTACCTTATATCTTTATAAAATAATAAGAAAAAATCATGTTTCTAAAACAATATACAAATACTGTATTTAGTTTAGTATCAAATGTAAATGGTCTATAAGTTAGGAAAAAAATTTTATAATGCGATGAAGAAACACTTCTAATATCTCGGTCCACGATGTTAAAAAATATCTCGGCTGAAAATTAAAGCCCACCTAAATTAAAGCTCATGAGTGGCCCAAAATAATTTAGGGTTTCGACGTCTTCAGGTAAATTAGCTATGGCGATTCTTCCTTCTTATATTCTCAGCCGGAAAAAATTTTCGATTCTTTCCTAGTGTTTTGCGACAACAAGGAAACCATGCCGGCGAAACAGAGGACTCCGAAGGTCAACAGAAACCATGAACTGATCAGGGGAGTTGGTAAATACTCAAGGTCGCAGATGTACCACAAGAGGGGTTTGTGGGCTATCAAGGCCAAAAATGGCGGCGTTTTCCCCCGCCACGACGCTAAATCGAAGGGTGATGCTCCGGCGGAGATGTCACCGAAGTTCTATCCAGCTGAAGATGTTAAGAAACCTCTCGCCAACAGGCGCAAGCCAAAGCCTACCAAGCTCAGGTACTTCCTTATTCAATGCACTGTCTTGTTGTTGAATGTTATATTGAATTTGATATGTATGATTTGATTTCCTTTGCCTTAATGTAGTACTTTGCATGTGTGGGATTGGGAAAATGCAAAGTTTTAGTTTCTTCTAAAATGATAAATTGCTAGGTTGCTTGGACTAATGTGGAGGTGTAGAGTGTATGAAGATTACAATGTTCTTCATCATACATTTGGGCGGATCAATTGTAGCATTTGCTTATAGTTTTGTGTAATCATAGTCAATTTTCTGATTATGTTATTGATAGTAATCAAATCTTCTTATCTCTGCATTGCAGATCCAGCATCACTCCAGGGACAGTCTTGATCATCCTTGCTGGTAGGTTTAAGGGCAAGAGAGTCGTCTTCCTTAAGCAGCTTCCCTCTGGCTTGCTTCTTGTGACTGGTGAGTTTCTATCTTAATCTGCTCTCTTGATTGCCACGTTTCACTTGAAGAACGTTTATTCACTAAATTTGCTCTGTTTGTACCTTACATGTTCCTTTTATATTTGTTTTCTTAAATGATGATAAGGGCCATTCAAGATCAACGGTGTTCCCTTGAGACGTGTTAACCAGGCCTATGTGATTGGCACTTCCACAAAGGTTGACATTTCTGGAGTAACCCTTGATAAATTCGATGATAAGTATTTTGGCAAGGTTGCTGAGAAGAAAAATAAGAAGGGAGAAGGAGAGTTCTTCGAGGCTGAGAAAGAGGTATCTCAGACGCATCAAATTTATACTCTTAACCAAAAGTTCTCTCCTTTGTACTCTAAGCAAATCAAAAGCTATTCTTGACCACACAACATGATGCCTTTTGGATTCCGCAGGAGAAAAAGGTGATTCCGCAAGAGAAGAAGGATGACCAGAAAGCCGTGGACACAGCCTTGATCAAAGCCATTGAAGCAGTTCCAGAGTTAAAGACTTACCTTGGCGCAAGGTTTTCATTGAAACAAGGAATGAAGCCCCATGAGCTTGTTTTCTAGATTTTGTATAACCTTTTTACCGAGGTCTCTAGAGTATCCGTCTCCTGAAGTATTACACTCCTAATGGTTGGTCTTTTGTTCTCATCCACTGACCAAAGACAGAAAATTTTGGCCGCTGCTTTCTAAATTTTATGTTTTACATATGGATAATCTATCAATCTTGTTCCTGAACGTGTAACAACTTGAGCAGTGGGGTACAATTCACAAATTCTAGTAATGCTTATGAAATGGTATAGATCAAAGTAATCAGACTACGAGATGGTTTCAAAGAATTGAATTTAAAATCGCAATTATGATCATAGTTAACGTACATTCTACTTGGAATATTGATCTTTATTAGTTACTAATCTCTCAGTAGCACTCAGAGATCAAGCCGGAGGGGCTTGATCACTATGTTTAGGCGTTTCTTTGCTGGCACAATCAGCAACTTTAGCTCCGGCCTCAACATCACCAGCCAAACACGGTCTCCACTTCCGTCTCAGCCACCCAAAAATCCCACCTCCCTTTATCATTTCCAACGGATTTACCTCAGCTACTGAAACTGTTTTCTGGCGTCGCCTTGCGTATATCCGGCCTAAGAAGCAAGAGAGAACTGCAAGAACGACAAGAACAGAGATGACTGCAAAGAAGGGTCCAATGGAGCCCGATGAATAATGGTTTGGAGCATTTGGTGCTGCAATTAGATTGGCATTGGTAGGTGGAGTAGATTCAATCTCATCACTTCCTAATGGTTGTTGTTGGGTAGGAAACAACAAAGAGCTGTTACTACCAGTAGCCATAACCACTATCTCTAATTTTAATATTTTGGAGATAAAAAATGTAACATTTGTTGATGGATTGATGTGGTCTTTAGTTATGTGAATGAATATATAGAGGAATGTTCAAATGAACATTGGACTTTTGAAGAGTCTTTTAGCCGACCATGTTTTGTTAAAGAACGACATGGAAAGGTGAATAAAAGGGGAAAATCCTAATCAGCATCATCAAAAGCTTATCAAACTACCAATATAATAAAGCTTTATGATCTATTTCACTCTTAGAGGTGAAGGAAACTGTCTTGACTTTTAAACCCTAACAGCTATGTATTCAACTCCCAACTAATCATACCCATTGTGTATAGATAATTTCTTGTATATGTTTTATGAGTGTTTTCTCTATAAAATACCAAAACTGTGTTTTTTACAGGTTTTTCACTAGACTGGCTCCAAATAATTACGTTATTTAGCGTGATAAAATGTCAAATTTAGAAGTTATGTTATGGACACTGACAAACAAAAAAAAAAGAAAAAAATAACGAAATCAGTGACCTATAAAAGCCCAAATTTATTAAAGCCCACTAGCCCATTAATGACCTGAGTTCAATTAGGGTTTCAGCGTCTTCAAATGTTACCATCATTCTCCTCTACTCTCCTCCCGTATCCATTCTCAGCCGGAAAATCTTCCTGATTCTTTTCGACAAGAGAACCATGCCGGCGAAACAGAAGACCCCGAAGGTCAACGGGAATCCTGATCTGATCAGGGGAGTTGGTAAATATTCAAGGTCACAAATGTATCACAAGAGAGGTTTGTGGGCAATTAAGGCTAAAAACGGCGGCGTTTTCCCTCGTCACGACGCTAAAGCGAAGGTTGATGCTCCGGCAGAGAAGCCACCAAAGTTCTATCCAGCTGAAGATGTTAAGAAACCTCTCGCCAATAGGCGCAAGCCAAAACCTACCAAGCTCAGGTACTTGGCTTATTTACACTGTGTCCTGCTGTTGGAGACTGATTTTTAGTTTGATGCACATTGTCTTCCATGTATGTAGCTCTTAGTGTAGTGCTTTTTTTAGAGAGTATGTAATAGATGTGAATATGCAACAATTGAATCGTTTGTCTCTTAAGAATTTTTGGAGTGTTTGTGGAAATGCATTGGTTTTTGTAGATTACAATGCTCTTGGTATTAACTTGACATGTCAAAGGCCAAATTGTTCTTAATTTTCTGGTTTGCTTACAACTTTCCCGACATTAGTAGATTTGTTTGATAAATCTTGTATCTTGTTGACATTCAAACTCAATCAACCTGTATATATTACGAAGATTAGATGTCTATGAATATTAGTTTGAATGTCTGTAATGTGTTCAATTTATTAGACATTTGTTTCCAACATAATTTGATCGTCTTATATATCTGTATTGCAGATCTAGCATCACCCCAGGGACAGTGCTGATTATCCTTGCTGGTAGGTTCAAGGGCAAGAGAGTTGTTTTTCTGAAGCAACTTCCCTCTGGTTTGCTTCTTGTGACTGGTGAGTTCTTCTTGATCTGAGTTCAACTTGACTCTTCCTGTAAGTCATTTGAAGCAAAGCTCATTCGCTGGATTTTTCCTTCTGAGTTGTTCTTCATGTTTCATTTAATCTTCAGGACCGTTTAAGGTCAATGGTGTTCCTTTGAGACGTGTTAACCAGGCCTATGTGATTGGCACTTCCACAAAGGTCGACATTTCTGGAGCCAGCCTTGATAAATTTGATGATAAATACTTTGGAAAGGTTGCTGAGAAGAAAAATAAGAAGGGGGAGGGAGAGTTCTTTGAGGCTGAGAAAGAGGTATGATATTCATTGGTAAAATACAATCATTTGATTAATTGAATAGAGGCTTTGTTTCGCATAAGGTAGAACACAATTTATCTCGTCCTTCCTGTGAATATGTTGGCTATTACAGTTTGTTCTAGAAGAAGACAATGAAGCTTTTTTTCCGTGTAGTTTTACCAAATTGAAACCTACGTTTGACTTATCATTCTTGTTTTGGATTTTGCAGGAGAAGAAGGAGATTCCACAAGTGAAGAAGGATGACCAGAAAACCGTGGACACAGCTTTGATCAAAGCCATTGAAGCAGTTCCAGAGTTAAAGACTTACCTCGGCGCAAGGTTTTCTTTGAAACAAGGAATGAAGCCCCATGAGCTTGTTTTCTAGATTTCAAACTTTATTTCTGAGGATTTCTAGAGTGTCTCCTGAAGTGTTTTTACTTTCTACATAGTTGTTTTTGTTCTTGATCATTGACCCTCGAGACAAAGAAGTTTTGGCCTTTACATTCTATATCTTCTATTTTTACATATGGATAATATCGATCTTGTTTATTTAATGTTTGCTTCGAAGCAATATTTCACAATAAAACACATAGTTATGTTATAACTGCCAATGTATTTGAGAGACCAAGCTATTGCAAAACTGATGCTACAAAAGAATACTGAGGTTTAGGGTTTGTAACTATTTATAAAAACTTAGTTTTTTTTGTTTCTGTCATTGTTATTTCAGAAACAAAACATCTACTTTTCATTACCATTCCTTTGATGGTAACAGATTATAAATATTTTCTTCATCTCATGCAAGCGGAAAGTGAGAACTCTAAATTGTGATTAGTTTGAGATTTGCAGGCAAGATTTTCTTTAAGCAGGAACTTCGTTGACCTTCGCAGGAGTTTTACTTAGAGTTGAGGAGTGTTCTTTAAAGCCCAACATTTTGTTCAAAGCTCCAACGTAAGCTTTAACACTCGACACCACAATGTCCATTCCTGCTCCGGTTCCACTATAAGAACACAAACTCAGCTCAGACAGAATAATTGAGTGTTCAACTTATTTTGCAATCGCAGCCTAGATTAGTTTCAAAAACAATGATGAACTTACCTAAATGTTCTTTGGACAGATTCACCAGTTACTGCGTTTGTTGATGAGTAGTTGTTGTCTCCGCGGATTAGAACCCTTGTGGTTGCAATAGCATCAATGCCTTGTGTTACGGCATTCATTGAGTACTCCAACAGAGTTGCGGGTTCCTGAATATGAGAAGACGACAAAAATTAAATTAACTACTCACTGATACGTATTACCTGCAATCCTAGTGAAAGAAGTACCTTGACGATAAGATCGACTGCCTTGTAAGCTGCATCTACTGTACCATCTTGCTAGTCATAACAATATGCCGAGTATCAATTCCAGTAAAAAGGCCTCCTAAGACATGATCTCCACGACATTTTATGGCCATCACAACCTACACAGTTACGAGAATACATTCTGGTGATAATCAAGCTACTTCAGAAGGTTTTCTTTTCTACAAAACCAAATTCTGACCTCTTCTAACGAAGCGTTCCCAGCTCTTTCAGCAATTCCATTGATTGTCACTTCTACTTGCCTGGCACCCGAATGTGCACCCTAAATTCAAAATAAACATAAAAAATGACATGTTAGTAACAATTTTGTAACAGTCAATCTGATCCAACCAAAAGAAAAGAAAAGAAAAATGACATACAGCTAAAGTGTTGGCGGTGGAGAGTCCAAGATCATTCTGACAATGTGTAGAGATGATAGCATTCTCGATCCCAGGAGTATTAGCTTTAATATCAGCAATCAACTGACCAAACTCACTAGGCAAGGTTATACCAACAGTGTCAGGTATGTTGAGAGTTGTTGCTCCAGCTTTTATCACCTCACCAAGAATCTCGTATAAGTACTCTCTCTCCGATCTGGACACCAAGTGACATTTTCCCTTTACAGAGGAGAAAATTTTATAATCTTGTTATTAATTGTTAGCTACAATAAAATGACTATCAAACCGTCAAAAGCTTTACCACCAAATCCAAGAAAAGGACCTTGAATATTAATATTCCATGAAGGTACAATATGAATATTCTATGCCAATATAAAGTTAATCGAATTCTACACAATGTAATGGAATATTGAAGCAAATGTAGGAAGCTTTTAACACAAAGTGGTACGAAGGCATAAAGCAGTTCAGAAACAAGAAATCAAACTCCAGAATCTAATTTAAATAGGAAGACGTTTTCTACAGTCAAATCATGAACTAAAGACAAAAGGTTTTTTGTATTTTTCCCCAAGAGAGCAGAAGAATCAATCAAACTATTACCTTCCGGCATCTTCTGGACTAAATTCAACATCTTCGCATCCCAAGCTCCTTGCGAATCTAGCCATATTGCTAGCAATCTCGATAACTTCTTCTTTACTCTTCTTAAGCTTATACTTCAAGTGAATATCACTAGTGGCGATAAACGTATGGATTCTAGGCCGTTTTGCATACTTCACAGCCTCCCAAGCAGTTTCGATATCCTTCTTGTTACATCTCGAGAGTCCACAGATTACTGGAACATATCCGTTTTCGTCGACGGTGTTGCCAACAGTCATAGCTATGTTCTTCACAGCTTCGAAAATGTCGACCACGAGCTTGGCTAATTGACGAGCGATGTCGAGCTTTTCCTTTGAGGTTAGTGTAGCTCCGGGAGACTGTTCCCCGTCTCTGAGAGTCGTGTCAAAGATTCTGACGTAATTGGGATCTGAAATGCGGTTAGGGATGTAATCGGTACGAGGGCGAGGGGAATAAGGGGGTAGAGGAGAAGAATCTGACTGAGAGCACGAGACACGGAATTTTCCGGTTGTGGTAAGTGAGACGAAACGATGGTTGTCTGATCGGAGACGGAAAGATATTAATGGTGAAGAGGAGGATGATAAGGCGGGAATTGAAGGTACAGCTGAAGATGGTGAAGACAGATTAGGACTTCTGAGAATCGAAGACGCCATTGAAATGAACATCTAAGCTTGAGAGAGAGAAGAGAGATTATAGTGTTCCGGCGGCTGCGACGGCTCAGTATTTGGTCACTATTTGGTAGTGAATATTTTATTTGTTTTATTTGAATATTTCCTAACCGAAACCAAACCATAGATTTCTATCAAACCGAAATCAATTGGAAATTGAACCGGTATTATTCTGTCTCCTTTGATTCCCTTAGTTTTCATCGCCTGCACCAAACCTCAAAAGGTCGTTTTTTTCCTTTTTTCAAATATATAACTCCACTTTTGTCTCCTCTTCTTCATTTCTTCTTTTAGTTTTAGTTAAAAAAATCAGAGAGTTTTGATCTTCTGGTTTTCGGAAATGGCTTTGACTACAAAACCTCACCATCTTCCGAGATCTTTCACCTCTTCACAGCGTGTTTCCGGCGAACGATATTTGGAATCATCTGCGCCGTCATGCCTTAAATTCCGCCGCACCGGTGTGCAATGCTCGGTGGTAGCTAAGGAGTGTAGAGTGAAAGGAGTGAAAGCGAGGCAGATTATTGATAGTAGAGGGAATCCTACAGTGGAGGTTGATCTATTTACCGATGATCTGTATCGGTCGGCTGTTCCTAGTGGTGCATCTACCGGGATCTACGAGGCCCTCGAGCTTAGAGATGGAGACAAGAGCGTCTATGGTGGTAAAGGTGTTTTACAGGCTATCAAAAACATCAATAACATATTGGCTCCAAAACTCATCGGAGTTGACGTTAGGTGAGATTGAGAATTTGTTCCAGAGAATCAAATGAACATATAAAAAACGTTATGGACTTTGGATTTCTTGTGCTTCTTATTATAGATACTGAGCCTCGAAGTTGTTTTAGCTTAGTACTGCTCAATCTGGTGGTGGTGTAAACCGAGCTTGAGCATTTTGCTGTCAGTTTTCGTAGTCTTTGACTTGGATTTCAAATCGTTTTGTTCACTTGCCTAAATTAGCTGTTTGATTCGTCTGATTTTTGTATTCTAGATTGTTAGATTTGAGAATTTTAGAGCAGATTACACAGCTTGTTTGTGGCTAAAGCTGTATATGCTTTTCGAGAGATATGATTTAATATATTTAACTGATTTTTCCTTCAAGGAACCAAGCTGATGTGGATGCTCTTATGTTGGAACTGGATGGGACCCCAAACAAGTCAAAACTCGGGGCTAATGCTATGTTAGGAGTATCACTGAGCGTTTGCAGGGCAGGTGCTGGAGCTAAAGGAGTGCCTTTGTACAAACACATCCAGGAACTATCGGCAACGAAGGAGCTTGTCATGCCAGTTCCTGCATTCAATGTGATCAATGGAGGCAGTCATGCTGGAAATAGTTTGGCTATGCAAGAGTTTATGATACTACCTGTAGGAGCAACCTCATTCTCGGAGGCCTTTCAGATGGGAAGTGAAGGTCAGTTAGTGATACTTGATTCTAACCTTTTAGAATTTAAGAAATTATGGCAGCTTCTAAAGTTTGAAAAGTTTATAATGGATGGTCAGAGAAACTGAAAAAGCCGTGATGATCAGCTTACTATTTCATCTCTCTATTTTGGTGCCCAAGGTCTTCTTACTGTTTGCTGATTACACAGTGTACCATACGCTGAAGGGGATAATCAAAGCTAAGTACGGTCAAGATGCTTGTAATGTTGGAGATGAAGGAGGATTTGCTCCGAATGTTCAAGATAACAGAGAGGGACTAGTTCTGCTTACAGATGCAATTGAAAAGGCCGGTTACACTGGAAAGGTAGTCAAGTTCTCCTTTTTAACATGCTTGAGTTATTGTTTCTCATTATCAAAAGATGCACGTCCTTTGTGTTTCCCAAAACCATTTCCAGCAATTTCTGTGTCCGTGTTACACCACTCACATAATTTTAAAAACTTTTGCAGATCAAAATTGGAATGGATGTGGCTGCATCAGAGTTTTTCATGAAAGATGGTAGATACGATTTGAACTTTAAGAAACAGCCAAACGACGGATCTGATGTTCTATCAGCTGAGAGTCTTGCTGACCTCTACAGAGAATTCATCAAGGAGTTCCCAATTGTCTCTATTGAAGATCCTTTTGACCAGGATGATTGGAGCTCATGGGCTTCACTGCAATCGTCAGTTGATATTCAACTCGTGGGGGATGATTTGTTGGTCACTAACCCGACGAGGATTGCTGAAGCAATTAAGAAAAAGTCTTGCAATGCCCTATTGTTGAAGGTAAAGAGTAAACGTTTTTAAAGTTCATTACTCTCCCTTACTCAATTTCCCTCTCATGCTTACCTCAAATCTTTAAACCATTTACCAAAAACCCAAATATTGGAGGTGGATTTCATTTTGTGTAGTTCATGGTTTCACAGGTTAACCAGATTGGAACAGTGACCGAGTCAATTCAAGCAGCACTTGACTCAAAGGCTGCAGGCTGGGGTGTGATGGTTAGTCACAGGAGTGGCGAGACAGAGGATAACTTCATCGCCGACCTTTCTGTTGGTTTAGCAAGCGGGCAGGTACATAACATTCTCCAAACCACCTGTCCACATTGTAGTCTATACTCTCCAGAGTTGGCTCACTAATCATTCCCTGTTTTGTAGATCAAAACTGGTGCTCCATGCCGAAGTGAACGATTGTCAAAATACAACCAAGTAATTTACTAATATCTAAACTTACGCAAACTCAATAAACCAGTATTCGAGCAAATATTAATACAGTAGATATATGCTTTTTTCACATATTTAGTTAGTAGAAACAGTGAAATATAAGAACTCAACTTGGGAATTCATTTTGAGTGATAAGAGAAAATCTGAATTCTTGAGTGTGAGTTGCTTCTGTTGCAGCTTCTCCGTGTCGAAGAGGAACTCGGCAATGTGCGCTACGCCGGAAAAGCTTTCAGATCACCATGAGAAAATTAAGAAAGGCACTCATTTGGCTTTTGCTTACAGAATGAAGATAAAACCAAATGAGCTCTTAGTCTCGGCTTTTGTAGCTGTCTCTCGAAAGTAGAAAAAAGACGAATAAAAGAAACAGCTTTTCCACTTGAGTTATTCTGTTGTAATGTGACTGATATGTACGTGGATCGATCAAAGCATTTTTCAGATGACCTGGATATACTTGAGTTTGCCATTACCTTGATGCATTGCTCTGTTTTCATTTTACCCTTTTTTATGACATTTGAACTAAAGTTAAGCATATAATGTTTTTGGATTTGTGAGAGTACATATAATTATCCAGCTTCAAATCCTAAGAGCACTCCGCCTAATTTCCCTTTAAAGTGATTCGCATGTTTTATGTGAATTATATTATGTATTGAACTGATTGGCAATAAGACATTAGCCTTCTCCAATTTGTAAACCCAAAAGTAATCTAATTGAAGCATATTTTTGTTTTGAGTAGCTTTACCATTTGAATGATAATGTTGACTACTACACTTTATACTCACGCGTAAATATCTTGCGTGTTCAAATTTGATTCCCATAATCATCAACCCATTTGAAATGCACACAAAGTCATACAAATACAACACATGGATCGGTCGTCAATATTTTATCGACAATAATAAGTGAATGCAACACACGTGCATACATATTAGCCGCATCCATTTGACCATTTCAATGCCATCAAATCAAAGTTTCCTTTTAACTCTTCTTTTCACTGTCCAAAAAAATAATTAATTAAAAGATTTCACCCAAAAAAAATGTACATTTAAAATTATCATTTTTCTAATTTTTTTCTTTCACTTTCAACAAATACAAATTTATCATACAAAATCATAAGTATATCCAATATATAACTCTTATATGTATTTTTGAAAATATTTTATGTTATATACATAATTGTACCTAAAATATTTGAGATCAGTACAGAATAAAAAAAATGTTTGATATTTACATAATATTAATTTGAAATTCCTACAATAACTTTGTTACCAATTTTTTACTAAACATGTTCACTATTTATATATCAATTTTTTTTAATATATCAAATATACATATACTTATATAATTGATTGTTTACTAATTCGCCCCTTTAAAAGTAAAAATGTTTAATATTAAAATTACATTACTTTGAAATTCATACAATAATTTTATTATCTATCATTTAGTCAATCTTTTATACTAAATTTTTACTATATATATATATGTAATATTGAATTTTCATTAATTAGAAGCCATTAAAAAGTTTGAAGGAGGGCTCCATTCAAATATTTTAAATTTATAAGGTCAGATTCGTTCTAGTTATTATATATATTATATGGATATATTTGGTCTATTTATTGTCAGAATTTGGATTTGATGTAACATAATTTATTAACTTTGATGATAGTGAGGTATATCATATTGCATAATATAAACTATTTAAAATAATTTATTTTGATTTGAATAATTGAAAAAATGTTATTTAGTCCAGAAATAATTGATTTATATTTATTATTTTTCTACATGAATTCAATTTTAATAATTCTGTAATCTGAAATTGGGTTATGCAAATTAAATGTTGATAAATAAATGAGTTTGTGCAAAAAAAAATTTCAAATTAATCACGAATCGCAAAATTATGTTATAAATAAGAAAAATACAATTCAATCATATGAAATAAAAAGTAATATGTAAAATAGATTGATTTATATTTTTTTTACTTAGAGGATAATCTTGCAAAATATATGGTTAGAAGAGATTTTTTTTGCACAAAATCTCATATACATAAAAATTATATACGTAATCAACTGCTCCTTGGAAGTAAGCTCGTATCTTATATGATCTCTAATTAACTACCGACACATCTCTAAGACTCACAAATACATAAAATTTACAAGCTAAGACACGTGTCCGTCGATCGAGGGGTAACCCTAACTTTTAGATCTTACTGTTCACTGTTCCGTGATGTACGTGTGTTCCTACTCTTTGACTTTTGTCTGTTTCTTACATGTGTTGCAAAATCTCTCAAAAACCCCTTCGAGAATGAACTGTAATCTCTTCATTGATAAATACTAATTAATATTCGGACAAAAGTGAATTACGTATGCCGCCAACTAAATTTTAAAAATAAGTAAGCTTTAATAAAATAATTTACATAGAATTACCAAAAAAAGTAAAAAAAGAAAAGAAAATATCAAACCTATAAATAGACATATGTGCCGATTACAAAATCACATTTCAGAATAATACAAACTAAAAGAAAACGCTATGACGTCGTTTTGCTCCATGATTTCTGTTGTTGTTCTTCTCTCTCTTTCGACGGTGGTTTTCTCCGATGATACGTCTTTCCAGAAACTTCCGGTGCCGGAGAGTAGGACAGGACCAGAAGCTTTCGCTTTTGATTCCACCGGAAAAGGATTCTACACCGGAGTTTCCGGTGGTAAGATCCTTAAGTACCTTCCCGAGACTGGTTATGTCAATTTTGCTCAGATCACTGAATTCTCGTAAGTCTTTTTCTTTCTTTCTTTAGATTTTTTAAGATCATACCTTTTAATTATGTCTCTGATTCTTGGATTTTAGTATTAAGATTTAATCTCGTTCGTTAAATCTACACATTATTCGTATATTTATGGCTTTAATTTTGGAGAAATATAACGACTGATCAGAGCTGATAGACTTTTAACATTTTCCAAAATATCCGTTTTTTTTGCTTTCCTCCCTTTGGAAAGCAAATTCTTTTTAATATTTTATAAAAAATTTGTTTTCCAAAACAACTAAATCAATTGCCAATCACACACTAAACATGTTATCTCGTAAATCTACTATTAAATGTTGTGTGTGTCTCAAACAATAGGATAATATTTATTTAATTTTTTCCAACCATAAAAATTATATGAATGATTTATTAGTAGTAGATATGAATTTCATATCGGAACGAGTGGACGAAACCAAACCTGTCAGTTCCTTGTGTTTAGCGGCGCATGTTAGCAGTATGTAGCGCACGTTAGAAGTATTTTGTGTACGTTAGCAGTATTTTGCCCACGTCAGCAGTATGTCAAGCACGTTAGCAATAGGTGACCAAAACACATTTCAGCATTCGTACTCGAAGACTAGATTTGCATGTTCGGTTAAATAGTTCGAATTCGGTTCAAGAAGATTGGGTTCAAGAAATTTGTAATTAAAAAAAAAGTAGTCAAAGGTAATATATATTTGGTTCGGTTTGGTTTTGGGTTAGGATTCGATTTTAAAATTTCTGTAAAATAAATTATACTTATGATCAAATTATATTTTTATTAAATTTTTAGCAGTAAAATATAATTAAAGTAAAAATAATTAATTAATTTCAGTTAGGTATTGTGTATTTTTATATCTTAAAGGTATAGTTCTATATTTTTAATTAAACTATAGTTATTTATATGAATATTGGTTAATTTTATTCGGTTTCATATAGTATCGGTTCGGTTCAGTTTGGAAAAAGTTAATTGAGTATTGAAGATTTCATTCCATTCGGATAATTTTTATATATCGGTTCGGAATCGGTTTCGGAAATATTGGTTCGGATTCAAGAATTTTTGTTCGGTTCGAAAATTATACCCAGAACTATCGAACACCTACCCGTTGAAAAAAGTTTTAAACTAATATAGTAAATGATACCTAACGATAATAACATAATTAGATACATATAGATTGTTTATTATATTAGTTTTAAAATTTCGTAAAATCTTCAACACAAATCTTGCTGCTAGTTTACATACCTTTTAGTTATTTATTAATTTTATCAGTTATTTATCTGTTTTAGACTTGGTTTGATAACTTTAGGAACTCTTCATGGTGTGATGGAGCTATTGGAACGGCTTTAGCCGGAAGTTGTGGTCGACCAGCAGGTATAGCTTTCAACGAGAAAACAGGTGATCTCTATGTCGCCGATGCACCGTTAGGTCTTCACGTTATTTCCCCGCCAGGTGGTCTAGCCACAAAGATCGCCGACAGTGTCGACGGAAAACCCTTCAAGTTTCTCGATGGTCTTGACGTTGATCCAACTACTGGTGTTGTCTACTTCACTTCCTTCAGTTCACGCTTCTCTCCACTGTAAGCTTTAATTCTTTTAATTGATTACCAACTATTTCAGAAAGGAAACTAAAAAATAACACTAATGAATGGCAATGGATTTTTTTTGGTGGCCTTTAAAAGTTGGAGAATTGTCTTTAGTCAAAATGATTAGATATTGTTGGTGTGTAAGAAGTTGTGTAGTTCTACATGATAGATTTTAAGAGAGTTTAATTATGGATTGATCTAATGTTTGACAAAATATCATCAAAAGCTAAAGTTTGTATTAAAATGCTTACATTCAACAATATTTTAGTTAGTAACATCAAACAAAAATATTGAGCGCATCGTAACAATTGTATTGTGATTAAGAATATTAGTAACAATTTGTAACGTTATATATATAATTTTGTTACGAATTTCAATTAATTTATTGTGACTGTATTTCGTAACAATTTGTGACAAAACTGTTACTAGATTTATTTGTCACGTAGTATATTGTGACGTTTTGTTACCAATATACAGATTATCACAGCAATATCTTTACATTGTGAAATGTATTGTGACGAAATATTACATATCAATAAAAAAAGAGCTAATTATATATTTTGTTTGTTGGTTATGTATGCAGCCAAGTGGTGATTGCATTGGTATTACAAGACGCAACCGGAAAGCTCTACAAATACGACCCATCAACCAAAGTCGTGACTGTATTGATGGAAGGTCTAAGTGGCTCAGCCGGATGTGCAGTGAGCTCAGATGGTTCGTTCGTGCTGGTTAGTCAGTTCACAAAAAGTAACATCAAGAGGTATTGGATCAAGGGACCTAAAGCTGGTACTTCTGAAGACTTCACCAACTCAGTTTCAAACCCTGACAATATCAAAAGGATTGGTTCTACTGGAAACTTTTGGGTTGCTTCAGTCGTGAACAAGATTATTGTGCCTACGAACCCATCAGCAGTCAAAGTAAACTCTAATGGTGAAGTTCTTCAGACAATTCCTCTTAAAGATAAATTTGGAGACACTTTGCTTAGCGAAGTGAATGAATTCGATGGTAATCTGTACATCGGAACTCTCACCGGACCATTTGCCGGAATTCTTAAGCTCTAAATTAATTGGTTATAAAAATAGTTATGTGGTTTGTCACTTACGATCATATGAGCTTCATATATTATATTTATTTGTGATGTCAGTATTTTTTTTTGTCAAACAACTCATTTCATTGATTAAACGTTTAGGATTACATCTTCAATGAAGGATTAGAAACCATAAGATAACTAGCCATAATTAAAAGATAGAACGATTTTATGTGAACTAAATTAAACGCTCTTGGATAAGGGCTGGAATAAGGTTCTTGCCTCCGAAGAGAGTGATGACTCATTCCTATTTCTATCGCTATAAGAGGCATTTGAATACGCCAAATAGCTGAAAGTTTTTTTCAAACTTTGAATATATTTTTCAGAAAGAGAAAGTCTAAAACCCACAAGATATTCTTTTACTTCTTTCCTAAAATCCAATCCAATAATTGTGTCCTCTACAATTATTTTCAAAAACATGCATAAAAGAGAGTTAGAGATATACTTTGTATCAGTTAAAGACTCAAACCAACAAACATGCCCAATAGACTGAATGGACCAAAAAGGCCCAATAGGGGAAGGAGTTGCCCTAGCTGTGGGGGTTGTGTCTTTGACGGCCGCCGTCCTTGCAGCAACTATGGGATGTTCTATGGTGTTTGCCAAGCCGGCGGTACGAGCATTAGATGGAGGTGGTGCGACAGGTCTATCAAGAGTCACCGCGATGAAAGGTGGAGGATGAACAAGTCGATCTCTGTGGTTAACAAACCCTGGAAGTTTTAGAGACAACATCGAACCAGAAGTAGGGGGAGTCTCGCCTTGAGAATCTCGTACCCACTGATATGTCGATGGAGGAGATAGACCGAAGGAACTCACACTCAGCAGAGCTAAGGTAGTTCTCGATCGATGGAGCAATAGATCTCGGTGGTCACAGGCCGCCGGAAAGTTATGGATCTTCTTCTCCGGGATAAGATGGTGGAGATGACGCCAGAGATACTCTTGTCTTCGGAGGATAGAGCTCCAGATTGTGCCATCACCAACCAAAAGTTCAACCAGACAAGAAGAGAGTGGAGGAGAAGAAGAACAGAGCACAAAGGAAGAGCAAGAGAGCATTGTAATGGTGTCCCGATGCCGGCGGAGTCTACCTTCTCCGGTGATACCGGCGTCGGAAGAAGAGGAGATTATTGATGCTTCGATTTCTGTGTCAGAGAGAGAATCAAAGAGACAAAAAAAAGTAGTCTCTTTATGTCATCTTATTTTGTGATGTCAGTATAATGTTTGATTTTTGTATATTTCTCTCTAGGTGATGAATTTAAAGAATATATTAATTCGTAAATTTATTAATATGTTTGTTCCTTTGACAAAACAATATATATATATGTTTGTTCAAAATTTCTAACCTCATACTCACAAAGGAAACTGATGAACAAGTTTTTATATATATATCAAATGTGTCCCAAACAATCTAAAATTTAAAAATAAAGTCACACTTCTATAGAACTAGATTTTTTATTAATTTAATCTAAAACTTAATTTATGATCAACAAAATATAATAATATATGTTAATTTATCGAATATTAATTTACAGAAGTTTCACTACAAATTATTATTATACTACAAAAAACTAGAGGTATTGTAACGATTGTATTATGATTAAGAATATTAGTAATAACTTGTGATCTTTTATATATATTTTTGTTGCAAATTTTATTTGTTACGTTTTTAAAAAAATCATTGTGACTCTATTTCGTAACAATTTGTGACAAAATTGTGACTATATTTTTTTATCACCAGTATTGTGACGTTTTTGTTATGAATACACATTTGTGACGTTTGTATTGGAACTATTTATTAATCGTCATAAATTCATAAGAATATGTGACGAAATATGCGTTATTGTCGAAGTATTATGTCTGTATTTCTTGTAGTACCAATAATTGAAGATAAACAAAAAATATCATAAGTTAGATTGATAAAAACCTATCTGTGATCAAAATATAAGGTCCACATACGTTTCAAACTTCAAAATGTATCACGTGGAACTAAACGACTCTTAGGTATCATGCTCTGCTTGAAAAAATTGTAAAATAAATATTTAACCATTTGCAAAAAATATTTATCTAAATATGAAAGATTTTATAACAAAAATACCAAATTGGTATTTCTGTTAGTTTTATAAATGGTATCCTTGAATACTATTAATTTTAATATCCTTTTATACATTGTTTAATTTTTATTTCCCATTCCATCAATTTTTTTACAATACATATCAGACAAATGATTCTAATATTCTCAAACAAAAGTTTCATTTCTCGCCAAGAAACAAATAGTTCAGTTAGCTTGCCCATGATTTAACTAGGCATCAGGTGGTGAGTTCCATTTTTCACTCTACTTTAGTTAAAAAAACTTAGGTTATGAATCTGATCTTGTCGATCCAATGGTTATTTGTTGATAAAAAAAACAAAAATTCATTTCTCAGCATTTAATGTTAGATTGCAATTATTTGACATTCTATCGTCCGCATAAAATATACCCAGAAAAGGAAAGTTTATAAGCCTCACACGGTTGGCAAGAAAAATGATATAAAAGGAAAGAAAAGCAAAGATTGAAAGATTTTTTTGTATAATGTATTTATGGGAAGTTTCATTCCTCGTAAGTCAATTTTGATGGAATTAGATGAATTTTTTTTTTCTATTATTTAACTTTGAAGAAATTAAAATTATAAATACTTTTTCTGTAAAGCTCCTTCCATTTAGTTATCAAATTATATATTCTTTCTTTTTTGGGTGATTTACTCAACTAGTCTATTATGATTCTATTTCTAACTGAAATAGTTTAAAAAAATTAAAATTACTAAACTAGTTTTTTAGTGTTTTTAATACTGTTTTACCTCTGTTTCCTTTGAAAAAAAAAAATTACGAAACTGCCATTAATGAATAATTCCATGTCAGCATACATCATGTAGGTTTTTGTTTCGTAGGTTTATTTTCATGTTATGTAGGTTTAATTTCCATGTTATGTAGGTTTATTTTCCATATTGTGTAGGTTTATTTTCCATGTTATGTAGGTTTATTTTCCATGTTGTGTAGGTTTATTTTCCATGTTAGGTAGGTTTAATTTCCATGTTATGTAGGTTTATTTTCTATGTTATGTAGGTTTAATTTTCATGTTATGTAGGTTTATTTTCCATGTTATGTAGGTTTATTTTCCATGTTGTGTAGGTTTATTTTCCATGTTAGGTAGGTTTAATTTCCATGTTATGTAGGTTTATTTTCTATGTTATGTAGGTTTAATTTTCATGTTATGTAGGTTTATTTTCCATGTTATGTAGGTTTATTTTCCATGTTATGTAGGTTTATTTTTCATGTTATGTAGGTTTATTTTCCATGTTATGTATGTTTATTTTCCATGTTGTGTAGGTTTTTTGGTTGATGTTATGTAGGTTTTTGGTTTATGTTATGTAGGTTTTTTGGCCTCTAATATTAAAATGATCATAACTTCCTCAATACAACTCCGATCAACGAACGGTTTGAAGCTACAGATTCTTGAGATCGAGACCTTTCCAACCATACTAAGAACACGACGAACGGATCAGTGACCGAAGATTTATAGCCCTCGAAAAACAACGGTGGAGAGAGAAGACGAAAAAGAGAGAAGAGGTTTTTGTTTGATGTTATGTAGGTTTTTGAAAAACCTACATAACATTATGGTAGGTTTGTTGTCTTTGATGTAGGTTTGTTGTCATGTTATGTAGGTTTGTTGTCTTTGATGTAGGTTTGTTGTCATGTTATGTAGGTTTTTCAAAAACAACGGTGGATAGAGAAGACGAAATAGAGAGAAGAAGAAGAAGAGGGAAGAAGAAGAGAAGAAGAAGAAGAAGAAGAAGAAGAAGAAGAAGAAGAAGAAGAAGAAGAAGAAGAAGAAGAAGAAGAAGAAGAAGAAGAAGAAGAAGAAGAAGAAGAAGAAGAAGAAGAAGAAGAAGAAGAAGAAGAAGAAGAAGAAGAAGAAGAAGAAGAAGAAGAAGAAGAAGAAGAAGAAGAAGAAGAAGAAGAAGAAGAAGAAGAAGAAGAAGAAGAAGAAGAAGAAGAAGAAGAAGAAGAAGAAGAAGAAGAAGAAGAAGAAGAAGAAGAAGAAGAAGAAGAAGAAGAAGAAGAAGAAGAAGAAGAAGAAGAAGAAGAAGAAGAAGAAGAAGAAGAAGAAGAAGAAGAAGAAGAAGAAGAAGAAGAAGAAGAAGAAGAAGAAGAAGAAGAAGAAGAAGAAGAAGAAGAAGAAGAAGAAGAAGAAGAAGAAGAAGAAGAAGAAGAAGAAGAAGAAGAAGAAGAAGAAGAAGAAGAAGAAGAAGAAGAAGAAGAAGAAGAAGAAGAAGAAGAAGAAGAAGAAGAAGAAGAAGAAAGAAGAAGAAGAAGAAGAAGAAGAAGAAGAAGAAGAAGAAGAAGAAGAAGAAGAAGAAGAAGAAGAAGAAGAAGAAGAAGAAGAAGAAGAAGAAGAAGAAGAAGAAGAAGAAGAAGAAGAAGAAGAAGAAGAAGAAGAAGAAGAAGAAGAAGAAGAAGAAGAAGAAGAAGAAGAAGAAGAAGAAGAAGAAGAAGAAGAAGAAGAAGAAGAAGAAGAAGAAGAAGAAGAAGAAGAAGAAGAAGAAGAAGAAGAAGAAGAAGAAGAAGAAGAAGAAGAAAAAAAAAAATTTAATAAGAATAACATTCTTATAATAAATGGATCATTGTAGAAAATTATGGATATTTCCACACTTTGGCACTATTCATGGATCAAAAGAAACTATTATAGTAATTAATGGATCATATTGAACTATTTGAGTAATTATCTTTTTTTTTTTTTGCTTGTTAACGTCAAAACAAGAAATCCTATCACTTTATTTTCATTTACAAGCAATAGATTCATATATTTATTAATAAAAGTAACTTGTATATCAACATAAGATATGGCGTCATTTGTTTACGTGATTTCTCTTCTTCTTCTCTGTTGTTTTTTTCCATCATCAAGTGTCGTCTTTCCAGAAACTTTCGGTGCCGGGAAAAAAATCAGGCCCTGAATCTTTCGCCTTTGATTCCACCGGAAGAGGATTCTACACCGGAGTCTCCGGTGGTAAAATCCTCAAATATATTCCAAAGAAAAAAGGTTATGTCGATTTTGCACAGATCACTGAAGCCTCGTAAGTTTTGATGTTTATTCTTCTTGTTTAAAAGATTTATTTTCCTTATAGTAAATAACAATTGTAAATTAACGTTATAACATTTTTTATAAATTGTTATATATTATATGTTCATTTTATAACAAAATTTTTTAATGGCTGGAATTTTGAATATAAAATACCATGACATTTGCAATATTTCGGTGGTTTATTATACATCAAATGATCGTTCTTTGAAAAACTTTTCATATTATTTGATGCGCTAACATTTTTCATGTTAAATATAAATTTCTATTAGTTTGATTAGTTATTACATTGGTTTAGTATTCGTTGAAACAATGTATAAATTAATATTATTGATTAACATTCGTATTGCTCTGAAAGATTTGGATTCAGTTTGTTAAATCTTGTTAGCTCTGAAATATATTAATTTGGTTTGATTATATTTTTAGGAGCAAGTTCTGGTGCAAAGGAGAACTTGGAAAACTTTTGCCAAAAAATGTGGTCGACCAGCAGGAATGGCATTTAACAGCAAAACAGGTGATCTCTATGTCGCTGATGCTCCGTCGGGTCTTTACGTTGTTTCTCCGGCCTGTGGTCTGGCCACAAAGCTCGCTGACAGTGTCAATGGAGAGTACTTTAAGTTTCTCGACGGTCTTGACGTTGATCCCACCACCGGCGATGTCTACTTCACTTCCTTCAGCACACACTTCTCCCCATTGTAAGGTTTTCAATTACCATATTTTTATAGAAATGAGATTTAAAAAAAAAAAACACTATGACTATAAACTATGGGTCAAATCGCTAAATATTCATTTTTTTGCTGAAAAACGATTTCTGATTATTTTATATGTGTAAAAATTTCTGGTTTGAGTTATGGATCATTTTTTATCGTTCCAAAATATATATATTTATCGTTTAATAATATCTTAGACTCGCACACACTTAACTATGAATTAGGATTATGATATATTATATATATAGTGTACTAATTGTTTGTTGGTTATGCGAATGCAGGCACGTCTTGATGGTAGTGGGATTCAAAGACGCGACGGGAAAGCTATACAAATACGACCCATCGACCAAAGCCCTGACTGTATTAATAGAAGGTCTAAGTGGTGCGGCTGGTTGTGCCGTTAGCTCAGATGGTTTGTTCGTACTAGTTAGCGAGTTCGCCTCTGACTCTTCAATTCGCCCTTCTCCATCTCCTTCCTCTTCGACAAATTTGAAGCCCTCTGCTGCTTTGTTTCAAGCTGTTGATAAGAGCTCCCCAACTTCAAGTCTGGTACCTTCTTCCACCTCGCCTCCTCTGGTTCCGACTTTTACCTCGTCTCCACTAGTTACTGGCAAGGATGAAACCAGCTCTGTTGCCACGAAAATAATGCCAGATGTGGTAAAATCTGTGACGGAAAGCAAGATCCCTCACCTTGAGCAAACTTCATCTTCTTCTTAACCCTCCTGGGCAGATCTGTTTGCTAATTCCGAAGGTAAGATGGAGAAGAAGGAAACACTGTTTAAATTACCATCTGGAGAATTATGTGTGAAGCTCCCTAGTGCTATCCTCACAAAGAATAAGCACAGGTGGTTTGAATTCATTATGGGCCAGTTCCATGGAAATATGCCTTCTAAGGGAGCTCTATACGCAATTCTCAATGGCATTTGGATCTGAAATAAGAGATATCACGATCTCTAAGCAAGGACCTAGGTCAATTCTGATTTGCATTCCATGCCCTATTACCCGGAAGAGAGTGCTAGCGCATAAGGCTTGGCTCATAGATGGACAGACAATGTTCGTAACGGACTGGGAACTTGGTGCTTCTCCGACGATGCCAAAACTGAAAGAGGCACCAGTATGGGTCGAAATCAAGGGAATGCCAACATCTTTCTTCACTAGAGAAGCCCTAGAACACGTCGCTGCTCTTGTTGGATAGCCACTGTTTCTTCACAAGGCAACAACAAAGTTGATTAATCTTGAAGTAGCAAAAGTTTTCACACTTGTGAACATCCTGGAGCTGTTATCAGAAGCAATGTATGTTGAACTTGATACTGGTGCCATTTATCGAATTGAAGTCTCTAGCCTTTGGCTCCTTCCGAAGTGCTCTTCTTGTAATGAGCTTGGTCACTCTTTGAAGAGGTGTCCCACTGCACCTATTCGATGTACCTCTGCAAAACGACATCTCACTCGGTAGAGCAATGCCGTAGAAGATGACTCTCAGCTCAGAATGCTTCGGATAAGCCTCTGAATCCCTCAACTCGCAGAAGATCCTCACGTAGGAAGAAGAAGGAGACTAGAACCTCAACTAATTCTAACCAGAGTGACCAAAGTGGCCAGGAATCCGACTATCCTAAAACCCCAAGTCAGAAAGCTCATCTCCAGGTAGCTCACACAGAAAATAGGGCTGGCAAACAGCCGCAGAGTATTGATCTGATTATTGACCTCCACCAGAAAGCCAAACATCCTCTAACAGAGAATCAAGAGAAACAATCGAATCCTTTTGCTTCTAAAGCCAAGTCTGGAGTACAGTATAAAGCCAAAACAGCTGCTAGTACCCGCGCCACATCTTCATCCTCTTTTGACTCAGAGTCTCTAGAGGATTCCTCTTCCATAGAATCTTTGCAGTATGAGGAAGACGACAATCGAGAGGATGATGCATTCACACTTAAAGTTTTTCCAAAAAACAGAGAAGAGATGAGAGGGACTAATATGTATGTTAACTGCTTTTGTTGGAATGTAAGAGGATGTAATAGATAAGTAAGCGGCGTAAGTTAAAGGAATGGCTACGGTAGACCATGTTATTTTTTGGAAGCATTACAGAAAGGAGAGTCAAGTAGTCTAAGTTTCAGAAATTTTTTTCTGATACTTTTCCGGGTTGAAATTCTTCGAATAACTACGAGTTTGCAAGATTGGGTAGAATATGGGTGGTTTGGAAAACTTCAATCTCCCTCACTATATACTTTAAGTCTGCACAGATGGTTACTTGCCTTGTGACGCTTCCTGAGGATGGTAAGCAGATTATTGTGACGCTTCTATGCAGCAAATTGTACATTGGAAATGAAAGAGCTTTGAGATCAGATTCAGATTGGCTAGGGATATTATCACTTAATCTAGGCCATGGATTCTACTTGGGGATTTTAATCAGTCAAAGGATCCCCATGATCACTCAGCATGAGGCACTCACATTTCTGGAGGAATGGCAAACTTTAGGGAATGTTTGGAAAACTATGATATTCAGGATTTAACTTTCAGAGGCTCTTACTGTACCTGGTGGAACAAGTCAGAAAATAACCCCATTGCCAAGCGATTGGACAGAGTTATTGTCAACAACAATTGGTCTCTTGAATTCCCACTTGCTTACACTAATATATGCCCTCATAGCTTCTCGAATCACTGCCCGATAACTATCCATTTTGGCATTATTGAAAGAGCTCGAAAAAGTTTTCAGGTTTCTCACTTCTTATTCGATCATGAGGATTTTTTACCAATAGTGTTGCAACACTGGCATGACTCTCAGGTATCAGGATCGGCTCAATTCCTTTTTGTCAGGAATCTAAAATCCCTAAAGGGTCCTCTCTGCAGCCTGAACAAAGCACACCACTCTCAACTAGAGCAGAGGGTAAAGGAAGCCCACTTGACTTATCAGGACTATCAACTATGTACTCTTGCGGACCCAAATGGCTATTAGGTGGCAATGGAGAAAGTAGCCTATAAAAATTAGTTCACATTACTACTAGCAGAGGAAAAATTCTTGTTTCAAAAAACTAGAGTCAAGTGGGTACAAGATGGTGATGTCAACTCTGCTTATTTCCATAGATGTGTGGTTGTTCGAAGATCAATCAAGCAGTTACACTATCTAATGGATGAAGCTGGTAATAGAGTGAGTAAGGCCAAAGACATCCACAAGTTATGTATTGACTACTACACGAATCTCTTAGGTACTGCTCCCTCTCTTCTGTCCCACATGGATCTCATCCTTATAGAGGCCAACATGTCTTTTCAGTGTTCAAAGGAAGTTGAATCCTCACTCACAACCAGCGTATCAGACCTTGATATAACTCAGGAATTCCAGCTAGTCCCAAGGAATAAATCACCGGGTCCAGATGGAGACACATGTGAATTCTTTAGAGCTACTTGGCAGGTCATAGGAGCAGAAGCTATTGATGCAGTGAGAGAATTCTTTACTTCGAACAGGTTGCTGAAATAGCTAAACGCAATGGTCATTGCATTGATTCCAAAACTCCCAGGAGCGGACAAGATCAGTGAGTTTCGACCAATATCCTGCTGCAACGTAATATATAAAGTAATCTCCAAGCTTATAGCACGAAGAGTTCAGGGTCTTCTCCTTGCAGAGGTACTTGTTCAAGATGGGGACTGCTTAAGGTAAACCTGCGGAAAGCTTTTGACAGTGTCAATTGGGATTTTATCCTTCATTGCCTTCACGTAGCTGACTTCCCGCAACAGTACGTTAATTGGGTTCATCAATGCATAACAACTACATCTTTCTCTATCAACATAAATTGTAGTATGTGTGGTTACTTTAAGGGTGCAAAAGGCTTAAGACAAGGTGATCCGCTCTCTCCCTCATTATTTTTCATAGCAATGGAGATTCTATCTCAAATGTTGAGCAGGAAATTTAAAGAATGAGCAATTGGGTTTCATCTGCTATGCAAGAATCCATGTATTTCCCACTTGGCATTTGCAAACGACCTCATGATTTTCTTTGATGGGAGCATGAACTTGCTACAGCAAATTGCAATGGTTCTTGACAACTTTAAGCAACTTTTTGGACTAAGTATCTATATACCTTGTGGGTGTGGCAGATGAAGATAGAGAAAACTACAACCAACTTGGGTTTTAGTTTGGCTCCCTACACCGTAAACTCAGGAAGAACGACTACTCTCCTCTAATGGACCTCATCATGAGTAAGTTTAATGCATGGGCTGCAAAGCTTATTTCCTTCTCCAGCAGGTTGCAACTTATCTCAGCAACTATATACATCATTGTCAACTTCTGGACCTCAGCCTCCGCGTTGCCAAAGGGTTGCTTATTAGCGATTGAAAGGCTTTGCAACAGATTCTTGTGGGGTGGAAATACAGAGAATAAAGCAAAGGCATAGGTTGCTTGGAGAGATATATGCCTTCCTAAGGACGAGGGAGGATTGGGGCTTTGAAGCTTCTCCCTGTGGATAAGGCTCTAAACCTGAACTTATTTGGCTATTTTTCACCAATAATGGTTCATTGTGGGTAGCTTGTATGATGGCTTATATGCTGAAAGGCCAAAATTTCTGGACTGCTACTGCAAAACCTACCTCCTCGTGGATATGGAGGTTTCTCCTAGGCTTGAGACCTATTGCAAGACGGTTGATGAAATGTGAGATAGAGGATGGAAAGCAAGCTAGCTTATGGTTTGATAGTTGGTGCAGCCTTGGACCCCTTATAGAAGTAATGGGAGATTCAGGACCTTCCTTATTTGGGATTACAAGGGACAACATAGTGAGTGAGGCAAAGTATAATGGAGGATGGAGACTTCCAGCTCCTCGCAGCAGGATCAGTAATGTTCAGCTGGTTCGAGACGTCATCCTCTAGATACCAATTCGAGATTCCTCAAGAGGTTATGAAATTTTTTTATGGGGACATAATGACAGGATTAAAAGCTATTTTTCAACTAAAAGTACATGGGAGTTTATTAGGCCAACTGCGGAGAAGAAGCATTGGCGTAAAACAGTTTAGTTCTCAAAAGCTATCCCAAAGCACGCTTTTCTACTATAGGTAGCAAACATGGACAAACTTCAAGTTAAATCCAGACTTACTATGTGGAAAACTTCGATCTCACCTACATGCTTGCTGTGTAATGTCGAAGTAGAATCCTGGGATCATTTATTTTTTCACTGTCAATATTCACTCAGCATCTGGTCTAATTGCCTCTCTAGACTTGGCCTCTCGGCCTCCACCTTTGTATCATGGAATTCTCTAATCTCGTGACTGCTAGGACATTCCAAAGACCTTTCCTCAACTCTCAAAAAATGGGTTGTACAAGCGACCATTTATGCACTATGGAGGGAGATGAATTCAAGACTCCACCATGGACCCTCTTCCACAGCAAATGCTCTCTTCACTCAGCTGGATAGATCAATCAATGATACCTTACTTGCCCATCTATTCTCTAAAAAGAGAAAAGGACTCTTATCTACTTGGTTAAAATATACTTAATTCTCGGCTCTATAATGTTTAATGTGCTTGCCTTTTTAATTTTTTTTAGGCTAAGTCATAACCTTAACTAATTTTTTGAAAATCCTCTAGTCATTTGGTAATATATTTAACAAGTTATAAAAAAAAGAAAAAAACCATAATGTTATGAAATCACCTGTTGCTTTGAATAAGTTAAAACTACTTATTGTTTCCTAGTTTTGGAGAGAATATCTCTAATTTTATGGCGGAATCTTCTAAATTTTTCCAATTTAGAAAATTAGGGTCTAAATGATAACGGTTAAATATGGTGAAATGTGAAATCTAACATATCTTTTTTTTCTGTAAAATCTAGCTAAAAAATTAAGGAGGTAAACGATAACAGCAAAATTTTGCTAAATATAAAATCTGCTGGAATTCAACATATTAATTTTTTTGAAATAATAAATATTATTAATATTTTATAAAATTAAACCATCATAATATATTAGCAGTTAACAAATAATTTTTTTCCCACAGTTGATTTGCAATAGTTTCACAAAACATGAATGAAAATTCTAGCACATACCTCAATTGTTCTCCACAAACTCATGGTTTAGAAATATTTGTTATGGGTTGAAGTTTAAAACATAAAACATAAAACATGCGTCTTGATATAAATTAGTTAGCGAATCAAACCTTGAAAAATCAAACGAGAGCTTATTAGTATCGTTACATCTATTGACCCATCACAAAATAACCGAAAAAACAAAAATGTATACAAAATTACAAACCAACAAAAAATAAATACATAAGAACATTATCTCAATATGTGGGGAAAATAAAAATTAAGGTGGAAAAAAAAATTCCACAATTCCACATTGTTTCACAGTTACCATTTAGAGCCTATTAAAAAATATACTAAAATCAAATCAAGTATGGTAAACTAGTGATTTTGAAAAATATTATCAAACATAATGGTTATTGAAAATGCTGGCAAATCTCATGGAACTGACATCATCTTCAGGATCTCCCAATAATCGATAGCACATACTATTTTAATGATTTGGATTGTTAGTAGGGATTAACGTCTCTGTCAAAGAAACGATGACATTGTTTTTTTTGTATTATACTTACATCACCAAAAAAAAAGAAGCTTTGATTCATTTACAACGTTATTATTGAGAAAATATTCAATACGGTCGTATAGTTCTGCATAATATAATTTAAAAGTTTGAAAATATTTTGAATTGTGAATAGGATCTTATTGATAACAAAATATTCACAGCCGTAAAGTCGTAAAGTACATTATGAGGTCGTTTTCCATCTTCATTTCTCCTTTTCTTTCTTTCTCTTCTTCTATTTTTTTGAACCATATCTCTTTCCAAAAACTTCCGATTTCGGAAAATAGAATAGATCCTGAAGCTTTCGCCTTAAATTCCACCGGAAAAGGATTTTACACCGGTGTTTCTGGCGGTAAAATCCTCAAATATCTTCCAAGAAAAGATTTTGTCCATTTTGCTCAGATCACCAACTCTTCGTAAGTTTCATTATCATAACTTTGCATTAGTATCTTCTTTCTCTTTTCTAGTAGCTGCAATGGTGAATAAATACAGTAATCATATATATCATCATGGTCCAATTCGGTTCCTTTTTTAAAAAAAAAATTCATGATTTCATTGATGATTATAAAATATGTTTATAAACACTGAAACCCTGTAGAGAAATCTCCATAAAGTTGATACGGACATCAGATGATACAAATTTTTGTTGTTATTGTTTTTTATTACTAAATCTGTAACACAATGATATGATTTTATTTGGTAAGTAATGTGAACTTTGCATGTCACGTGCGAGTTTAAAGAACACATTGATGTTTGCTGCGAACATCGATCAAAGTCAATCATGTTATGATCTTTGATTTCTCCCCCTACCTACAACTTGTCCTTTAGAAATAACTGCAACCAACTTTATTTAATTTATCAATTCAAGGCCATTTAACCATCAAACTGTAAAATAAAATAAAAAACAGGAAAAAATATTGAAGGCCATTTATATCCTTTTTCATACCATTTTTTTTAATAGTAAATATGGTGCTAACAAGTAAGCTAAATTTTCATCCATTTTTTTTATTTTTCAATATATAAAAGATTATAAATTTTTTATTTAATATATTTCAGAAAATCGGTGTCTTACAACGGAGCACTTGGAACGGCTAATATCAAAAAATGTGGCCAACTGGCGGGAATAGCATTCAACAGGAGAACATGTGATCTATACATTGCCGATGCTTAGTTGGTCTCTATGTCATCTCTCGCGGCGGCGGTTTTGCCAAAAAAATCACCGACAATGTTGATGGCAAGCCCTTCATATTTATTGATGGTCTTGACGTTGATCCCACTTCTGGCGTGGTCTATTTCACATCCTTCAGCTCAATATTTGGCCCTAGGTACAGTTTTATTTTTCTCCATATACATTTTTCTTATTTGTAAAAAAATGGTTCGACTATCCCATGCATAAATCAAAATTTCTCTAAGCCTTAACTATATTTACATGGATTTACACGATTTCTTGGGAGTCGAACTCCAACGGAAAAGCTGCAAAAATAGACAAATAGTTTATGAAGAAAACCATATACTTAATAGAAAATTCGTCATACAACATATTTATCTTAGCTTAAGTTTGTGAAAAATTCAAAATCTAATCTTTTGTTGTTGCTAGTTTTGCTCCATCTTCTAATGAAACAATTTAATTAGCATATTGCTCATTTATATCAATTAGTGAAAATGATTTTGATTTATATATCCTATTATATTGGTAATGCAAACAAGGATGTATTAAAAGCAGTGGCATCAAAAGACGCGACCGGGAAGCTATTCAAATACGACCCATCAACCAAAATCGTAACTGTATTGATGGAAGGTCTAAGTGGCTCAGCTTGATGTGCTGTTGCTCAGACGGTTCGTTCGTGCTGGTTGGTCAGTTCACAAAAAGTAACATCAAGAGATATTGGATCAAAGGACCCAAAGCTGGCTCTTCTGAAGACTTCACCAACTTGGTCTCAAACCCTGACAATATCAAGAGGATTGGTTTTTCTGGAAACTTTTGGGTTGCTTCGGTCGTGAACTCGGCCACAGGACCCACAAACCCATCAGCGGTTAAAGTTAATTCTGATGCAAAGTGCTTCGAACCATTCTACTCAAAGATAAATTTGGGGATACTTTGGTCAGCGAAGTAAATGAGTTTAAAGGAAAACTTTACCTTGGAGCTCTATTTAGTCCTTTCGCCGGATTTCTTTAAGCTTTAAAATGATCAAAACATTAGTATTGGGTTTTAGAGATTAATTTATTGTTATATAATAAAGTGTTGATTACACCATGAATCTTATCTGGTGATGTTATTAAAAACCATATCTGGTGATGTTTTTAATAACATATCTGGTGACGGTATTAAAAACCATGAATCTTATATATTAGATTAAAGTGATCTAATTTCTTTAGATATTTATTATATTTTAACATTTTTTTGAAATGCCGATGAAAAATACATAGGATGTATTATATCGAAAATATCACAACAAGATAGATCATATGTCTGTTGAGCCAATATTACACTCTCATTCAATAGTAGAAGTTGTGAATTCAACTCAAAAATCAATTGACAATGATTAGATAACTCATAAATCTTATATATTAATTTAGAATGATCCAATGTAAAATATTTATCACCAGGAAGGTATGTTGAAAATATTCAAATAGAGACATATGTAGTTTAAAGATGGTTACAAAGTACGAGCTATATAGTACGTGAACATTATTTTGAGATAATAGTTTTTTTTTTTTAAAGAACATTGAAAACGAAAATTCAATTATTTATATTCGGATTGGCTGGAAAGTTGGTCGGGTTCACGTGAGAAAGAGACAAGATAGGAAGACTCAATTTATCTTTAACAAAACGAATTGCTAAATTTAAATAGTTGATACAGTGTGAATAGAAGACAAAAGTCTTGTGACTTATGTTAAAAAAGCATCTAAATTAATCAAGAACCAGTCAATAACTATGAACCGATCGGTTATGATCAAATTAAACCGAAGCCAAACTATGATCGTGTATAAAAACGATATTATTCTGTTTCATGTGATGCATTGTTGAATCATAATGTTGCAATCAGAGAGAGTCTTCATCTTTGGCCTTTTGCTCATACTTTTCTCATCTCATTCTCTTGTTTATGCTCTTCACACGTTCCAGAAGATTATGCTACCACCGCAAAGCACCGGACCGGAAGCTTTTGCATTCGATTCTCACGGTGAAGGACCTTATACCGGAGTCTCCGGCGGTAAGATCCTGAAATACCAAGGACCAAAACTTGGCTTTGTTGAGTTCGCTTATGTTTCACCAACAGCGTATGTTTCAATCAATATTTACATACATACAAACACACACACGCATATATTACTAATGACTTAATGTCGAATTCACAGGAATAAGTCACTATGTGATAAAGCAGTTGGGACTTTTCTTGGTAGCACCTGTGGTAGACCGGTCGGTTTAGCTTTCAATGAGATAACCGGAGATTTGTACATAGCCGATGCATACTTGGGTTTGTATGTGGTTTCACACCGTGGTGGCCAAGCTAAACGCTTAGCCGATAGTGCAGCCGGATTTCCTTTCCGGTTCCTTGACGGTTTAGATGTTGATCCAGTGACTGGTTTTGTTTACTTCACATCTTTCAGCACTAGATTTGGCCCCAGGTTAATTGAAATTTGGTGTTGTACCGGTTCGGTTATTGGGTCAAATTTGTAAACCGGTTGAGCATTAACGTTTTCTTTTGCAGTGAACTTGTCTTGGCTGTTGCTGTTAAAGATGCTACGGGGAGACTCTTTAGATACGATCCAAAAACTAAAAAAGTCACCGTGTTGTTAAGCGGTTTAAGTGGCTCGGCCGGATGTGCCGTGAGCTCTGACGGAAATTTTGTTCTGGTCGGAGAGTTCTTGAGGAATAGGATCCTGAGGTATTGGATCAGTGGTCCAAAAGCCAACACGTTTGAGATTTTCGTACCGTCGATTCCAGGTCCGGACAACATAAGGAGAACAGATGGTGGAGACTTTTGGATCGCATCAAACTCCGTGAAGCTTATAGTGATCCCCACTGAGCCAACAGCGGTTAAAATAAACTCCGCTGGTGAGATTCTCCGGCGTATATCTCTCGGAGAATATTACAAAGATACATTAGTCAGTGAAGTGAATGAATATAAAAACGTTGTTTACTTGGGAACACTCACGACCAATTTTGTTGGTAATTTGTAATGAAGAAAAAGACATTAAAAATAATTGTTTTTGATTCTGTTGTATCCATTTTCAAAATTGTGATACATTAGAGATCTTTTATAGAGAAGCACAAGATAAGCTATCAATGAGGTTCTTCGAAATGTTTAACCATATCTTAATAACGTATTGCTTCATCTTCTGATCATCATTTCCAACTACATTGCACATTGCTTTGATGTAGTAAGATGGGAACTCTCCGTGCATTCTCAAGAAGTACATTACCATTCGTCCTTCGTCTCTGCAGAAATTGTCTTCCATAACCTCGAGATGAGCTATTTTGATTTCTTTTGAAGGGAAAGGAGGGAGAGTTCTGTCGACGTTTCTTCTTATGCAAGCTTCCAGAGAGGTCGTCTGAGCGAATGAGATTGCAGAAATGGAGAGAAAGGCTACGAAGAAGAAGATGATGTTCATGGAGGTCTTCATTATTGTTTCTGGCTTCTCTTACTGTTTTAATTGGAAGACTACATGTACATACGTAAGGCGTATCTATATATATGTTTGAGAACAGCTGAAACTGTAAAATGCTAAGAAATTAAATTCATGTTTCAACGGTTTAAACTTGATATCCGTTTTAGTTTCATTTATGAAGTTTGACTTTAAATATGAAGTCTCATCGGTTTCTTTGCTTTTCTTTCATATGAGATTGGGTAATAATGTCGGGATCATCGAAGAGAGCTAAGATACTCTTTAAGCAAATCAATGATGGGAGTTGCAAAAGAATCTCGGCCAAGTTGCTGAAACATGATCCCATCCATTCGAGCTTGAACTCCTTCGCTGATTGTTAATTCATCGAGCAGTCCTTTTAATGTTCTGTCAACTCCAATCACTGAGCTTCCTATACCGCTTAAGAGATCAGGTATTGTTGTAGAAGGTCTCGAAATCTCGACAAGAGTTACCTGAGTCAACCACAAGAAAATTTAAAGTATCAACTCTCATCTACTTCGTGCTTTTTTGATGTGTTCCTTGAAGCGAAAGAGAGTTTTAGAAGCGAACCTTCTTGTTAAGAGGAATATTAGCTTTCTGCTTAGCGATGGCTATAGCTCGGGACAGGCCCCCAAGAGCATCGACTAGACCACGGGAATGAGCATCTTTACCAGTCCAGACTCTACCTTGTGCAACTTCTTCCATCTTGTCGACCTAATAACATGGTAAGAAGACATGTCCAGTCTTGAAAAGAAATTAACCATAGGAAAACAGGAGAGAAATACTAGATTGGACCAAATACAGGCATCGATCTTGATAAGGCAGCTTTATCTCGGAAAAGCTGGTATGCATGCTGTGCAGACTTCCCAAACAATTCTGCTTCCTCGGGCCTGTAAATATAATTTTATTGTTTTATGTTGTGAATCAATGAACACACAAATTCTCAGAAAAGCAGTTTCAAGGATCGAAATTGACAACAAGAAAAACAAATAGGCATCACTTGAGTGACAAAAGAAGTGTCAGACGGTTAGAGCCTAACAAAGAAAAATTGCTGTAATACATAAGAGTGAAGTAACTTACTTAAAAGGTCTTTCTTCAGCTCCCAGAAGCTCAGCATATCTTCCTCTAGATATAGTTTCCTTGTTGAAGCCGATCTTTTCGTATAGTTTGGCCAAGGTAAATCTTGCTGCAACAACAAGAACAAACAAAAACAATCAAAAAGGGCGAGGGTAAAAGAGATAGTTGTACAAAAATTCATTGCACACAACTTTCTCGAATAGACTAAGTAATATCACCTGTGACAACTCCAATTGAGCCAGTTAATGTCAAATTTTCAGCTACGATGGTGTTAGCAGCCATTGCCATGTAGTAGCCTCCGCTTGCTGCCACATCTGACATAGATGCGATGACAGGTTTTATTTCAGCCAGTAATTTGATCTCCCTCCACATTCTGTGTACCAATACGAATTATTATGACATACCCTAAAAGTATTTCCATATTTATGCAAAATTCTAACTCGACCTCCATGCTTGATGGATTTTATAATTGCAAGTTATTGCATACTAAAAATACCCTTCTTAACCCATTCCCTCGATGTAAAGGATAGTGAAATCAAGGTAAAAGGTCTGAGTTCATCATGTTCTAAGGTGAAGCCAAACCATCCATGAAATGTTAATACGAGCATTGACAATTATACGACATTGACCATCAATAAAACTACTTACAAATCAGAAGCGAGAGCATCACCCCCTGGACTGTCAATTCGAATGATGGCAGCCTTGTATCTTTTGGACTCTTCAAAGGAAAGAGGAAACATATAATTCTGAGCTGCTGTTGAAGAAACAACAGCATAATTGTAGATGAAAACATTTTTAAAAAATACCTCTTACACTGCGGATCTTCTCAATTAGTTGTTCTGCTATAATAGCTGAACCAGGACTGCTGAGTGGACCCTTAACCCGAGAGATGCTTCCCCCTGCTCTTATAATAGCTATTTGGTCTCGACCCCCACTTAGACCAAGAGTCCACTTCTTAACACGTGAGTATTTCCTGCATAAAGTATTTCAATCAAGAATGTTGATAAAATTACCTGAGGCTAGCAGGGAGCTGTAAAACAATATCCAAAAATATTTCCTAGAAAGGTTACATACAACTAAAATAAGAAATAGCAAACTTGAAGTCAACTAAATATGCATAGCACCACTAACTAAAAACCGGCAAAACATCCATTCCTCCCACAATGAACCAAAAAAGAAAACATATTTTAACCAACAATTGTTGAATTACGATCTCAAGTTGGTACACCCACTGGGTATTCACTTGTCCATAATGCAGGAACTACCTACGACCCACTATGTACTACATTACTCAATGGTCCAAGGTTTGAGGCAAGTGTAGATGCGAAGATCATAGCTCTAGATTCAGTAAGCCATATTTTGAAAATTCCATATAGTACGAGTTAATTACTTGTGATCGACAGTAGGAAGCTTTTTGTCTTTTTTGACTCCAAGCCTCTCTTTCAGCATCGATATAACCTGCAGAAGCATTGGAATTGGATGATATAGATCCAAAACAGTATTGGGTCGGTATCTAATTCTCATTATTATAGTTATATAAAGGATTGGTTTTGACTATTGTAAGTAAACCATCCCATCTTTTAAGAGGATACCAAGAAATATAGGAAGAAATAACACGGATGATCACTTCTGGCAATTCATGTAGAAGGTAATGAATCCCATCTATAGAAGAGATTAGAAATGGTATTACCTCATCATCATACCGAATATCCTTTATCAGCCCCTCTTCCTTTAACTTTTCAATTTCGTAAACTCCTTGATTGATGAAATTTTCAACATCTTCTCGCTTTTTTCCTGCATATCTCTAAGCAAAAGCCATTCAGGAGAACTAAACTGTAATAAGCGTAACAACTTTGTGAACAAATCTAGCACCTGTTGAGTCAGAAACACCATCCAGCCAATTTGCATATATGTTATCGAGTAGCACACTCAGCATCTCATAATTTTCCTCAGATATACTTTTCCGGGAAAGCTGATCTCCAGCACTTTTGTATTTTCCAATCCTTTGTACTTGAGGTTCAATCCCCACTTTCTCGAAGACACCTACATTTTTGAAATATAAGTAGTTCACCAAAAATGTCCTAATTACTGGTTTATATTTATCACAATCCGCTAAAGGACTTTGGACTTTGAATGACGAGAACTGAGAGTTGACAGACAATCACAGAAAAAGAAGAAGAAAAAGCTGAATAGCAGTTCAACAACAATTTTCTAAACAAATAAAGGATGGTCCGCACACAGTGTGAGTGCATATGGTTCTTGTATAATAGAGAAATAGAAAGGGCATTTAATGACCACTTTTTAAGTGAGAAACTGAGCCAAAGAAGAAACGAGCCCTTACCTCCAAGAAAAGATGCTTGAACAGTTAATCCATACAGAAAGGAATAGGCACTAGGCGGGGCATAGAGCTCGTTGCATGCACAGCCAAGGTAATATTCTTTTAGTCCACATATGCTGATATATCCAACAATGAATTTACCTAATACAGATGTGTTTGATTAGAGCATATAGAGGGCATGTGAAAGCAAGACAGCGAAAGAACTCGACCAAAAAGTTATAAGCTCTAACACATTCAATAGAGAACATAGATTCAGGAGTTACCTACCTGATTTCTTAAAATCCAGTATATGCCTTCGAATTTCTTCAACCTTTCCCCACCCACAACTCACAGGCTCAATGTGAAGGTAGACTCCAGCTATACGAGGATCATATGCAGCTTTCACGAAATTTTCTGAGATTTGGGGCAGGGAAAGCCCAGAAGAAAAACGGCTCTTTAGCTGATCAGAGATCTGAACATTAAGAAAGCAAAATTCAAAATTCAAATTTCAACCTAAGTGTTAATACAGAGGAGTATAACAAGAACCCCAATAAGGAGTTTCTACTCCCGAAGGAGATCACAACAATGAAAAAATTGATATAATGTAGCTTTCCACTTCAACTCAGTTCACCTAAAATGCTACTGGAATCCGAAATTAACAGTTTTACTACTACTAGTATCAGCGTCTAGTAACGACACGAATGAGAAGAGATGACGAAAACGAATAACGAAACCTGGCCGCTTAATTTCATGGTCAAGACACTTCCTTTGCGAACACGCTGCCATGGAAAAGCAATGAGCATCCGCAACTTCACAACAAAAATTTCCCAGACGTTTCTATTCTCATATTCCATTTCTCCGGTCGGATAGTCCTCATCTCTTCCTAGAGAAACTCCATCCCGACGCTGTTCCTTCTCCATCTCCGCCGATGAAGCAGATGATTCGTCGAAGGCACTAGCCGAGAATCTCCGATTGTACGGAGAACGAAGGTGAGGGACGATATGTGAGAATTGAGGATTCACGAGGAGAGGTCTTCTGTATAAAGCCAACGCAGATACAAGTGGCCTACTACTGCTACAAAATGTAGGTACTACATGAGGCGCGTGAAGTAGAAGTAGCTTCGCCATTGTTTCTCTCTTTCTCTCTATCACACCTGCGAAATTTCCAGTTGAAAGAAAAAGGAAAAAAAGGAGAAGGGCGAAATTTCCAGTTGAAAGAAAAAGGAAAAAAAGGAGAAGGGCGAGAGCCAAAGGATTGAGAAGGTATAATTTCTTCCACGTCGTTGATTGCTAATTTCACCATTAGTGACGTGTGACGATCAAAGTCGTTACGTGGACTAACGGCTCGCAACGATTCACTGATCTACTTTCGGTTTAGTTCGGTTCACTGGAATCAGAGAACTATAAATCAGATTTTGGTTATACTGGTTAAACTTGATTTTGATTAACTGAGTAACGTTTCGGTTCGGTCCAATGTTTGATTAACCAGGTGAATTAAATAACCGGACAAAATTCAATTTCAGATGAAGCAGGTTTGAGTGATTTACTGTTTGTGTTTGATCTCTCGAGTGATTTTTCGTTATCGCTACTTTATAAACTGCCGTCTTCCTATTTCATCATCTTTCTACTCTCATTGACTGCTACGAAGCTATCTTCATTCTCCAACTATATACTTACTATCGCTGGGTTCCGGAGAATCAGGAACAATCTCCGGTAACGTTTTTTTCCCGATTTGGCTCTTCCTCGGGTAGGTGAAGATGGAAAGTTGGAAACTTTTGTTTCTTAAGATTCTCGCTTTGTTCTCTCTATTGCTCTTTGATTCTTTTGTTACGATCAAATTCGTAATGTTATCTGCTGAGCCTGTGTTTGATCTACTCGTCTTGATCGCATGGCCAAGTGTTCGAGAAGTCGTGTTTTACTAAAATGGAAGCTTAAATCTAGCATTTTGATTACGCATGCTAACTCTTTCCCGAGAATCTGATGAATCCTGTATCGACCTTGTTGAATTGAATAAAATTACTGCTCGTATTTTGATTTGATCAGACTTATATAGTCATATTATAGACTGGTTGGTCTGCTCGTATGCAACTGTAGTTGATAAAATGAATATTTTTAGATTACTCGTATCGAATTGATAAGCCGAACTTCTTTCCAATCCGTATCTTTCAGATTTTATTCTTCAATACAACTTTGGGACATCAATTCTTCCAATGGTGCTGGATAGTTCTTTTGCTCTGTCACCTCGCCGGCGACATGGCCTGTTGCGGGATCAGGTTCAGCTTATTAAAAGGAAGGACTCTGGAAGATATGAGATAGTTCCAATTGAGGATCCATTGTCTTTTGAAAAGGGTTTCTACGCTGTTATTCGAGCTTGCCAATTGTTGGCTCAGAAGAACGATGGGCTTATTTTGGTTGGTTTAGCTGGTCCTTCTGGAGCTGGAAAAACCATTTTCACTGAGAAAATTCTCAATTTCATGCCTAGTATTGGTATCATAAACATGGACAACTATAATGACGGTTCCCGTGTGATCGATGGAAACTTTGATGGTATCCACCTCTATATAACACCGTTATTGTTATTGCTTGATCCAATCATTCCGTACGTATATAATCTGATACAAAGAACAAGTGTCTGAAACAAGTTTGCGACTTTTTTTCAAATTTACTTGCAGACCCTAGGTTGACTGACTATGATACACTGCTCGACAATATTCATGGCCTAAAGGATGGAAAACCTGTTCAGGTTCCAATATATGACTTCAAGTCAAGTTCCCGAATTGGTTACAGGTATTGATTCTCTGATTAGCGTATGCTACTGTTGAAAACTTGTAGACAGAAGGCATTATACTTGGATTCCTGGGAACCCCATAATTTAGTGATGCCGGACAGACAAAGTGATTATACTAATTCATGGTGTTCAGCCCCCGTCTTGTAAATGCTGACATCTTTTAGGGAGAACAGTCATTTATATGTTTCGGCACATATTGGTATTCTGGAAACTGTTATTCGGTTAGAGCTACCCATCTGCAATGACTTATTTGTTCCTTTCGTGCTTTGTATAGAACGCTTGAGGTGCCCAGCTCTCGCATTGTTATTCTTGAAGGCATATACGCTTTAAGTGAGAAGCTACGGCCTTTGCTTGATCTTCGTGTCTCTGTCACTGGTGGAGTGCATTTTGATCTTGTCAAGCGTGTTTTGCGGGACATCCAACGTGCTGGCCAGGAACCTGAAGAAATAATTCATCAAATATCTGAGACGGTTTGAACACTAAGCTTTTGCTTTGTTTATACCTTTATGTCCGAATTAATCTCTCTTTCTCTCATGCCTACTGTTTAGTTTAAGTCTCGAATAATGAAATTTTGCTTATGTGTTTTTCTCTAACCAGGTGTATCCTATGTACAAGGCGTTTATTGAACCTGATCTCAAGACAGCTCAGATTAAGATCCTCAATAAGTTTAACCCCTTCAGTGGATTTCAGAACCCCACATATATTTTAAAGGTAACCCATTTATATTGTTCAAATATGTAGTATGTGGTGTTTTATGTAATTTTCAACTAGCTGTATTATAGCAGAAATACAATCCGGATGGAGTAAGTTTTGTTTGCTTATTGTAGTCAACAAAGGCTGTAACGCCAGAACAAATGAAGGCAGTTCTGTCTGAAGATTTCAAAGAACGTACAGAGGAAACTTATGACATCTATCTGCTACCACCAGGAGAGGATCCCGAAGCATGCCAATCATACCTCAGAATGAGGAACCGGGATGGAAAATACAATCTCATGTTCGAGGTTTGGCCAATACCTGTTTAGAATATCTTTTCTTCTGTATAAACACCATATCAGATTAAGAACAGATGGGAGATGCTTTTTAATCTCATATCAAAGCCGGACAAATGGATCGGTGATCCGATGAATAACTACCATTTTATGTATTGCTTTCAGGAGTGGGTTACAGACCGTCCATTTATTATATCACCCAGAATAACTTTTGAAGTCAGTGTTCGTCTTCTTGGAGGATTAATGGCATTGGGTTATACCATTGCAACAATCTTGAAAAGAAAAAGTCATATCTTTGATGATGACAAGGTAATTGTGAAGACTGATTGGTTGGAGCAACTGAATCGGACATATGTTCAGGTATCTGTTTCTCTTGCTTTCTCTTAAAGCTTGTACTGTCGTTTGGGGTTGTAAGTTGAAATCAATAATCAAAATTTACCAATTCTTTTATGAAGGTGCAAGGTAAAGACCGTTCCTTTGTTAAAAATGTGGCAGACCTTCTTGGATTGGAAGGTTCATATGTACCACATACATATATTGAACAGATACAGCTGGAGAGGCTTGTGAATGATGTTTTGGTATGAGTTGTAATTATTTCACACAGATTACGTTGATTATTTCATGATGGTAATTTGAGATGTTTGGTCTCCCTGGTCATGTCTCAGGCTTTGCCAGATGACTTGAAGACAAAACTTAGCTTAGATGATGATACAGTTTCTAGCCCTAAAGAAGCCCTCTCAAGAGCTTCTGTTGATAGTAGAATGAAATATCTTCACGGGTATCCTCTAATCTCTTCTCCTCCATTGGCTAAATCTAAGAAAACCACAGAATCTCAAGAATAAACATATGTTATGCCACGGAATCACCTGACTTATGTAATGATGCACATTTACAGTGGTGTATCAAAGTCTTACACAAATCAAAGACACAAAGTCTTGCCTAACTTGACAAGACTTGCTGTCAACAATAGAATGTTAGATGCCAGAGCCCCTGCTTCACCGGCCACTCTTCCAAATCAGGTAAAGTGGTCTCTCTGTTTTTTTCTCTTAGATTTTTCATAATCTATGTGCTCTGTTGTTGCAAAGTGATATATTGGCTGACAATTTAATCACTGAACATATGGTGTCCTATAGGGATTTATCACTCAGCTTTCAGACCAAATATCAACACTGAACGAGAGGATGGATGAATTTACATCCCGCATTGAAGAGTTAAATTCCAAGATCCCAAACAGGATAGCTGCTTCAGGTAGTCAACATAACTTGGCTTTGCCAATGGAAACCAGCAACGGGTCCGTCTTATCACTGTCCTCATCCGCATCTCAGCTCGTAAGGGAATCTCCTTTGATGGAAGAGGTATATTTTACCTACTCTCCAAAATCAGAAACGTTTTCAACAACAGAGAGCATCAGATCATTAGAGAGCTTTCGAATCTAGAGACTAAAAATAGGGGTCTATCCGAGAGCTAAGCTTACGATTGGAAAATTTATATCAGTTCTCTGTAAATTTTTACAAATATTTTAATCATCTGGACAGGTTGTACTCATTGCTCGTGGACAGCGTCAGATAATGCATCAAATAGACACACTGAGCAATCTTCTTCGGGAGTATTTTGGAGAAAAGTCTCGCATAGAGAAACTCGACATCAACAGAACAAACAGCACAACACAAAACCTTGAATCCTCCACTGTACCTGTTCTTCTTGGTTTGGCCATTGGCTGTCTCGGCATTTTTGCCTACAATCGTCTGAAATAGTTTGTTTCTTCAGAGTGAAAACCCAAGCTACGTGTTGTAAATTATGTAAATAACATAGTTTGGGATTTGGGATACACACTGGAAAAATTCAGTCTTGAGTATGTACAATGTGCTAAGAATAAAAGGCTGATACTCAGTACCATTATACCAATTCTTGCATACATGGAAGAAATGGTGTCTATACGAGCAATTTGTATGATTATGCAATCCTAATACACAGTAGAAGAAGCTAATTCTTTGATATCTTCAACAACTTGATCATAATCTGCCTTGAGTTTCTCTTGAGTTTTTGAACTTAGTTCTCCTTTCGCAGGCTTTGTAAGGACCAGAACGCAGCATGTTGGCCGTTTGGTCGCTCCAGCAGTGGCAAGATCCTAGTGAAAGGAGAAATTGGTAACCATGAGCACATTATTAGTCTCTTAAATCATTCTGAAGAGTTAAAAGATATTCAACGCTCTTATAGGTCGCAGAAATCAAATGAGAAACTTACCTCCTTTGAGTAAACATAGACGTAAGGAATGTCTGATTCTTCGCACAAGATTGGGACATGAGTTATGACATCAATCGGAGATATATTTCCAGCTATGACACAGAATCTGCGTAAGGAAAACAAAACTTTCACATGAACAAAGAAACAGAAGTCAGAAGTCCAAAGTCCAGCGGTAAGGACGGGTGCGGGCCTTAACCAGATCGCGCGTTCGATTCCCCAACGTTGTGAAACTAAGTCACAATTCTTTCGGACACCCCTTACACGGATATGGACCTATCTAACGGTCTATTTGAATACCCGAAGAGAGGGTCTAGGAGAATAGTCCAGACCTCGCATAAGGTCTGGTCTGAATTATCAAAAAAAAAAACCAAGAAACAGAAGCTCCAACAAAACTCTAGCTATGATTTGAAGAAGATCACCAAACATTACTAAGCAAAACAAGAAAGTTAAAGCATAAAAAACTAACCCTTTATGGCCACGGCGAATGCTCTTAACCACTTCCTTCACTCCTCTCTTCAGGCATTTGTTTTCAGCAGCTAAAAAAGGTGACAAAGACAAGACTAACTTAATCTGCTTAAAACTTCCATGTTTTCTGCTTTCTTTTGCTAATCAAAGTGATCGTCATATAACAAACAGAAAGTAAAAGACTTTCAAGGGAATTTATGCTTTCAAGTAGTGTATAAAGATTGGAATTAAGGGTTTTTGTTTCATTCATTAGCTCTACTCAGGGAAATTCATGATTCATGGGACATCAACCGTTTATAAGAGAGTGTAGCGCTACAGATCAGTACCTCTGCGAACAAGCTTGAGGGTTCGCTTGCATAATTTTTTCCCAGCAAGAGGTTTAGCAATTGGAGCCAAACCTGTTACCTTCTTCTTCTCCTTCGGCTGCACCTTCTCTGCTTCGTTGTCACTACCCATCTCCCTCTCACAATTTCTGGACTTTGAGCCTTAACGGGTTTAAGCTTATGGATTTATTCTAAGAGTCGGTTTGAAAAACCGCAAATAAACCGTTAACTCGGCTGGTAGAGGTTCGTTTTTATCGGTTCAAGTTTTAATCCGGTTCTCCAATGTAACCAAATCAATTTAAACCGAAACAAATCTAATCGGTTTGACTGGTGAATTTTGGCTATTGCTTCTTATTTAACTACTGTAATCGAAATGATAACATCATAAAAAACTATCTGACATATAATTCCATGATAAATACACTTTCATACAAACTTAACAATCTATAGGGTAAACATTTTCAGTTTCATATGTTTGCAAACTATGGAAGGATTCCTAGAGCCTAGCAGCCACCTGGTTCGAAGTGTCTATCACTGGTCCAGATGCTGAGCCTTCAGTCAGGTTATTAGAGCACAAGTAGTTCAGTGATTGTAACCAAGAGACTAAAGAAGGCTTGCGAATAACATCATCTGACTCAGCTACTTGACCGTATAATTCACCAAGCACCATATTCCGTCTTTCTTTTGGTAATTTTATAATTAGCTGTGCCAATGACTTCATCAAATATGGCAAAACCTGAACCCAAAAACATATGAGCACACGAGCTACGTTCTAGGAGTTCAAGTAGATGGAGATGACGAAAAGAAAACTTACTTGTATATCAACCAAAGATACAAGTCGCAAAAGCAACTCGAGAATTTGATTACCGGGATCAGACTTTTTTACTTGCAATGTACCGGAGTTAAATGTAGAAGCCTTCTCAACAAGGCTATGAACAGAATAATATATAGCAGGACTTCCTGCAGGTAGATGCCGGACCAAGGCTGCAACGCCTGAAGCTAAACCTTCAAAAGGTGTGATCTCAGGATAAACCTGCAGTTATTTCAACGCATCATGTACATTACTGATGTGAACAAACAGAAAAGGAGCCATGTTGCATCCATTAATCTTTTTTGCTTATGTACCTCCAGAGATCGTTGCATGTAATAGAACACAAGGTGTTCTTTGAGTTGATTTCTTTCGTCCTCCTCTGACTCTTTCGCTGAAGAGAGAAATGCTACCATCAAAGTATGAGATGCTCGCGCCACTTTTCTGTTAGGATGTCCAATATATCTAGCCACGGGATTGTTAAGAAATAAGAAAGATAGTACTCATAGTTAAGCAAAAAAGTGTAAAGGACATATCAATATTTCCTCTAGGATACAAAAACATGGTTGATGCAACGACTCTCCTAAAGGTCAAAGCAGATAACCGTCCAATGCAAGTTGGGATTACACGAAGATAAAACAATATCCGAGATGTCTGCACATCATCTCTTGACCATTCATATTCTATCCTCTGCGTGGATAAGTCTGCAGAAAGAACGATAAGAAAAAAAGATTTCAAATCTTACTAATGTACCAGCGTATAGAAGATTGTGAATATGGAAACTGCAGAAACAATTGATTTCTCATACCATTTGGATTTGTCAAGCTATCATAGGCAGGAATGGACTCTACAAATGAAACACAAGTAGCATCATTCTCCTGGACACATGAAATCACTTCTCTAATTGTATCCATGTATTCAGGTAAACGAATATGCCTGAAATACTCTACACAGGAAAACGAAACTAGTATCTCCACTGATGTCTTCATCTTTCTTTCTTTTGACACTATTGGATTTAGCCATTTTTTTGTAACAGCTAGCGCAAAGACGACAACCATAAGGAAAGATGATTCTGCAATTTTCTCTATGTCTCCAAGCAATATATCTTCTATACCACGGAGCACTAGAGCAATTTGACGATGCTGTGAGTAGAGATTTTGACAGAAATCCCACATCATTTTCTCCACAATATACTTGTTTTCTTCACTTGCTGATGTATATTGATTACAGAAAGCCCCAGTTATGGCCCCTGATTCCTTGAAGAGAATGTCAGAAAGATGCTCCCTGACCCAAATGAGTCTTGGTCCAATAGGATGTTTGCCAAAAGCTTTCTGAAATGATCTATATATCTGGCCTAAAGGAAATACATGAGTCAATAATGCAGTAGCAAGGCACAAAAGCAATGGAGCAGAGGACGAAACAGACCCACATCGAGCCAATGCTATAGCAAAGCACTTCAAGAGAAGACTTTTTTTCTGCAGTATAATATCACTGTTAGAAACTAAAATTTGAGCCACAAATTCTATTCGCTTTTCCGCTGAATTTCTTAGTTTACAAACAATCTCAGAACTCTGTGCATTACTACTGAATCCTGCCGCGGAAGCTCTCAGTACCCCGGCTGCTGCCATGAAGACAGTAAAAACAGTATACTTTGTCTTAGAAGTCTCTAGTATCTCTTTCGCAAAAAGAGACATTTTGCTGACATAACTAAACCTCATATAACCTGACACAACCCACTCGATTAAATGAAGAATCATCAGACCATGAGTGACAGTGCCATGGGGACCCTCGTCCTTAAACCAAATGCCAAACAAGAAGTCCAATAGTCTGACGTAATGAACATCTAACGAAGAAGATAAAGCATACCCAACTCCTGCAAGCACTACAGGAACAAGTTCTTCTTGCGATCCCACTAATGAGTACTCTTCTTCCAAAAGTCTGCATAACAATTCCAAGCATAAGGGTTTCAAGTCTCCTGATAAAGAAGGAACACACGCAAATGCACCAGTGACCAGAATGCTTTGCGCTACTAAGGCTGGCTGGAGATCATGCCTGTCATCAACAACGCCACGAATGGCCTGAACTGCCAAACCAACAAGGGCTTGAGATGGTCGGAAAGATTTCCTAATCCACACATAGAGTAGTCTGAGAACAAGTGTATATGACTCAGATGAAAGATATGCATCTCGTAACACTAATATGGAAATAAGAAGCTTTGCTTGGGGATCTGCAACATGAATAGTGGCCTCAGAGCTAACCAAAGCTCTCAAAGCTTGAAGGTACCGGTTATCAAAGTTCTGATTTTGGAGAGCTTCTCGAATCTCAGACCATGCTTGAATAATTGACCTCGCAGATGGAGCAGAATTATGCTTCACCAAACTAACAGAGACACCACTTCCACTCACAGTCCTTAACCATTCTTCGAGGAAAAGACTGTTGTTAGCCGTTCTCGCCATCTTTACTACGGAAAATTCAGTAAATTGTCATCAAGTATAAATCCCAGTATCACGATAGATTAGTGGTTTGATTCAGAACTCAAAATCCAGAAAATTCCTCGCAGAGATAGACGGTAAAGAACGAAAATTTAGTATAAATTCATCAAAATAGACTCTTCAGTATGAACAAAAACGCAAATTATCCACAAATTTCCAACAAGCTTATTGATTACCAGTGCGTTCCGGAAGAATCAAAGTATATCCGTCTCTAGCCAATGATCTTTCTCTTGCTCACGGTTGTCTCGTGGATAACAAAAAGCCGCCGGAAAACCCCAGTTAATCTGTCTAGCTAGTTTGCTGCCGCGACGGAATTGCAACATTTTAATGTGGTTAATGATTAACCAAATAACCAGAAAATCCGGACATAAACTCGTATGGTTCGAAGTAAACCAGCTACGGGATCATTAAATTTGATTTAATTATTATTATTATTATTATTTTTAACTTTACTCAATTAATAAAATTCGATCCAGACAAAATCCAACACTAAATTTTTTTTTCTTCACTATGTATAAGAAAAAATCGAACTCTGATACCTACAAATTTGTAAGTAACCACTACCACTGGATTAACTGGTATTGGCAATTTGATTTAATTATATGAACACAATTTTTTTTAAATAGCAATTTTGATTTTTTATTTGATCGAAGCAATTTTCATTTATTAGGCATCTTGGTATGTGTTTAAATCTATTTTCTTACAAAAAAATAATTCTCACCTTCTCAGTTATTACTGAACTTAATATTTTATATTTTCACTAATATTTTCTTTTCATACATTAAATCGACGTTGTCCGATCAAATTTCGTTAAAACTTTATTTTGTCTATAGTTCATGCAGGAAAAAAATATAACAAAATTTGTTTCGTTTGAAATTGACCAGAGCACTCATTTATAATGATGTAACTATGTACCTAAAATAAATAAATAAATGAATAAAAAAATTATATTTCATTGGGACAATTTTTTTGGATAAGCCTTTAAAAGCCATATTCTCTCCCAAAAAGAAAACCCTAGAGTCGCCTTTTCACCTTCCCATAGTCTCTACGATCGTTGGCGTTTGCCCGTCAGTGCCAAGAGAGGATCTTCTCTCTCCTTCTTTCTTTCTGTCTCTTTCTTCCCGTCCATCTTTTTCCTCAGATGGGTGAGGCTTAAGATTTTTGTGTCTTCAGATGGTGGATCTCCAGATCAATCAAGGAGGACGCAGGATCTCGCCGGAAAAACGGCCCCGGTTATAGCGTGGATGAAACTGATACCATGAAAGAGTAGAAGCCTCTGGAGCCGGTTATACCGAGGATGAAACCGGCTCCGTGAAATTTATGATCTGTTTTCCGGTGGCATGAGTGGTTTTGATGAAGTGGGTTCAGCGAAAAGGTGATGAAAGTGAGTTCAATTGGTGGCTTGTTGAGTAGGGTCAGCGTTTCAAGAATGGCGACGAGATCTGAAAATGAGCTATGGTGGCGGAATGAGAACCCGATGATGTTGAGTATCCCCTTGTTAGAGGAGGTTTGGGGCCTGAAAGAGATTTTCGGCAGAGGTTTCGTTTTCCCTTTCCTCTCTTTTTTTCCGGCAGTTATTTTTTTTGGCCTCTGTTCTGGTTCTTGAAGATGGCCTCTCTAGAGGCGACTTCTAATAATAATTTCGGCCAGTTTTGAAAATTCGAGATCTTTTGACCAGCTTATTTGCTAGAGTTTGCAGTTGGTTTAAGTCTTATGGATCTTTAATGGAACATTGGTTTAATTTTTGGTCCAATAAGGTAATGGACTGGACTTTTTTTTCTCTTTGTTCAGTTGTTTTCTCTTTATTTATTTTCGGTTGGTTACAGTGTTTATAATGCTATGTGTCTTCGAGTAAGTTTTATTTAAATATGAAAGCATTTTCTCAAAAAAAGTACCTAGACCGGCCTTACCCGATATAATTATGCCCACATCACGTTACATATGACAATTTAGTGGTTGATTAAACGGTTGACTAAAGTTTAAGTGGTCAAAGTATATTTTGTCTATTTTTATTAAGATAATGTCTAAAATTTGAATGCTTTGTTAGTTCGATTACATTTTCGCCATGTCCTTGAGTTCATTTTTAAAAAATCACAACAAAAATTGTTCAGTTTGAAATTTGTAGTTTTTCTCGAATTCACATTCTAAAATTTTTTTAATCTACTATATATAGTAGAGATAAATTGAATATATACATTAAATTTATTAGCTAGACCATTCTAGTTACTAAAGATAAAGACGACATTTTTACAAATATTAATATGTTTAAATTTAGAAATATTATTCAAAAGTATTTTGTCAAATTCAACGAGGTTCAAATTATTATCATTCGCTTAGACGTAGTAAAATGTCATCAGTTCGTAGTACTAAATAACTAATATTCATTGTAATACTAGTATTTAAATATAACAAATTTGCCAAAGGACAAAGCACATGAGCTCATATCCTCGTTGTCTACTTCCCAAAGAAAAAGTTTGCACAAATTCGGGAAACTGAAACTCAAACTAGTTAATTAAGTCAATGCTTCACGTGACTGTAATATTAATCAATCGGAATCCAGATTAGCCTCTACAAAGCCAGTTTCCATCTACAAGTGTGGATTAAGATTAGATTCTTATCATTTAAGCTGTAAGAACATACTGAATTTAGTAGAAAATTATTTATACAAACTAATTTAATCGTAAGAAGTAATATATTCCCATTCAGTATGATGAATGTAAAACAAATCAACCTAATTTTAATAAAAGAAAAAAATAATAATAATACAAAGATGAATAAATTTCATCATTACACCAAAAGTGAAGGAAAAAAAAACTTCACAGGAAGAAGAGAGTAAATATTTCAAGACATATTCCTAAGAAATTCTATTAGCTTTCATCTAACGAATTACTATTCAAGTAATATACTTCTTTAGCTATATATATAATCAGTAAAAATAAATAAAGAAAATTTGAAAGGAAGAATAAAAATACAAATCAATGGTGCAAAGGGTTTGGACCAGATGGTACGAGTCTTTTCTCAACGCCATATCTCGGGTCAATCTCGGATCCTCCCGGCGGTGAAACTTTCCGGTGCTGATTATTCAAAAACGGTGTGAAGTCAAAATTTGTCACCGTCGACAAAGCTTTTCTTCCCGGCCGGTAGTAAAAAGGCGGCGAGGTAATAACCGGAGAAGGAAGAAGGATTATGGGTTTGGAGCTGAAATTACCAAAGAACCCTTTAGAGAAGAAGAGGAGAAGAGAGATCCATAGAAGAAGAAACCCTAAGACGTGTGAGACTTTAGTCGTTGCCATGGGGATGTAAAGATCATAGGACCAGCGAATAGAGATATGAGTTTATGTACAGAGAAAGAGAGAGAGAGGTGAATTGGAGACAGCGTTTTCCAACGAAGAAACTTCCTTTGCGTTCAAGGAAGAAGAGGGTTCATTAAATTTGACGTTCATATTAAAGTCAATACCTCCATTTTTTTATTATTTTAAAGATTTTTTTAGTATAAAAGCATAACAAATGCAGTTAATTCAAGAATTTATATTTTACTATGGATATAACTTGAAGATTTCTTCCATCTCACGAATTCAGACAGAACATGTTTGGTAGTTGTTATTTCTTGTATTCTTAACCACAAAGTAACCCGCAATGTTAAAGAGTTTTTTAAGAATTGTGTCTTTTGTTAACAATATCTTTAGACTAGCTATCTCCTTAAAGTTAACTATCTTGTTAAATTGCATGATATAACTTAAGTTAAATTAAGACTACATTTATTACAAATCCAATGAATTTTGGTTTTGTTTATTTGTTCACATACAATAATTGTTCTTCTACAAAGAATAAGTTTGAGTGTAAAACTTCTCCAATCATGCATAAAAAAGATCACGAGCAACCAACTTGAGTGCAACAAAACTTTTTGCATTGCACGAGTCACTCGGGACTTAGTACTTCCAAGATCATATATTAACCTAACATATGAAACAAAAAATAGTATGGTAACATTTAGTAATTTTTTTAAAAAGGTATCTTTTTAAAAGCAAACTAAAAAATCTATGACAAAAATCAATAAAAATTACATAATGGTGATTTTAGATATGTCTAGTTATTGTTTTTTTGGGGATAAAAGTCTATAATATTGTTGTTGCATAGTCAATGCATATATCTTTAAAAAACATAAGATCTTATAATGGTTAATGTCAATCTTGAAGATAACAATTTTCATGTGGTTTTTTATAGCAGCAAAAAAAAAGCAGGTACCGAAGATTAATCCACAACTTATGTATTTTTGTCACTTTTTACACATATATAAACTTGATAATCGACTATCGATGCGTATGTGTACATAAGTTAATAGTTAATATTCTATATTATTAGGCGCTACATAAGTACCAAAACAATTATTCATATATGGGTTCATATTACCAAAAAAATCGTAAATTAAATATAAATATTTCAGAGAAAATTGTTATTAGTCAAATAGTTAAAAGTTATATTGGTTTTTTTAGTGGAATTGACTTTTAATGGTCGACTTTGACTAGGATTTTAATTATCTAAAAGTGTACTCTTATAAAAATGTTAGACTTACAGATTTGTAAGAGTCAAATAGCTATCATTGTTGAAATATTAATTAGATAAAAATGTAAGAAATTGACGGAACATAAGTACGACTTAAAATTAATTTTATTTGCCGACGTTTCATATATCAATAATATAAAATGATCCATCATTTCATTAGGGCCTCATGAACAGGGAGTTGACTTTTTTACATCGACAGAAGTTGACATGTTAACTTAAATTTTAAAAGTCGATTATAGTATTTTTCTTTTGTAATTATTTTGGTACAATAAAAGAATACTGTTTAAGTTTTCTATATGAAAACATTGCATCCAGAACATGTGGTTTAATAGTAGTGATTATTTTATAAATTATTATGAGTTTTTGAATATGAATATAAATATTTTACAAATAGTAGTGATCATTTTTGAATATGAGTTTTAGGTATAAATCAAATTTTGTTGATTAATAATAATTTGTTTGAAGAAAAAAAAAGTTGAAAAAAAAAAGAACATTGCATAATAAAAAGGTGAAAGAGGAATGGAAATCCAATTGGGGCGCATTTTGAATATATTCTAAGCGAGGCCCATGGAATGCAGTTATCCAAATTATTGGGCCTAGTTTGAATATGTTCTAGGGTGGGCCCATAGAATGCTCATCCACGATGGGTAAGATTGATACATATAAAAAAGAAGAGGAATATTTATTAATTTTAAAACATAGAGGACCTTTTTGTAATTCAGAGAAACCGACCCATCGATGGCTGTAAAATAAAGTTGCTCTCCGGCCAACGTTTCGTCGACAAAGAAAATGGCGAAGGCTCGGAAGCCGAAGAACGAGGAAGCTCCTGCCGCGAAGACTTCGGAGAACTCTGGAGCCAAAGTACTTCATCAGAAGCTCTGTCTTTCTATCGACTTCCAAAAACGCCAAATTTACGGGTTCGTTTCCCTCTCTTGCTTTCGATTGTGCATTCGTGAAACAAGTGCGTGTATGTGTTCTAATTGCTGTTAAATGCAATTATGGATTAAAAAACCCTAATTATGGGCAGAAGTTGAATTTTACACTGACATTTTTTTTTGGAAATCTTCAATTCTTCTTGACATCCTCTGCTTTTAATTACTCGGGGTTGTTGCTCTTTGAGGTTGTATCTAAGAAATTTATGAGTACCGTTCAAGATCCCTCCGGTTGAAATAGATAAAACCTTCGTTCCTTTATCAATTGGTTTTATCATTCTTTGCTGCATCTTATGGGATATTTACGGATTGTTGTTCGCTTGCTATAGATACACAGAGTTAGAAGTGAGTGTGCCAGATATTGGTATTGTGGGACTGCACGCGGAGAACTTAGGAATAGAGAGTGTCTTGGTAGATGGAGAACCCACTTTATTTGAGTATTATCCGCACCATCAGAATTCTGAAACTGAGAGTAACTGGAACTCAGTTTCAGACCCAGCTTCTGCAGCTGATGCTGCGGCAATGGAATATGTCGGGGTTCTTAAGAGAGAAGACACAGCAAATTTACTGATCAACTGTTGCAAGTCCTCTAAGGATTTATCTGAACAGCTGGATAATGTAACTTTAGAAAATGGTTCCCAATCGTCCGGGGAGGCAAAACTGGTAATTCTTCTGATTCCCTTCATATGTTTTTTTTGTCTGTCAAATGAAATATAATGAACTTATAACTACACGAACTGACTTTCAGTGATCTGAAGTATAGAATTGAGACAAAATGGTTCTTTGACTAGCTATGGTGTGTTCACCTTTCCTATGCTTATTTTTCAAATCACCTTTAGTGTTTTGTTGACCAAAGATAACACATACCAGGATATCCATTCACGGACTTGTTCAATGCTTGATAAGAATTTACCATATTGGTCGCCAAAAATAAAATAACTAATGTGACATGGTAGCTACCGAGACTTATGTGCTATTTCTGATCGTGTGTTCTGCTATGGGTGACAATTGAGAGCTGTCATTTTCTTAACTATTTTTTTGTATGCTCATCTGATGCAGAATGTTAAATTGATTCGGATTAACTACTGGGTAGAGAAAATAGAGTCAGGAATGCATTTTGATGGGAACATTGTACATACTGATAATCAGATGAGACGTGCCCACTGTTGGTTTCCTTGCATAGATGATGAGCGTCATCGTTGCAGGTATTCAATTTTTAGCAAGTAGCACCGTTGGCATGTCTCTTGTCTCTTGCGTTCAAAAGTGGGTATCTTTACCTGTTCAACCTTTTTCATTTGACAACTTTGTCGTGGATGCAGTTTCGATTTGGAATTCACTGTTCCGCACAACTTTGTGGCTGTCAGTGTTGGGAAATTAGTTTACCAAGTAAGCTCATATTTTTCATATGTGAACGGATTAGAAGTACTATTTTTTCCGATGACTTATGGATGTAGTCATAAAATATGTGCCCAAATTTGGTTTAGCTTTGGTACGAAAGAAGCCATATCTCTGTTCGCAAAATTGGAATATTGTTCTGTCATCATATTACCAGAATATTTTTCTGTTTAGCATAGTTCTGGATCAAACAGATGATTTCTTCTTTTGCTCAATTGTTGGAATAAATATCTGGAATATGTATTAATATTCCTTCATTCGATTTTATCAGTACTTTTACAAGAAGGTGAAAGGGTGTGTGTTTTTTGAACTTTTACATGTTTCAGGTTATGTGCAAAGAAGATACTACTCGAAAAACTTATGTTTACGAACTAGCTATTCCTATTGCTCCACGGTGGGTGTCTTTAGTTGCAGGGCCATTAGAAGTCCTTCCAGATCGCACCAACTATCTCATATCTAACTTGTGTGTGCCACATGATCTCTCGAGGCTTCGTAATACATTGGAATTTTTCCATGAAGCTTATAGGTCAGTAAATTTGTATTCTGGCAAGTTCTTGTAGTCAAACTGAATTTAGATATAATTCTGTTTACTGGAACATTGGCTGGTACAGCTACTATGAGGATTACTTGAGTGCAAACTTTCCATTTGGATTCTACAAGCAAGTCTTTTTACCTTCTGAAATGGTTGTATCCTCGTCGACTTTGGGAGCTTCTTTGAGTGTATTTAGCTCACACATGCTATATGATGAAAGAGTTATTGATCAGGTATTTTTTCCTGGTAATTTGGCTTACCGTTAGATGCTACGTTTATCAGAAAAATGCGACTAAATTGTTTATATATGTCAATATTATAACTGAAGGCACACCTGACTAGAAATTGTATGGTGCATATTTGCGAAATTATAAGCTGATTTTATCTATTTCTTTCATTTGACCCCTGCTTTAGAATATGGCTTTTGATGTAAAGGTTTTTTTTTTCTTTTTTGGGAGCTACTGGTGTAAAAGTTATATCTTAAGTTTCTTTGTTGGTGTTTTGTCATCTTATTAGTTCCTTTCTGTACTGATAGAACTTCAATGTCTTTGCAGACAATAGATACACGTATTAAACTTGCTTCTGCGTTAGCAAAACAGTGGTTTGGAGTTTATATTACTCCTGAGTCACCAAACGATGGTGGGCTTGTGACATTTTTCCACACTTTGCTTTGCATACAAATTCTGATATCACCTTCATGTGAAAGCATGCATCATGTGGCTCATTATTTTTTATGTTGTAATAACAGATTGGCTCCTCGATGGTCTTGCTGGTTTCTTAACGGATATGTTTATCAAGCAGTTTTTGGGAAATAATGAAACACGATATCGAAGATACAAGGTTTATAATTACTACTCGAGCTATTCTTCCATGGATGCCTCTGTAAACATTTCTGTTAAAAGTCATGAACGTTTTATCTGGATTCTCTTAATCTTTTGATGCAAGAGCAGGCAAATTGTGCTGTCTGTAAAGCTGATGATAGTGGTGCAATGTGCTTGAGCGCATCTCCTGCTTGCAAGGATCTATTTGGAACCCATTCTATTGGGATGCATGGAAAGATACGATCATGGAAATCAGTAAGCCATATTTTTCTTTTCATATTTATCATTCTGTGGCCGTATATGAGTTATCTGGGGTAAACTTACATGATTCTGCATGCCTTTTTTTGATGCAAAGTATAATTCTTCTCTAACTTATATTTGAAGGGAGCAGTCCTTCAGATGTTGGAGAAGCAAATGGGCTCAGACTCATTTCGTAAAGTATAGACGTGGTGCTACCGTTATTCAGGCAATCACTTTGTCAAATTTCTTACGCACATAATTAATAGATCTACTCCATGATTTACAGATTTTGCAGAAAATTATTTCTCGAGCCAAGGATACATCAAATTCTATACGGTCCCTTAGCACAAAGGAGGTAACATGATTATGTATCCAGAGAAGCTATGTTTGCTTGTTACAAGTCACGTTAGAAAAGTTCACATATTTCTTTTAGTTTTAGTTTGTGAAGATATAGAAGTATTTTAAATATTATAAAGCATTTCGATCTTTCAGTACAAAGTACATATACCTGGGATAGGGGCAGTCCTAAAAATAGTCATCTAATGTTATCCTTAGGGTTAGCTGATAATGCTAAAGGTCAGTATGGATTGTGGGATTCCTCTTTAGGAGTTTTTCTTAACTGAGTCCTTGTTCCTGGAGCAATTTTTTTTTTCTACGGTAATGGACTTGCTTCTCAGCTGTGACTTGATATTCTTCACAATTATGGTGTAAATGTGCTACTCAACCATAACTTGATATGGCCATTCTTCCGTAACTTGGTTCAACATCTCATAATATACATATACAAAAAACCTCCGCCTTTTTTGTATATATTCCTTCTTGATCAACTGATTATCTTTTAGCTTGAATATTTTGAGTCATAATCTTATATTTGTTTTTCTCAAATTTCACTTCTGGGATGCAGTTCCGGCAATTTGCTAATAAGATTGAAAATCTTGAGCGTCCATTTCTTAAAGAATTTTTTCAGCGATGGGTTGCATCTTGTGGTTGTCCCGTATTAAGGTGTTTTTTTCTGTATTATAAATTATTTTTTTCTGAACGTAATTCAATTGGTAATTGGATATTCATTAAATCTTATATCTTCTCAATCAATGCTTTATCATACCAGGATTGGGTTGTCTTACAACAAAAGGAAAAACATTGTTGAAATGGCTACTCTGCGCGAATGCACGGCTTTGCTTGATGCAAAATTATCAGTTATTGGGGCTGCTTCGGATTCAGAAAACCGGGATGCGGATGCTGGCTGGCCGGGTATCATGAGTATAAGGGTATATGAACTCGGTGGAATGTCCGATCATCCAAAGTTGCCTATGGCAGGGGATAGATGGCAACTACTGGAATTACCATGTCATTCTAAACTTGCTGGTAAACGCTATCAAAAACCAAAGAAGGGAGGGAAACCTGATGGGGCTGAAGACAATGTTGATTCTATAGCACCATTAGAAAATAAAACGAGGTGGGTTGCTGTGATAAACTATGTCTGCCATTCCTGGTCTGTTTATGTCCCTTGCAACAACACAAGAGAAAGAACTGAAAGGTTGAATATTTCTCTGTAGCATTGAATCCCCCTTGGCGTGGATTAAAGCTGACCCTGAGATGGAATATATTGCTGAGATTCACCTTCATCAGCCCCTACAAATGTGGGTAAGAGATCTGCTCTGAAACTTCTTGAAATTATATTATGTACATCACTGTCGACTGTCTTCTGCTTTCTGTGTGGTTGGTTAATGACAAGAAGCATATTAACTATGTCGCTTAGGTATTATCTAACTGATTCTCAGCACTCTGTGTGTGTGTGTGTGTGCTGTCCTGTTAATCCTAGCCACCTGAGAAACCAACCCTGGTTTGTTGACTACGCTATGTTCATGATTTCTCACTTGTGTGAGTTTTTGTGACTTCTGATCAGGTCAATAAACTAGAGAAGGACGGAGATGTTGTTGCTCAAGCACAAGCAATTGCATCACTTGAAGCTTTGAAACAACACTCATTTTCCATTGTGAATGCTCTCAATAATATTCTCACTGACTCCAAGGTTTTATTCATATATTGCTTACTTAATAAAACAAATTTGAAGATGAAGTTCTTTTCTTCAAGACATTGTTATGACATATAGGTCTTCTGGAGAGTACGCATTGAGGCAGCGTTTGCATTGGCTAAAACAGCATCGGAGGTACAATAAAAGTTGTCCATTTTTAATGTTATGAAGGGATAAGACACATTGTAATCAAATTGTGAACTTGACTTTTGAGATCTCAAGAGTGCATAGTATGAAGATTAGCAGAAGGCATTGCCACAAAAGTATAAGATTAAGAACTTTATATGTGAAAATGGTTATGTTTGCAGAGGAGTAGAACAAACTAAATCAAAGATTTAGCTGAAATCTCTTTATTGATGATAAAAGTTGTGGGAAAGAAATGAAAACGGAGCAAAAGTAATAGATAAATGCCCACCTACTAAATTGCAGAAGGAATGAGAGGAATTAAAAAATTACTCTGATCCCATCTTTCCTTCATTAATTTTCTATTCATCTTAATTTCGTTTGTTCTTCCCATGTTTACAATTTTTTTTTCCATCGAGATTTTCATGACTGTATCTCTATTTTTCAAAACTGCATAGTATGCCATCTTTCATCTTATTTTTATAGACTGCATTTTTTAACTCCTGCACTTGTGGCCTTGAAACAAGTCTTACCGCAAATGTTAATTTAGGCTAGTTTCTATATCTAGCAGGAGACTGACTGGGCAGGTTTGCAACATCTAATAAAATTTTATAAAAGTAGAAGATTTGATGCAGAGATTGGACTCCCCAAGTGAGATTGGAGCCTTTTAATATTTGGACCTCTCTTTGGTAACCGGAAGATTCTCATAAAAGTGATATTCTTCTTTCAGGCCAAATGACTTCCGCGATTTCCCAGAATATTTTGTGCTTGAGGTAGGCTATGAATTTGATATAGTGTCATGCAATGATCTTGGCTGTTAGCTGGTGATGCTTACTTGCCCTTTTGATATGAAAGAAACTGTCACTGCTCTGCTTAGTATATAAATTGGGTACCCCGTGAAAAAATTAGACTACTAATTACTATGTCATAATGAACGATGAGCCAATGAAAAACACAATAGAAGATTATGGACATCAGGACACAAATATTCGTCATGCAGACATGGTGTGATTCTTTGTTTTTATCTCTTTAGCTAGCTTTGCTCTGGGGGTTTCCATCGTTATTCCCCTGATATTATAAATTGTAACAGTTAGCTCTTCTGTTTCACTAGGTTAGCGTCAGCGGCTTTTTGTGTTATTGTTAAGTTGAAGCCATTCGTCTTTTGAAACTTGACCCTGGTTGTAGAACGTCTCATTAGAGACATTATGATTAGATTTCCTGTGTTGTAATTTTCACTCTTGTTGCAGTAGTATTAGTATGCTACCTTCCTGAATGTTTTATCTAAATTTATTGTTTTATGCGATGTCCTAGGCCATTCCACATGTCATTGCAATAGTTAGGGGTGCTGAGGGGAAAAGCCCACGAGAAGCTGTTGAATTTATCTTACAGCTTTTGAAGGTATATATCTTCATAGTTCGATTTTATTATGTTTTAAAGAGGGCAACTTTTGTGAAACCTTTGTAGCCTACTAGTATAGCTTTCTAAATTTCTAATAAAAGCTGGTAGTCTTTATTGGGCTGCAGTGATTTCTTCCATTTATATGAGATTACGATTTTTCGCTGGTCTCCGGTCCATATTATAATTTTTCCTGATTCGTCCTTTTTCTTGTTTAATTTTGATAGAACAATGACAACAGTGGAAATCCGTATTCTGATGTATTCTGGCTTGCTGCGCTTGTTCAGTCAGTGGGTGATCTCGAATTTTGTCAACAGGTTTGTGATTATTGTCTTGTAAAACGCCATTCTACTATTTATCGGCTGTAGTGTAATTTTGTTTTTCTTTCTTTTCCTGCTATAGTATAATATTTATTTTGGTATTCTCCTGCTGTAGTGTAATATTTATCTTGAATTTTATCAGCAAAAATGGTACATAGAGAACACAAGACTTGGTACTTAGCTCATGTGTTATATTAGCTATCAAAACTTTGAAGCTTTATTGGTTCATTTACTATATGGACGTCTCATACTTTATGAAAAAAAGAACAATTGTTTTGGAGAATGAAGTTGGTTATCAGAAACAAAAAGTGGAGCTCTGTTTCATTCTTATTCAGTTTATATGCAATATGTGAATTCTGAATTTCAATATATCAGCGTTGTTACATCCTTTATTGCTCAATACTTCTTGCTTCTTTGTTTCCCTGGCAGAGTCTAACGTTTTTGGCCCCTCTTCTGAAGTGCATCGACAGACTCTTGCAGTTTGACAGGTAACCTTGTGTTTGATGTTTTCGATTGATTGGTTTAAACAGAACTTACTACTGAGAGCTTGTTGGAGATTTACGTATTAGGTTGATGTCAAGCTACAATGGGATCTTGACAGTTAGCTGCATCCGAACGTTGGCACAGACTGCACTCAAGCTTTCTGATTCCATCAGTTTCGTAAGTTCTTTCCTTCCGCCATTTTCTCCAAGTGCTCCTTAGAAGATAAATACGAACGCCGATAGCATTAAAAGCTTGCAATGTACTGACTTCAGGAACATATCTGTAAGCTTATTGAACCTTTCCGAAATTTGGATACAATATTACAAGTTCGTGTAGAAGCAAGTAGGGCACTTCTCGACATTGAGTACCAATCCAAAGGCATAAATTCTGCACTTTTGTTGTTTATGAAATATGTCGTAGAAGAATCATCTTTGAGAGGTTGGTTACATTCTCTTGCTAAAACGTAGCAGCTTTCTGTTTCTGGTAGAGTTTATCTATTGCTTTTTATATACTTGGCCCTTGATTACAGGCCAGGTTAAATTGTGTGTACACACAATGCGGTTATGTCAAGTAGCAGTTGGATATAACTCAGAGGATTGCGTTGACACTATTAGTCTTCTGGATATGCTGCATCTATTCAAGAGCCATGTAGTATTCAACAATGAATTTCTTCGCCACTACTTGTTCTGCATTTTCCAAATTCTCGCTGGAAGGTCTGTGGCCTTTAAATTTGATTGTCTGCCAGACTGTTTTCAGAAGTACTCATTCTCATGTGGTGCATTTGTTTCTTTATTTATTATGGTTGCTTGTGGGTAGCAGTTGAACTAAAGGATTCTATAAATCTCAGTTGTTCTTGATCTAAAGAATTTTTGTAGTGAAAACTATTTCGACGGACAAAACTTGTCTCCTCTTTTACCATATGTACTGCTATTCCTAGGTGAGGCGACTTTACGACAAAATTAAGTCTTGAGTCGTAATTATAATAAATTTTTAGAAGTTTTCTAGCTGATGCCTCGTGCTAGTGTACATTAGTTTGCTTCCTTTAAGCAAATTTTGTTTGGAATCCAAGTGTCTTCATTTTGAGCTTAGAGGGAATCTTTCTGGGTCTGCTTCTGCTTAACACCATTTTTATTGACATTCTGATCAGAATATACTTTGTTATCTCATTTTCAGGCCCCCAACGTTGTTTGGAGTTCCCAAAGAAAAGCCTTTGCAGCTTGTTGATGTGGAGGCCTGCATCGAGCAGAATAATGTATTTTGTGTTCAGGGAGCAGAGGCAGGGGGGCCTTCACTTTTGGCACTGGGAGATGAAAACGGAAAATCGCTGGATGTTGCTCCTTTTGGTGTTTCAATTAGATCACAGGAAATGTTCATGCCTATTGTTTCTGATCTGAAGTTGCCAGAACCTGTTGAAACGTATGAGACACAGCCTCTTGAGCCTCACATGGAAAGTCATAACCAACCTTTGCAAGAGAATCCCATTGTTCATGAAATTCCATCAGATGGTGAAGTCCCAACAGAAGAATTAGCTATTAGGGCAGCTAACCGTCCAACAAAGGAACCTCAAAAAGAATCTAATGTGACGTCTGTGTCTGGTAATCACGTGATGAAGAAGTCTGTTATACGGATCAAGGTCAGACCATCTGGTGCAACCAGCAGAGCCGAGGGATCAGCACGATCCCAAGGGGTTGTTGTACGCAATGATATAGACAGAGTACAAACTAGTTCAGCTTCAGTGGACGCTCCACAGAGAATCTCGGCAGATGCTGCGAGCATGAACAATCAGAATCACGTGGAGGAAGTAAACTCGTGTCACGATGTTGGATCCCGCATGACTGCAAGTATCGGCAGTGTAAAATTTGTAAACGAAGGCGATACTGTTGGGAAAGAGTTGCAATGCACTGCTGAATCTGGGAAAACTTCAACGAGCCAGAAAACAGATAATAACAATGAAATCACAGCGCCCTCCTTACCAGTAGACCATACTATGGAAAACGAGGTGCAGCAGAAATACGCGAGCCTTCAAACACTTTCAGTTGGTAAGGAAGTGGGAAAGAAGAAAGACAAAGAAAAGAAAGAGAAGAAACGGAAAAGAGAAGAGCCGGCTTATTTAGAGAAGAAACGATTAAAGAAAGAGAAGAAACGGAAGGAGAAAGAAATGGCGAAGCTTGTAAGTAGTTCTTCGGATCCAGCTACAAAGAAGACAGAGACAGTCGCTAAGGCTAAACCAGAGGAACCAAGTGATGGTGCTGTATTGATTAAAGTTGAAACAAAGGCTGAGCCATCAACAACAGAAGCTCGTCCACTTCCCAAGTTCCGAATCAAAATTAAAAGCAAAGCGTTAAACAACTCATAAGGTTTGATCCGTCTTTATGGTCTTCTTAGTTCTTATTATAAGAGTGATGCATATTAGTCGACGTGTGTCACGTGTATGTGAAACCTTTGGTGTTGTAAGGTGTAATATATGTGTTAATAGGATCTTCAAGAGTTGTTGATGCAATTTGTTTAGCGGTAGGCCATGTTTGTTTCGTGATTACTGGTGACCATGATCAGCGATCTCATCGAAAATTTAATCGATCAGCGAACAAAAATTTTAATCGCTGCAGATTGCTGACAAAAATAGCGATAGAAAATTTTAGTCGTAGCAACTAGCGATTATGAAATATACAAGTGTTGGTTGTGGTTGCTGATCGTAATTGTCAACAACCAACAAACAAGACGGTCAATAGTTATTGGTCGTCGAATGCATGGAGTTGGACTTTTTGTTGCTCCATTCTTGGATACGAATTGTCGGTCCATTAATATTCGATGCGCACGCTTTCCATTAAAATTTTAGTCGTGAGACTGACGTGGAGTGCACTTCAACTCTGTCGTGCAACCAAAGATTGTAAAGGGTGAGAGATAGAGAAAACATTATACTACTAAATGGTAAATACATATCGTCTATTTATTAATCATATAGCTAAATCTACTTTTATGTTACATCTTATATATTATTTTATAGAAAACGTTATATTGGTGGTTTACTTATCAATCAATGGCATTTGATAACGTTATCAATTATATGAATTTAAAAAACAACTAAAAATATTGCTGCTATTGAACTCCACAAATTCTGAAAATATTATTGAGTTAAACTCCACAAGACCACAACACTCAAACTGTATATGACGTGGATCTATTCTTCAATTACGTTATTAATGCATTTATTATCCTAAACCAGTTTACGTTAACTTTAAAATATCATAATTTTGTTGAAAAATTTTAAGATTTGAGAATTTAGCATACTAAAAAAATTCAAAACTTTCGAGAACAACAATCAGGTAAAATCTTTAAATATTTTATTACGAAATTCATGTTTGATTTGTCTTAATCCGTCTTGATCCGTCTCGAAACCTCGGGTATCTGGGATAAACGGATTCAAATTCGAATACTAAAAATTACAGATCCACGGATACGGATACGGATCCGGATCCAGATACAGATAATAATATTTTTCTTCTGGATATCTGAATCTGATCCGATTTACAATATTAAGTGTATGATTTAATAATATGTATGATTTATGTTAAATCATTTCAAATCATAAACTATATAATATATTTAGGTGGTTAGGTTAGAATTTAACATAAAAAGAAGGGAGTATCATGTAAAATATACCCTCTTTGTAAAGAAATTGTGCAAAATACCTTGTTTTTAAAAACTTGTCCCGTGTGCCCCTTTTCATGACGAAAAGACAAATGTAGCCTTAAGAACATGTGGTAATAAGGCTGACCCTTATTAACGGGTAGGAGAAATGGGCATGTGTTTCTATAAAGTAAAAGTAGTCTTCACCAACGAGAAGACAAGTCACTTTTTGTAGTTTCTGTAAAACTTGAACTCTTTCTACAATAAAATCTCAAAACCATGAAGAGAAGCCTTCTAGCAAACAGAGAAAAACAAAATTGTGAAGAGAAAAAAGAAGGTTGAAGAAAGGTAATTGTTAATGGGAAGCATTTCGTAAAATCTAAGATTAGGTTTTTGATTTCTCGATAGGGATTCCTCAATTTGGGGGAAATCTGAGATTGGATTTTTGATATCTCGATAGGGATTCCTCGATTTGGGTTTTCAATCTATTTAATTCGGGTTTCCGAACCACAAGTGCAATTTTTAATGGGAAGCAAATCTGATATTGGGAACAATATCGAAATAGATTTTGATGTGTTGAATGAAGGTCCTTTGAATGACTAGAAGTGGTTATGTCCATTTGCTATGATTTGTTTTTTGATTTAAAGACAAGGAGAACTACTGATGATGATAAATTTTGGGGTTGTCTTTGTGTTACGATTGCAAATTCGATTTGTTTGTGTTTTTATGAACAGTAATAGTTAACTCATTGACTATATTCACAAATTTGTCAGCAGATAGTCCATGTCTTTATACTTACATTCAGATATGTCCATGTATATATTTTTTAATTTGTTACGGCGCTACATGTCCATAGGCTTAGAATTTCATGCAATGTCCATGTCTTTTTTTGTGGATGTGTTTGTCCATGTCTAGTTGCATTATAATTAACACAATGTTCATGTCTAGATGAAGTAGATACAGTCAGATAAACTTATGTTCATGTCTAATCACAGGAGTATATCCTATGAACTTGTCTATTTGATAAACAATGAATGCGATGTAATAACATCAGTAGCGCTTAAAACACTTGTCCATGTCAAGTTGAATAAAATAAATATAATGTATTTGTCTGTTTTTCCAGGATTTTTTGTCCATTTCGAGTTGTATTATAGTTAACCCATTGACTATATTCACAAATTTGTCATCAAATAGTCCATGTCTTTATACTTACATTCAACTATGTCCATGTATACATTTTCTAATTTGTTACGGCTATATGTTCCTGGACTTAGAATTTGACCATGTTGTCACTTAAAATATTTCATATAATGTCCATGTATTTTTTTGTGGATGTGATTTATCTATGTCTAGTTGCATTATAATTAACATAATGTTCATGTTTATATGAAGTAGATACTGTCAGATAACTTATGTCCATGTCTAATCACATGAGTATATCATATGTTCCTGTCTATTTGATTAACAGTGAATGTGATATAGTAACATTAGTATCGCTTAAGCACTTGTCCATGTCATGTTGAATAAAGTAAAGATAATATCCTTGTCCGTTTTTCTAGGATTATTTGTCCATATCTATTGTTGTTTATGTGTTTTGTCCATGTCTAGTTGCATTATAATTAACACAATATTCATGTCTAGATGAAGTAGCTAATGTCAGACAAAACTTATGTCCACGTCATATAATTGTATGTCCATGTCCATGAATAGATTATCTAATTCGTTACGGCTATATGTCCATGGGATTAGAATTTTACCATATAATGTCCATCTTCTTTTTTTGGGATGTGTTTTGTCTATGTCTCTAATTAAATTATAATTAACACAATGATCATATATAGATGAAGTAGATAATTTCAGAAGAACCCATATGTAATTTCTTTATTGTTAACCAAGTGACAAAATTAGCTATGTTCATGTCTAATTACAAGAGTATTTGTCCATATGTACATTTTTTATTGTGTAGGTGTATGAAAATCTGCGTCATGGAACTCCACTAATAAACAGCGACGACAGCGAGATCCACTAGGAAACGCCCGTGTGTTTATTTATATGCAAAGGAGAAAATAGAGAAGGTTTCGGCCAGGGACCATTTTGTCTTTTTAAGTGGATAAGAGAGCACACCACACAAATTACAAAAGATAGACGTATTTTACACAATTTTCTATCAAAAGAGGGCATGTCATACAATTTTTCTAATAAGAAAAGGAAAACTGTCGATTAAATAGGGAACTCACCAAATTCGGTTGATTAAATTATGAACTCCGGACGTGGTTAATTAAACTTCTAATTTAGTGTTGACTTTTAAAAAATTCTTAACTTTGGGTTGATTCGGCCAATTGAACATTCTATTAATTTGATTAATAAAAAAAATAAACCCTAGTTAGTGGACGTTAATGACACCAATTAAGTGAAACACATCATTTCATTGAAATAGAAAAGAACGCAAATCCTTAATTTTAACATAAACCCTAAAATTGATTTCTTCCTTCTCATTCTCGATTTCTTCCTTCTCCTTCTTGATTTCTTTATTCTCATTCTCGATTTCTTTGATTTCCTCTTTTATCCTTGTTGATTTCTTATATTGTCCATATAATGAAGACCAAATGGCTGCTGATTGTGTTCATTTTCTTCATAGTCATTGTTGTTGTTGTCTTTGTAAGGTATTTAGTTAAAGGGAAGATCATGTTTCACTCAGATATGTAATTCACTCAAAAATATTGTAATGCAATCGATAATTCAGCTTTAATCATCTTTTCTTTGTGTTGATATCTGAGTGATTGGTGCTTAACAAATATAAAGAAATATCGATATCACAAAGAAAGAGAAATAATCTTTTATAGCAAACATAAGTAGCAACTGAAACATTCAAAGAGAAGTATCAAATTCAAATAGAAGTTTCAAATGAAACATAAAAATAGAGAAAAAACATTCAAAGATAAATGTCAAATGAAAGAGTAAACATGAAAGAGGATCAAGAAATAAGCATCTTGGACAGAACATGAAGTCATATCATTTGCTATCCGAATGAGAGAATTTGAAGTCCTTGTGTCCCTTGTGTCCCTTGCGTCCCTTGTGTCCCTTGCGCCCCTTGCGTCCCTTGTGTCCCTTGCGTCCCTTGTGTACCTTTTGTACCTTGTGTGCTTGGTTGCCTTGTAACTCCTAATTGTCAACATGATACAAAACAGAGAAAGATAAGTGATAAAGCTATACATAACAAATGTAAAGAGTGAACACAATAAAAAGTTAAAAATCTGAACTTGATTCTGTCTTGGTCGTCCTTGTTTCCTCTTTGGTGTACTCTCCCGCCTTTCGTTCTGATAAGAAGTCTTATTGTGTCCTTCCTCCTTACAATTAGAACATGTTATCACTCTTAAACGACGAGATAATCTTGTGCTACTTGTTGAGGATGATGCAGATTCATACCGACCTCTCTTTCTAGCATAATTAGAAGGACTACCGGGATTGCCTCTTCTGAATGGTGGTGGCAAAAATGCCATTCTATTCACTTTAGGCCACAATATGTTACCTTGGACAGGACCAATCCCATCCTTGTAAGTATCACATAGAGTACATGCCAAGTAATACCCACTAACAAAGCTTTCTATCTTCTGTTTTATCTTAATAATTGTAGATGTTCCATGAGTACATGGAATCCCAGTCAGCTGCCACTTCCTACACCCACAAGTAAACTCATTCATGTCTACCCTATAGTTACTTCCAGCAACATCAACCTCATACAAGTTGTTTCTAGCAGACAGAATTGTGCAAGCTTGCGACTCTTGAATCATTCTTTCTATTTCAGCATGCGCTCTCTTTGTAAATTTTGTCATCAATCTACCAGCCAACTTTGAACGCTTCTCAGTCCTAACTATTGTTTGCCTCTTATTCTAACATATCCAGCAATGGTTTTTTTCTAGCTAGCCTAATGGTTCTATTAAACGATTCACTCAAGTAGTTCAACACATCAACGCTGAAGGTACCAATCATAAAGAACGCCCTAGATCAAGTCTCAGGATGTGTGTTTTGTATAGACAAATGTGATGGCAGATTGTACCTTCTCAATGTTTCCATATTGAGTGCAAATTCCCCTTGAGTATAGATCCGGGCAATATTCCAGTAGAGACGATGCAACTCCATGTCATGGTTGCCTCTCTTCCAATTATCTAAAATGTGTCTTACACATTGTCGATGCTCAGTTTGTGGAAGGAGATTATGGACAACATTAACTAAATCCTGAGTAAAGAAAGAAAAGAAACCAAACTGTTAATAACAACAAATTAGACAGAAAACGAGACACATAAATATAAGACACAAAAACGAGAGACATAAATATAAGACAGAAATTAGAGACAACGAGATTTTAAAGAAACCATAAACTAATAAACATCATCAGATATGAAGTCAAAGACACCAATACATATGTAATCACCAAACCTTAAAAAACCTTTTGTTTGTCTGAAATAACTGCGATATTTCTTCCATCATGAAGGTCTAAACTCACAACCAATAGCCTAATAAAATCAACCTTTACAAGCGTTCTATTGTCCTCATCCCTTTACAACATTTTTTGGTGTTATTCTCAATCTCCACCACTACCCACACTATAAGAACTATTATATTGTCCTCATCCCTTCCAACGACAGCTAAAAGGTGACCTCTTATGTCCCACTTAGGGGTGGGCATTAAAACCGAAATCCGGACCCGAACCCAAACCCGACCCGAAAAATCGGGTTCGGTTCGGGTTCGGGTCTTAGTGAATACCCGATCGGTTCTGGTTATATGAGTACTTCGGGTTTTGGATCGGGTTCGGATAAAACCCGAAACCCGAAGTAAACCGAAATTAACCGAAATTTATATGTGTTGGACCCGAACCCGATCCGAACCCGACCCGAACCGGATCCAAACTAGACCTAAACCGGATCCAAACCGGACACATAAACACATTTTTGGTTTGGGTTTTAAAAATACCCGAGCCAGACACAAACCGGACCCGAACCAAACATATAAACACATTTTTGGTTTGGATTTTGAAAATACTCGAAGCGGATTCGAACCGAACCCGAACCGGACCCAAAATTTATATATGTTCGGGTATTAATCGGGTTCTCTATATGGACCCGAACCCGACCCGAACCCAAAATAAACTGACCCGAACCCGAACCAAATTTCCAAAATACCCGATCGGGTCCTCCATGCATAGACCCGAAATACCCGAAACCCGAAAGACCCGACCCGATCGGGTCCGGGTATCCGATTGCCCACCCCTAGTCCTACTTGAGAAATGCTCCATCCAAACCTATAATTGGTCTACACGTTTCTTTTCAAGCTTTCCGTTGAACATCAAAACAAATAAAGAGACGAAGAAACCTTTGTTTGCTTCCTATTGTAGGCCCGAGAATATACTCAATCTCGAATACGGAGTTCATGTTTGATTGCAATACTTCCGCTTGGTAGTCCCATATTCTCTCGAAGTGTGCAACATGACTTTCTCTCCTTTGTTTTGCAAGTCTGCTATTTGCTTTGGCACACTAATCTTCAGTTACATAAAATCCATACTCATGTAGAACTTCAGCTACCATTTTGTACGGTCTCAACTTGGGATTCTTCCTTAATCTGTCTTCAAGCAACTTGGCTATCGTTTTCTGTTTTAACAGTGTATTGTGTCATGATTTCACGCACGTATGTTTGTCAACAAACTCTTTAACATGCATCTTCCGTAGCTTATTCTCGTAACAGCAATACATCCACCATCGACATCGCTTATCTGAACATTTTTCACCTACTTTATTGTACTCCGATATGTAAAGTTTAATGTCAAAATGTGACTTCAATGAATACCTCAAAACTGCGATTTTGACATCCTCCTTCGAATTTAACGTATTCCATAACCGTAGATACACACCTTCTTCCTCTGTTTCATTCTGCTCACCAATATCATGGAGATCATCTTCATCTTCATCTGATGAGAATGGTTATGGAATCTTATCATTGTTAAAAATATCGTCACCACTATCATCTACATCGCTATCACCTTCAACGTCATCTTCTTTCCCAGCTTCTGCAAATTGAGAGGTGAAATTTTCACACTCTTCTTCATCCACACCCACTCGATCTCCATTTTCCTCAACATAAGCCTCTTCTTCACACTCTTCTTCTCCATTTAACTCGTCATCACCTTCACACTGTTTTTCTGTTTTTAGATTCACTCATTACTTCTTTTTGCTTCTGTGAACGAGTTTCTCTTTGCTTCTCCAACTCATTTTCCGTTCGAGTTGTGGACGACAACGGCGGAGGATAAAGACGAGGCGGAGATAGCAACTGACGAGCTTCCGATTTCCTTTGCACCATCTTTGATTCGAGTTTATTTCTGATTCTCGAGTTTCAGTCTAGAGAACAAAGAACGAAGAAGTGATTTAGGGTTTTCAATACAAATCGATTTGGGAATTTTGTTGTCTTATCCTTTTATGAAATGATGCGTTTCATCTAACTGAAGTTTTCTTTTTGTTTTCTGTTTCAATGAAATGATGCGTTTCACTTAATTGGTGTCATTACGTCCACTAAACGGGGTCTATGTATGGAATTCGATAGTCATTATCTAATTTTGGATGCAATTAGACCTTATATATATACTTTAGATGGAATTACATAGATGGTCTAAATATATGTTGATTTGTTGTTATATCAAAACTTTGGAATGGAAATAGACCGTCGAACCAAACTTTTAATATGAATTATAATAAAAGTTAATATATTTGGTATTTTATGTAATATTTTTTAAATTTTTATAACTTTTAATACCATAATCCTACATATTTATTTTTCTTACGATAGAAAATAATTGTCTTACTTTTTATTAAAAAATTATATAATATAATAATATATATCAGATCCGAATATTTACAGATCTGGATTCAGATATTCGCAGATATTGAATCTCGGATATTTATAGTGTTCAATTCCAAATCTATAGAATAATAAAAATGGATTCGATAGATTTAGATTCGGATCCGGATATCACAAAATTCGGATCGGATAACACAAAATTTCTAGGTATCCGATTTGTGTCCATGGCTGGTAAAGAGAGGATATTTTGAGGGGAATAAAAATAAGGTAGAGAAATAGGCAAAGAGGGGAAAGGAAAGGAGGAGCACTGTGCAATTGAAAACATTGCTACATTTCTCTTCTTGCGTCTTCTTTTTCTACCCAACTGTAAAGCGAGAAACCATTTTTCCGTAGGGAGAAGAAACATTACATAGAAGAAAGACGATGATTAGCTGTGGGAGAGTATTGAAGTCCGTACAAGCCTTGGTGGCTCACTGTTTTCTCTTCTCTTTCACGCTCGCTTTGGTGCTCAAGCTCGACCACACCCTCACTTCCTCCTGGTGGTTAGTTTCTCTTCTCTTCTTTTTTGGCTCAATTGTTTAGAATCGAAATTCGCTTTATTCTAAATCGGTTATTGTGTCATTCATGATTGAAATTTGAGGATTTGGAGTCAACCCTTATTATCCGTTGAATTTCGAATCCACAGCTAGGCTTTGTCGAAGTCTCGATCACAAGTGGATTTTTTTTTTCTTTTTTAGTTTTAAATCTAGTCTGAAAGAACTGCGTGGGTTTGCTCGCATGCGGCATCTTCTTCGACTATAGAAACGAGTTTTCTTTGAGATTGTTGAAATTTGGGTTTCCTTTGATTGCCTTTATCCATTCTGCTTTATATGATGGAATTCTCTTAACTAGAGATATTGCCGTTTCTGGTAATTTGTCTTGAAGACATGAAAAGTACATCTTTATCAGGTACTAGGAAGGGAAGCCTGCAATATCGCGTCACGTGTTGTTAATGTTCCAAGTACTATATGTTTATATGAAGAAATTTAGGGTCTTGTGTGAGGACTGCCATCAGAGATGATGTCATCTGGATTAAGACGTGTAGACTCGTATTGAGGGTTTCAGAATCATACAGCTTTCTTGGAGTCTAGGTCTTGGGGTTTGTATTATCTGTGGGTTTTCGTAGGTTATCCATTTTCTTGGTGTTGGTAGCATTCATCAGCAATCGTTTACAACATAACCAGTGTATCTGTTCTGCTGATTTGGACATACAGGGTTGTGTGTCTACCTCTATGGGCGTTCCATGCTCTTGTTGCAAGGGGAAGATTTTCGCTTCCTGCTCCAACCGCTCCTCGAAATCGTCATGTATGTCCCTTACTTCTATCAGCAGAACATGATTTCCAGTAAGAATAACTGACGCTAGGACACTGTGACATTTTTTCTTGGAATACAGTGGGCTCCATGTCATGCTATTGTGGCAACACCGTTGCTTGTAGCTTTTGAATTGCTCCTCTGTGTATACCTCGAGACTGCATATGGTAATATAACCATGGCGTACTCTTATGGAATCTGGTGATATCGTGATCTGATTTTTAAAGCCTCTTGTAATTTAGAACCTTGGGAAGGCATATAAATTTAATTTATGTTAACACACTTACTGTTAATTATGTGAAGACTGAATCTGAAAACTTCTCATGTGAAGAATGGCTAAATTGATTTGCATCAGGAAAAGCTTATAATTGTGCAGTGTATTCTTGATGTATGAAGCCTTACTTCCATTTCTTTCCCTTTAATTTATGTTATATACTTCAATTTAATATGCAGCTCATTCGCCACCAGCTGTGAGCTTGAAGATTGTATTCCTCCCTTTATTGGCATTTGAAGTAATAATACTGGTTGACAATGCCAGGTATTGAAATATGTTATATATTGCCCAACATAATTGATCCTGATTACCTCTCAAAACCATTTGTTCTTTGTTTTGTGAACACATAACGAATTAGTTCACATAGATCATAGTGCAACGAACTAAGTAGACATGGAAACTTTTGTAAGATGTTGTTAATTGGTAGGTACCTTGTTAGGCAGGTTGTAAAAGAGATTTAATAACAGTTGGGTGGGGGATTTATGGTCTTTACCTGTTCATGATTACTCATTTTATTGGTTAAGAAATCTGGGAATAGAATATAATCAATGCTATAGAATATACAAGATTTGTGATCACATTTCTATTACATCCCTCAGTGGAGAAGTGAATTACTGTTATATTCTCGTGCATATGAAAGTAGTACCTGTGATGTGGATTAATAACTGGAAGTAAATCTTTTCTAGTATATGTTATTGTTTCCTTATGTTGGATGAATCATTTTATCAATTTTTATATATGAAGGTCCTAATTCAACGGATATTTTATCTTCAGAATGTGTCGGGCACTGATGCCTGGAGATGAAGAGAGCATGAATGATGAAGCAATATGGGAAGCATTACCTGTAAGTCATGATACATTTTGTTACATAAGGTTCAAGCTGCGGTTCAAAGTACTTGGTTTAGCAGCCTAAGACCGACTCTTCTTTCTATACTTGCTTTAAGTTGCATATGGTTTTTACGTGTGAGCTAGGTCACACAAACTCTGGCTTGAAAAATTCATGATTCTTGTTGGTTGTAGGAAGCTACTACATATTCAAAGTAAAAATTTTAGATGTCTTATTTTTCCTGCAGCATTTTTGGGTTGCAATATCCATGGTGTTCTTTCTGGCTGCTACAGTCTTCACCCTTCTAAAGCTCTCTGGTAATAATTTGCTTCTGTAATAGTAGCAGAAAGTGTTGGCTAAAATTTCAAGTATATTACCTAATTTAAAGATGACCATTTATAGCAAGACCTTTTTTATGTTTAGTGTCCATTTAAATTAGAATCCTACATGTTCGTATAAACTGGGATGCAGTGCACAGAAAATAAGTCAAGTTCAATTTTTAGGGCTTGACCACCATGTATTTTTATTGGCTCCTCGATATGCGAAACGTCCTTGGCATGGAATTCCCTGTTGTGAGCACAGACATCGATTTCATATTCATATCTAATTTCAGGCGTCTCCTTAACTACGTGGATATTGCCAAATTCTTTACTTATCTAGTTCCTCCTATATAAACCATGTCCTTTATGGGTTGTTTTGTTTCTGTTCTTTCTTAACTCTCTTATTCTTTACAAATGTCAGGCGATGTAGCTGCTCTTGGCTGGTGGGATTTGTTCATTAATTTCGGGTATGCACTGTCTTTGCTTATTTTGTTGAATATATATTTTTAAATCCTAATGTTATTGGTGGAATTGATTGTAATTGTAATCAATGTGTACGTTTTCCCTGCAGAATTGCTGAGTGCTTTGCCTTTCTTGTTTGTACGCAATGGTCAAATCCAGTAATTCATAGAAGCTCAAGTGTCAGAGAGACCGGGTCATCTTCTTCCACCATTAGATATCTTGATTGGAACAGTGATCTTGTGTTTTCAGAAGACAATAGGCACCATGATAGAACGTGTGGCCTACAAGACATCGGTGGTCATATACTGAAAATTCCCCTCATTGTATTTCAAGTGGTACTTTGCATGCATCTAGAGGTACACAACATCTTTATTTATCCTGCAATTCTTGTTTTTGGACATTAGCAAAAAGCTTGTTGCTGAATTTTTAGGGGACTCCTGAAGGCGCTAAGTATATACCTATTCCAGTCCTGTTTGCTCCACTTTTCCTATTGCAAGGCGTTGGTGTTTTATTTGCTGCTTCTAAATCAATCGAAAAGGTTATTCTATTGCTGCGTGGTAACGATGATACCGGGTTATATTTTAGAGTTTCATCCAGAGCCCACGACTGTTTAGGTTTCTTGCACCATGGATCCAGGTAATAAACATGATTAGCTATTTCCTTATCTGTTTTTGCGCACTAGAGTTATGGTGGCTGACCACCAAATATAAATTTTTTACTGCCACTGAGTTACTAGCAAGCATCAATTTGATGACTAACATATGTTCATCATATATACCTGCTCACTCATCATCTACGTGCTCACTTAGGCTACTAGGTTGGTGGTCAATCGATGTAGAAAGCCGGGAGGAGCAAGCTCGACTATACTTTGGTCAAGACTCTGGGTTAGTACCATTCAACCTTCTACATTGTCCAACAAAAATGGTTATAGCCCTTTCAACTTTCTTCAGTTCTTCTGAAGAATTTATGAAAATATGTGATACAGGTACAATACCTTCTGTGGTCATTCACCTGAAATAGTTAAGAAAATGCCGAAGAAAGAGCTTGCTGAGGAGGTACTTTAACATTTACTCTTACTTGAAAATATGTCGTTGGTTTAATTATTTCTTAAGGCTTCTATTCTCTGGTATCATTATTTCTCAGATCTATTCATCTCATTAAGCATATATTCTAATTCCGTGTGATCAGGTGTGGAGACTTCAAGCAGCACTTGGTGAACAAACAGAAATCACGAAATTCAGTCAGCAGGAATATGAGAGACTGCAAAATGTAAAGCTCTCTCCTCTTCTTCTCATAATAACCTTCTCATTCTAAAGGAGTTTAGCTTTCACAAATAGTATTCTTTTTGTGTTGCTTGTCTGAATTCCATATGTTAATGGTCTGTGTGTTCCAGGAGAAAGTGCTGTGTAGGGTTTGCTTTGAAAGAGAAATCAGTGTGGTATTGCTTCCATGTAGACACCGTGTTATCTGCAGGTATGATATATTATTCAATATTTATACCTTCATGCACAGGAAGAAACCGAATGTAGAGTATAAGCATTTACCACAACTGTCATGGTAACTCAGTAAAATAGTTCAGTTATTATCCAAGTGCAATTGCAGACACTTATAGAAATGTGTCATTACATAGAGTTGTCTGTTTTGCTTGGTGATTCTGCTCATGTTTTGGTTGCAGAAACTGCTCAGACAAGTGTAAAAAATGTCCCGTCTGCCGTATAAACATCGAAGAGCGGCTTCCCGTTTATGATGTTTAACATCTAACTTGGACTCTCTTGGATCAAAGATTTAAGAGTATATATGATATATATATATATATGTGTGTATAAAAATTCACACTCCTTTCATTACATTACTTCACATTTTGAAGAGTCTTTATATGTGTGAATCAACATTGAGTGTAGGTCAAACAGAAAGTTTGTTAAATAGGCTTTTGTGTAGATATTATTTACCTCTGACATACTTCAGGCAGTTGTATTGTTTGTTTGTACAATAGCTCTCATTTTTTTGGACGTCTTCTTTATATATTCGAGTAAAGGAAAAATCAGTCATTGAAATATATGTATGTAATAAACGAATACAAAATTGAAGATCTCTCTACTAAGAACTTTCAGTAAACTAGCAGTTATGGGTCATTTTTCTGACTTTGGCCTTTTTCAGATTATGGCTATGTTTGTTTGTGCATAGCTGTTTCATTTAGATGGGGTCTAAATGCACCATTTGGATAAAATAGTTGAATGTTTGTTTTCATGTTGGATAATACATCTACATGTATGTTTGTTTGTTTTGCAAACTTTTTTTTTGTCAATGCTGGGTCACAACTGGCCGGCCTATTAAGTAAGTTCTTATATAATGTAAGCATTGAGATTCGATCCCTGGATATGCAAGTGCGTCTGCTTTTAGTGGACTTACTACATGTCACTAGACTAAAGGTCACCTACTTTGTTTTGGAAGTTAGTATCTTATTTCAATTAATTCTTTTTTGACAACAACTAACTATTAGATTGACAACAAAGCCTAATCTATAGCCTAAGTTCTCCAAATAGAGCAGAATGAGATTCAAACTCACCATCTCATGTCTAGTTAAATCAGGGACAAATCAACTGGGTAACATGTTTCTTGGCTATTAATTTAATTAAATTTATATATAATTAAATTTAAAATTATATTTTCATAATTATAAATATTATTTTTACTAAGAGGAAAGATATAAGTGAAAAGAGAAAAATACGAGAGAGAAAAAAGATGAGAGATAAGAAAATAGAATATACAAGAGATGAGTGAGACAGAAAAAAGAGGAGAGAGAGTAAAAGGAAGAGAGAGATGAAAAAAGAGAAAAAATAAGAGAGATAAGAAAGAAAAAAGAGGAGAGAAAAAGAAAATAAAATATACAAGAGATGAGTGAGAGAGAGTATAAAGAGCAGAGAGACCACAAAAGTAAAGAGATAAGTAAAAAAGATGAGAGATAGTAAAAAAGTGAAAGAGATGAAAAAGAGGTAAGAGAGTCGAAAAAAATGAGAGAAGTAAAAAAAAAGATATATAATAAAATAGATGAGAGAGAGTAAAACAAATGAGATAGTAAAAAGGAAGGGAAAGAGTAAAAAGTGGAGAGATAAAGAAATAAAGAGTAAAAAAAGTCAAGAGAGAAGAAAAATTGTATTTTGGTATCGTTAGTTTTCGAGAACATCCAATTACTTCTTCTAAAATTATCTAGAATTTTTTAAAATTTCTAACTAAGCTGAGATGTTATAGTCACTTAAACAACCTTACCAATTAACCAAAATCAATATTGGGCCGAAGCTAATCCAATGGGCTAAAAAGGCTTCTATTTCGAAACCATCAAAGGCGACGCGAGAAACCTAACTTACTCCGACGGAACGAAATCGAGGAAGAGCCAGAGAGAGTGACGGCGAGGAAGAGAGAGAGATGTGGTTCGCCGGCGGAGGTGGAGGACTGAGGAAGCTATGCAGAGCGTCGGCTGTTTTCGATAAAGAAATGAATTATAACTCTCTATTGGTGAGATTCATGTCGAGAGAACGAGCTGTAAATGTCAGGAAGATAAATCCTAAAGTTCCGATCCAAGAAGCTTACGCCATTTCCAATTCTCTATACGATCTCTTTAAGCAACATGGTCCTCTTTCCGTTCCAAACACTTGGCTTCGCGCTCAGGTTTTTTGTTTTGTTTTTGCACTCTTACTTTCCTCGTTTATATTCGTCTGAATCGTCGTCCCTGTATACTCTAAAATTTGAATCCTGAAATTGTAAACAGTCCACCTGGTCTAGGTAATCTCTTAACGAGTAGTGCCGATTTCAGTGTTTTGGACTGTACTAAGCTCGTTTAGATCAGTGGTTTAGGCCTTATTTGTTTGTGCATTGTTAACTATGCGATGTTCTGGTAATAGATAGTGTGATAAACTCAATATGTGTTGATGATTGTGTTACACACAGGAAGCTGGGGTTAATGGGCTGAACAGCAAAACGCATATGAAGCTATTGTTGAAATGGATGAGAGGAAGAAAAATGCTTAAGTTAATCTGCAACCAAGTTGGTTCTTCCAAAAAGTTTTCTCACACTATTTTGCCTGAAGATCCTCAACAAGATCAACCTGCTGCTGCCATTGACAACAACAGCAACAAGAAAAAGAAGAACAACAAACAAGCCTTGAAGAAACGAAACAAATAAGGATTTTCATATGATACAGGATGGAACAAATCTCTGTGGACCTTTTTTTGTTTGTTTCTTTGGGTTTTGTTGTTTCTGTCCTCCAAGGGAATAAAATGTGTTTCTGTTTCTTGTCCGAGAGAAATCACTGTAGTTGCTGCTGTAGAGATTCTTGAGAAAGTCAGGACTTGCATTTATTCTTGCTCCATTGCCATGAATGAAAAGAAGATCAATTGCTTTCACTATCAATCTCACTATACATCAACATTCAAGGAAATGCCTAAAATTGATGGTCAAATTTCAAAGTTTTGGTAATGTTTTAGATATTTTCAACAAATAGCTCAACTATGGAACCAAACTCGTTGAAGATTTTACTAGACACAGAGATCGTCAAGGTTACTGACCCGGATTCGCCTTTGCAACAATGTAAATTCACAAAATCTGCAATATCCGTATTGAAAATCTGTAAGCAAAGTTTGCAGATTGCAATCAAAAAGAAAAAGTTGGCAGATTTTTTAAAAATATCCAAAACACATCATATTTGCGTCAAAATCTTTTAAATACTCAAGGCTGAGAGTCATGATGGGCCTAAACGGTAGGCCCATCAGAAAAACATTGTTAACCCATTTAGAAAATGCTACACAACAACTGTTGCGCCAAACAAAACAAAAAAAAGAAGAAGAAAAAACAACGACGAACATGCTCCATGAATCATTTCCGAGTTAGCTTTCCGTTTTCCGATGATTCCCTTCTTTCAAATCGAAATGCAAAATCCGCCTATGAAAAAACAAAACTTTGAGTTCTAATATATCACGTTGTAAAACATCTTCTTCTCCTCTTTTAAGCCCTAATTTCTTGTACGCCTTCAGAACTGGCTCTATTATTGTATTGGATTTGGTGATTCGATTTAAAGCCCTTGGAGCTGCTAAATGGCTGCTCTTGATTTGATCTAACATTTTGAGCTTACAAATTTCTTTCTTTGGGATTTAATTTCAGGCAGGTAAAGTGTTTCTTGAAGCAAACCCACCAAATCTGAGCTGAATTTCCAGGCGTTAGTATTATAAGCTCAAAATTCAAGCTTTAATGAATCTCCTCAATTGGGGAAGTACAAGAAACGATGAGGATTCCATAACTGGCAAAGGTTTTTGATGGGTAGGAGAATTTCTTGGTTACATTGCAATGAGTCGGTCTCCATCGTTCTCTGCGAAGACTGAGCTTAGTAGAAAGCCCGATCCTGAGTCTTTGAGACGATGGATTCACGCATTTTGCATTATGAGGTTTGATCTTGAGCAAGGGCAGCTCTTAGAAGAGTGTTATCCACCAGGTTGTATCTCACAAGAAGAGGAAATTGAGGTTTCATTTAACTCCTTTCCGGATTCTGTCTCACAGCATCATAACCGCTCAAGCATACATGACTGCATTTTCTTTTTCCGGTTTCTTAGAAAAAGGATGAACACTGAGGAGAGAGATGGTGATAGGTACTTGTATGGTTATGTGTTTAATAGGCAGAGGCATGATGAAAGATTGAAAAGGGGAGGTGAACAGAAGTCTGTAGTGATATTATCACATACGCCTTACTCGAGTGTTTTTAGGCCTTTACTGCAAATCATTGGTCCTTTGTATTTTGATGTTGGACATAAGGCTATTGAACATATTGCTGGTTATGTCTCTATGTGGCCTGCTCCTGTGCCCGGTAAGCTTATGGAACTGCCAATTGGTAACGCAATGCTTAAGGTGAACTTGCCGCCTGCTCATAGCCTTCCCTTGGAAAATGGTATTCTATATGAGGAATCTGCTTCTGCAATGGCTCCTTTACTCCCTACAAATCAGTCTGTTCCTCAAGGTCTTTTCCATGATGCAGATCTTTTTGGTATTTACCGGGGGCTACTGTTGCAGCTATGGACATTATGGGAACTGTTACTTATTGGCGAGCCCATCCTTATCATAGCGCCAACACCTCCCCAATGCTCCGAGGCAGTTGCTTGTCTTGTGAGTTTGGTTGCGCCACTATTTTGTAGCGTCGACTTTAGACCATATTTCACTATACATGATCCAGGATTTGCTCGACTTAACTCACTGCGAGAAGGAGACACTTTCCCGCCAATGGTTTTGGGTGTCACTAATCTCTTTTTCCTTAAAGCTCTTCGTAACATTCCTCATGTTGTCTCGGTTGGAACCCCTGCTCCAAACTCAAACCGTGTAGCCCTTACAAGTAGGTCGGCTGGTAAATTATCCGTTAAACCTGAAGGATTAGGCATCCAACAGCTTTCATTAAGTAGGTTCTCTCCGATAAATTTGCTAAATGCAGTAAAACTTAGGCGAGATGGACCTCTGTGTCTGATGACCGAGCACAAGGAAGCTGTCTGGACCACCTACTCTGCAATAACCAAGCCAGACACTTCTATATTGAATAGACTCGTTGATGCTGGGATGTCGCCGAGGGTTGAGGAGTCAATGTCAGTTGTGAATAATGAGATTCTGCGACGTCATTTCTTGGAATTAACTACGAATTTCTTGTCTCCTTTTGGACCATATTTCCAGGTCAATGCTCCTTCCGATGGATCTTCTCCATATGTTACCCCTCCTGCGCTTCCATCATTTCGTGCTGATGAGTTCCTATCAAATTTATCTGCGAGAGGTGTAGGGAAGTTTTTGTCTAAACGTATGAAATCCAACTGGCCCGACTTGTACAGGTATAGACAATTTTTCATATTAGCATGTTTTGAGTTTCTCAGTCTTTGGATTTACTGTCTCATTCTGATAAGTGAATATTTTGCTCCCTTTCTAAACGATTCATCTTTTTGTTCAGGCGGTTTCTCCAAGGGCCTAACTTTATGCCTTGGTTCCAAAGACGTCGTGCTGTCGCTGAGCAAGAACAACGTAGATTGTGGAGAGTAGCTAGAATGAAGACTGATATGAAGCAGATTACGTCTCAGATGAATGAATTGGAAGCTGTGGATTCCTTTGATGCCATTGAGAAATACATTAATGAAGAAGTCAAGGTAAATTTGTCTTCCCTTTTAAGTTTTAGTTGCATTGTCATGTTTCTTCTATGCTATGTTTCTTTACTTAGGTCTGAATGCTTCATCTGATTAGAATTTCCCATGTAGATAGATCTTCTTGTTGTTGTACTTCCATGCCAGAGAGATGTAAAGAAGTCTGTTAGATAGACATAAACCAGTTCTCTCATTAGCAGACCTGCACTCTTATGACATATTGAAAACAAATATTTTACAGTTGCGAGAATCAGGAGGAGAAGGTGCAGACTCTGAAGGAACGTTTCAAAAACTGAAAAAGGATTTACAAGCGGTGTTTAGTGTGCTTCCAAGAGATATGCAGCAACTTCTGCTTTCAAATCCGCAACGAGCATCTCTTCTACAAGATCCATCAGAGCTCCAATGAATCCTTTTTTCACTAGGGCTTTCATGAGGATTCTGATTTCTTTTCTTCTGTTTCTGTTTCATTCTTTTAACTATGCCAGAAAAATATGTATATTCATCTGCATAATTGATTAGTTCCTTCAGAATTTCCAACCAAAATCGAGTGATTTTCTTCATTCATTCATGGCATTATATGATGAAACCACCAAAAATTATTATATATCAAACTGCTGGAAAAAGCATCTCTGACATCAAGATCATTTCGTCAAGAGATCAAACTTTACATTATATATACACCATTATATCCAATCTAATAGGAGATCAACATACAACACACACAATAAGCTTCACACAGACACACAACATACCAGAATACAGAGACACCAAACTCCATGAGACATTGACCATTTGACCATGGTTTGGTTTAAGCAACTATTACTCTACAGTACATCCTTTTTCTTTTTCTTCAACTTCATACTTTTTTGCATGGTATATCTCTGTTGACCTGGTGTCTGTTCCACAAGCAGAAGCCGCGACATCACATATCTCAAAAGCTCTTCACGGTGAGAGAATGTGAAATCAAGGTGAGCATACTCAAACTCACTAATCGATACATCAACCTCAGCATCTTTCATCACCTTATAGTGTTTCTTCACCATGGAAGGCCGAATCACCTTATCCTTTATTCCCGCTACTAAATCCACAGGCACATCGATAAACTTGTAACACTCTCCTAGATCAAGGGGTTCAGGAGAACTGTAAACCTCCATGTTAGCTGATATGCTACCGTAATCATACATCTTGAATTTACCACTGTGTTTGATTTGAGAGAGATGTTGCGCCACGCGGAAGGAGACAGCTGGCATGTCGTTCATGTTATAGTGAGGCAATCCTAAGACTCCAACCCAATTCGAGCTGTCTCCACCAACTACATAACTCATTAGAGTTTGGACAAGTCCACCAAGAGCAGGATAGTTGTGAAAGTCACGGGCTAACTTGTTCAGAAGCATCCTGAAAAATCTTGTCGGTATATAGAAAGCAGGCACGATGCGTGCCAAAACCGGACTAATGAAAAGGAATATGTACTCAACTAATGTGAAACCTAAGTTTGAGTCCTCATGAAACCCAGCAGGTGAAAGTAGGATAAGTCGCGAGAGTCTATGTGGCTTCTCCTTGATTTTTTGAGTGATAACATACATCAGAATTGCAGCACCGCCTAGACTATGACAGACGGCACAGAGCTTATAAGGCTCCTCCTGGTTGATTTCCTCATCGATATTGGGCTGACAGAGCTTGAGCTCTGTAGTTTTTATTTCATGAATTTTTTCTATCATCGCTGGGATATCCTCAGTACCATGCTCGTTAATGGAGTATCGCCAGTACCTGCATTTTGTACAATACTAATGAACGTTTGTACAACTTGATATATATCTGAGGAAATCCCAGTACCGTAAGGAAACCAGACAGTGCATAGAGATAAAGTAAGAAGCAAATTTAAAGCTACAGCTCACTCTTTTGAGGATATGTTCTTGTTCACATGATCTCTTGAAACTAAACCTCGAAAGTTACCCAAGAAAACATCATAACCTGTAAAGGAAAGAATGTAAGAATCTGATCATCTTTGCTGTACGTGAACTAATAAAAGGTCAGAGAATAAAAAATCAAGGTTTGAACCTTGGTCATACGCAGCAAAAGCTGGCGATCCAACGACCCCATTAGAGACCCATCTGCAAAAGAGCGTGTAGAAGAAGAAAAAAGTTAAAAATGCTTCTAGCTCATATTACTTATACAGTCTACAAATGTGTGGATCAAAACCTAAGATGGTAAAGGATGTTCCAAGTCAAAACTGAGAAATTTTTGATAAGTGGAGAAGGATAGGAGGGGAAAATAAAAGATGAGATGCTTTAAGCAACTTAAAACGCGAAACAGCAGTATCATCTTAACCTCACCAAAAGATTTTACCAAATCCATTCTCAAGTCTTAAGCACATCAAAAAACATAAAAATTATGACGTGAACAATTTACGAAAAGAAATTTCCTGTTGAGCAAGAGTCAGGAAAATGTAACCGCCATGGAATTTTAGGCTAGATGAATCTCGAATACAACACTTCTATAACTAAGACGTTTGCAATTATTACAAGTCATCTACGACCTAAACCATGAAACTCACCCCATTGAAGAATCCAATATTCCATGCTGCAAAAACACAGCTTTCCTTGCATCACGTCTACAAAAAGACGAAAAGCAGTCAAGGATCACATTTAAAAAGAGTTGCAGCTAAACAGGAAACATGTGAACTTAATTAATACCCCACAATAGTTATACCTTGGTATCCTTTCCAAAAGAACAACATATCCATCAGATGTGACAACACGGATAGCTTCGTAAGGATACCTATTAAAATTAGGAGAGAAGCTAAGTAAATATACAAAAATTGAGAAAGAGAGAAATAAAAAATAAGAAGAACGAGACATCAAATCTGCCCCTACCCCAGCTCTGTTATGACATCTTGACACGTCCGAGTATCTGTGTTCATAGAATGGTATAAGCGGGGGGACCTTTCCGTAGGCCTTTCTGTGAGGGATGGATCAGTATCTCCTAAAGTAGCAGTCTGCACAGTTTCATCATCCGAAATGTCACCATGGTTGTTTTTACGGCTGTGACTGGGAGATGAGAACCATGATAACAATATTGCAAAAACTTCTGATGGAGAAAGAAGAAGATGCGTAGCCACGTGAAAGAAATCAAATATTGTTTCTATGCAGATCTCGATAGCAAGATGAAGATCCTGAAAGATGAAGCACATTAAGTAGGAATAGTGTATGATAAGGTTTTAAATCACAAGGAGATGATTTTCAGGAGGGGAATACTAAAAGGTTTGTTAGTGCATCCACAAACCTCAATAACTCCACGTCTTCTATCAGTAGTTCGGTTGGGAACATCATGGTCTTTGCTCGAGTTGGTCTTACTAATACGAGGCCTTCTTGGGCTCATTGGAGCTCTTGAACTTCGTTTATAGAATAAACGCAGGAAATACTGTGGTACCCATAACAAGATCCGTAATGGTAATACTATCCACCAAAGAATGAACATAATCCACTCTGTCCAGTGACTTTCAGGACTTGCAGAAGCGCTGACCCAAGAGCGGCGTGAGCCATGAGATGATGGTGATTCAGGCAGCGCACCATCACTATCTTCTCCAGAAGAATACTCCAAGCTTGAAGTATCAGAATCCACAGAAAGCTCATGAATGAAGTGATTGAAAGAAGAGACCTCACTGCAATCGAAATCGGAACAGCATCAAATTAGAATATATTACTACAATTCAGGCTTGCACTTATACTAACAACATACGACTCATCACAGGGTAAAGAAATTTTACTTATGCATCCATCGTGGTAAACGTGGTCCACGCAATGTGGGCCTGAGTTCCCAACCATGAAGACCTTCAAGAATATTAGCCTTCCCCGGAAGAACAGTCAAGAGAAGGGCTGATACTCCATTTATGCATCTTGCAATGTTGTTCAAAGACTCATATGTTACAGTTTTTACTGACCTGCACTAAAAGCCAAAACATAACCAAAAGCATAGTTAGTTTAACCTAGCTAGGCAACAAAGGTAAAAGAAAATCTAACAAGAAGACAAATTAAAAAGAGTTATGTCATCGAATCAAAGTTCTCAGCCAACATCAAAAATTAAAAGAACAAACTTCGAATAAAGATAAGATTAATAAATATAATACCCTCAAAAACAAGTAAACCAAGGAAAACTAAAAATCTTCTCTTCCAATGAGAGATCCACTAATCAAAACTTGGCAATCCCTACTTCTCATGTATGAAGCATTATAACAACTAGGAGATACACAGATGAATACACTGATCGAAAAGAAAAGGACTCACTCTTTGCTGACAGCGAGAGCGTTGTCTACGATCCGTTGCATGACTTTGATCTCATAAACTCGAAAATTAAATATTTTTTTTAAAACCCAGAAATTTGTAACAATGATAATCTGATTTATCGCCCTTATCCACAAACTTTATAAGGAAACGACAAAGAAAAAATTCTATCCACCTGAAAGATACGAGATTTCAAGAATAGAAAACCCGAGGCTTGTTGCTTCGAAGAATTGACCAAATCACGATCGAGATTTATTCGAAAATCATAAAAGGAAAACACAGAGACCCAAGAATCCAAAAGCCGCGATTCGAGGATCAGTTATCTAAAAGAAAACAAATTGGGAGAATCCGATAAATTTAGGGCACGTCGGCGATTCGTGTCGTCCAGAGGAATGATCTATGAAGTAGATGTGGACACGTGGATTTATATTATTGGGTTGCGTCGAATGTGAACTATTCACAACAATTCAACATTTGGAGATTCCGAAGGTCGGCGCTATTCATCACCGAACAACTAGCCAATATCTCAATTACAGACAAATGCTTATAAATCTTTCATTATTCGAGTTATCAAACTCCTTATCAAATGTTGGCAAATATACAAAGGAATTTTTTTTTTAATTTTGAATATATATATAATAGTTTTTTTTTTGTCACTGATATATATATATATAATAGTTAGAGTTTCAACTTTTAGAGGATATATAATTTAGTTTGTGACAAAAAAAGAAAAAGAAAAAAGAGGATATAGTCAATTTGCGATATGTGAAGACTTGCCTAAATACAAAAATAATTATTTAATCTCTTGAATGCTCTGATTGTCTCCAAAGGTCGTCGTTATCATGACAACCAAACAAAGACAACAACTACTAATAGTACAGCATGGACCACACACAGATTGTTTGTTCTCTTCATATCAAGCAGCTTTAAGGGCATTTCCTTTGGATGTAAGATGCTCCATGCTCTTCATACCTATCATGTACACAACAGACTCAAACCCGACCAGAGGAGATAATACTTGTTTATGTGTGAGTCAGATCTTACAGAAAAATCCAGTGTTACTTACTCAGACTTGGAGAACCACATTTGCTGGAATGAACCTAGCGATGCCAATATACTCCCTCCTATCCACACACTGCACATATCGCCATTCGGGTTACCAAAACAAATTTCAACACTTTCTCATAGCATAAATGAGCCCCTATAAGGAAGAAGTAACTTCGCTTTTAAACCTGAATCTCCTCTCTGTTGTGTTACCGCTTGCCAACACTTTAACTCGAGCTGATTGAGGAGATTCCTAATTAAAAGGAAGATTAAGAGGCCAAAGGATTAAATTTTAGCCATATCGCATACAAGACAGCTTACAAGCTGGAATAAGAAAACAAAAAGAGCGAGCCTTACTTCTATCAAGTCCTTCTCGAGGCGTTCTTTCAATTGTTGCATTGATGATGTTCCACCAGCCAGCTGCATTAAGTGAGAAGATAGGAATGGAACTGCTATTATATATTACAGATTCAACTAAGGGAAATATAAAATTTGAATTGTTTTTCTGTATACCAGTATGCTACTATACAACTCTCTGCGAATATCAACATCACATTTGCTGATGCTCTGTATGACCTGTAGAATGACAGAAGGTTAATACTTTTTTGTTAATTGAAAGTCTATTGGGGTTGTACAGGTACAGCAAAATACTCTTACCATGTGTGGTAACCCTCGAACAGAAGGAAGAATGTCTGTGTTATTTTCCATTCCAGGAATAGTCTGGATAATTCGCAATAAAAAATAGTAAGGAACGTAAAATAAAAAAGGATTTCACTGATAATCAGAAGCAATTTGGAGCTCAAGAGCAACATAATTTGGAGCTCATGAGTTTACAAGATTTATCACAAGTCACCTGAACTATAGTAGGATTGAACATAACATCAGGAATTTTGAATCTATCAGCACCAATTTCAAGTGTCCTGCATTGTAAGCCAAAGGTTAGTAGGATACTGATAGAATAAAGACAGCAAGCAAGAAATATCGCCTCTATGTCAAAAAATAACAGTTGTCCGTAATTTGAAGTTATGCTCTATCGCATCTGCATTTCAAGCAAAAATAACTGCAACAAACAGATAAACTGGGGCTTACTGGCCATCAGGAAGCTCGTAAGACGTCATCGGAATGTTTGAATAAGATTTGTCTGTAGAAAAAATTAACATTGTCAGGAATAGTAAACAAGTTACTTACGCTATACTTTTCAGTGTATATTTGTCTGTGTCTTCTTAGCAACAGAGAATTGCAGAAATGATTTTACTTACATGCGATGAACCAAATAATATTTTACTATGTATATATCAAAGATCAAACAAAAATGAGATCTCTAAAAATCAACTGTCAGATTACTCTAAACTGCAAAGAAGGGCAAATTAATCAGACCAGTGAAAGACAAGGAAAAAAAGATACCATCATAGGGAGTGTCTGGAACTCGACAGATAGAATCTTTAATATCACTTACAATCATCCTCTATAAAACAAATTAAACCACCAAAGTCAGAAAACAAAACACATTCTAAAACAAGGCATCAATATTAATTACAGACCTGACAGAAAAGTTTGTAGCTTTCCGTGGTATCAGGAGCTTCTACATCTGTAACCTGCAAGGACTCAAAAGGGGCGAAAGGAGATAAAGCATTATGATACTCTGTTTCATTTTCTAGTACAAAGAACCACAACTATTGTGCCAATAACATACAAATCTATTCTCAAAGCATGTGTCTCTCTCGTTCATATACTTAACGTATCTGCAACTCAAAAGCACAAATTACCTGATATTCTCCTGGTCGTATTTCCTTTCTTTTGAAAGAGTATCTAGGTTTTATCTGCAGAAGAAGGAACCAGCAAAGATCAGATGAATTGGCTTCAGAATGGTGTAGCTATACTTGTGACTTACTTTAATCCCTTTACTCTCCAAGCTTTTCAGTAAGCAATCAGTGAGAAAGTCTCCTCCAATTGAAGATGATATGACAGCCTGTGAATAAAAAGTTTTGTGATAATACAATAAGACATCAGTATACAACACTACACTTTTGTTTTAAAAATGGAACTTGCCAACATCGACACGGATGAGACTTTTTATCAATGGCACATGAGGAGGACAAGAAGAACAATTATTTTAAGTATTACGAATTGTGAAAGACATACGTGGAAAAAATTTTGAAACAATTTCTGATAATAATCTGCGATTTTAAGGTTTACTCTATCTAACAGAATAAATTGAGAAATGTACTGTTTTCTCTCATGCAATATTATGACCCAAAGTGTTAAGAGAGTTTGGAAACGAAGGATTGGCCAACCTTTTACAGCATGAAAAGATTCAAATAGTAGACACAGCATACGCACAGACTTAGCTATTATCAAATCGAATAATATATATACCTTTTGAAGAACGTAACCATCATGCACTGGCGCAATAGTCGTGGATCCTCCACCACTGAAAGGGAATAAAGTGTGTACACGATCAGTGCTTCCCAGATGAATAGTATAAACCGAAAATAAGGTAACTCATTTTAGTGTATTTTGGTTTTAAACAAGTTAATTTTTCACGACATAAAATTCATATAGCCTAATTTTTATTTGATGCGTTTTGCATGTAAAACTAGACCAAACATACGACGATTTAGAGAGAACTCTTTAGCAAAAGGTAACTACAAGTGATGTTTCTGACTGTATAAGAAGATATAGAGAATTCAAACATAAAGTGGGCGAGCATAAAACATGACTAATTTACATGATGTTTACGATTTCACCAGAACGGATGATATGACAGAGTAAGAATATCTTGGGAACTAAAGAAAAAAATTCAAAATTCTAATGTCCACAGGTCTCACCAGTCAACAACCAAAGAGGTGGCACGCCCTGAAGCAAACGACGTAAGAACCTAGCATGTGAGACAAAAGTAAACGGATAGTCAACAAAGACGATAATAGACATATCAGAATCCAGAATAAACAACGACAATAAAGAAAAGCTATGATACAAGGTAAAGGAAAATACAGGATTTTTGGCTGTAAATAATGCTGGCAATTTGTATTTTTCAAACATTATCTCAGCTGCCCTGTGAGGCATACAATACATAAGTGAGAACAGTTCCAGAGACCCAAGATAAAATCAGCATCTAAAAAGAAAAGAAAAAGAAACCAGACTTTTCTCTTTGCTGCTGTGAGTTCAAAGGAGGCTCTGCTAATAGCATTGGGTGCTCCTTGGGATCAATCATTAGACAATTCCTTGAAAAAACGTATAAATGCATATAAAATCACCAATTAGAGATAATTGGAAAAGAAAGAAGTGCCAAACAGTTAAAACAAAAAAACTAACAGATTCTACGACTTACCTAAAAGCATGGTCCCATATATTGTCCACCATATCCCAATCAGCTACAATGCCATCCTTTGTAGGTGACAATATCTGGAGCACACAAAATGTTAGCAAATGGAAAAACTAAAACTTTAGCTCTTCATTCTTAAACAGTTTGAAGTTTCAACATTAATCCATGACAAAAAGAAAAAGAATAAAAAATAAAAAAGACTGACTTCCATTTGATCGCGGCGAAAATTTAAAGCTTGAGAGCCTACATAAAGCTTTCGTTTGCCCTTTTCTTTAGCAGACTCCACCACGTTGGTCTTTGCATCCTCCATTGTGTTTGCAGCATCATCAATATCCATTCCATCAATTGCCCCAACAACCTTATGACACATCAACACAACAAGAAGCAAAACCTAAATACTCGAATGAGAATTTAAGACTTACACTACAACAACCAAACCTAAAAGGACCTAACTTCAACGCAAATAAACTCAATCGCAAAGAGAGAAAGTGAGAGAATGAGAATTTAAGCCTTACGGAGGGGAAAACGGCTTTAGGGGCATCTTCTCCGGCGTAACCAGCTTTGAAAGTGTGTGAACCCAAGTCAACTACAATAGCTGACACTTCATCTGTACAATAGATACGAAACACACCACGAAAAAGTTAATACCTTGACGGGAAAACCTCAAGCGAAAGGGAAAGGAAGTTGTAATGCGGAATTTACAATAAGAAGGAGATTTAATGGAAGGAAGAAAATAAAACCTACCTCCGCCGTACATAGTTGCCGAGAATTGCGAGAGGCAGTGAGATTTTCCACCGGAGCTTCGTCGGAGTGTTTGAAAACGGAGCGGAAGTAATAAAGAGTGTTGAATTTTGTAGGGAGTTTAGTTTAACTCGGGATTAAGAAGTGAATATAAAAAAATACAAGGACCTAAATGAAAGTCTCGAATATACGAGGGACTTAAAAAGAAAAACTGAAAACAAAGGATAAAAATATTTAACGCCGTTGCCGGGGATCGAACCCGGGTCACCCGCGTGACAGGCGGGAATACTAACCACTATACTACAACGACTTTGTTGACTAAAGTTTATATTTTAATTAATATTAATTTTTACTTGATTCCAAATGTTTATCACTCCAAGTAAGTATTAACTGTCTTTGGTCAACTCTAAACAAGTAACATAATATATGAATGAACTCAAAAACACTAAACAGAAGACACACATGAAGACCTCGAGTGTTGCACTAATTCAACACACATCATGTGTGCAATAACAAAAACTATCCACAATCACACACTTAACCGATTGATTCCGACCTTAAATACTCTGAAACCCCTCACTTTCTCCCATACAAAGAAGAGGAAACTTAATATCCTAGAAAAAATGGCTTCTTCAACTCTATTCATGACTCTCTTAATCATCTTGTTTCCAATGTTTCTCCAAGTGGTTCTTGCTCAAGTAACAGCTACGTGTACCTCCAGGCTACTTTCCTTGGCTCCATGTGGTCCATTCGTCCAAGGCTTTGTCCAGCTTCCGGCTCAGCCTTGCTGTGACAGCTTAAACCAAATCTATAGCCAAGAACCAACTTGTCTCTGTCTTTTCCTCAACAACACTTCTACTTGCCCCCTGCTTTTCCAATTAATCAAACTCTTGCTCTACAATTGCCTCCTCTTTGCAACATTTCAGCCAATTCATCCTCTTGCTCTTCCTCCTCTGGTACGTAAAATTTGCATATTGCTAAATTTCCTTCACATAATAAAGTAGTCAGTTTGTGAGATGGATTTGAAATCTAAGAGAACATTTTATGGTTTAAAGGAGGACAGGCGCCTAGTGATTCTTCCTCTGTTGCACGTCTTGCACCACCACCTTCTAGCTCAGCTGGTTCTCGAACCTCTATTGGTGCAAAGAACAACTCTCATGTCGCGGGGAAGCCACTTTACTAACGTTTTACTGTGTCTGCTAAAATCAAAACATAAAAACAGTCAACAACTAAGACTAAAATGTTTACTTTTCACTTTATCAGCAGCTCCGGTGGCTCAAATGGCACCATGACCCACCAGTTTTATGGGATTAGGCTATGGTGTGAGATCATCTGGCCCCAAGTCTGAGATTCAGCTTACTATCCTTGCATTGGCGTCATTCCTATCTGCCACTCTCCTCCTCATATGAGTCCATCGGCATTTAACTACCATCTCGGTTCCAGTTACTGTCTCCTGTTTTGTCTTAAATTCGTGATGTATGCAGTTCTTGAAATGAAATGAGAAAACAGACCATGAAGAACAAAACTCTTCTTTTAACTTTGAATCTATAACATTATGAACACAACAAGCTTAAGATCAACTTGGAATATGGCTTTATAATAAACCCCAAAAGCAAAAAGATTCAGTCATTTTTAGTTCTGTCACTAAATACTGAACTGAAACTATTCCAAACTAGGTGCCACTTCTGTTGGGTTTGACTCAAACACATCCTCAGAGTTGGAACTCTCTGCTTCATCGAGAAGGTCACGAGATTGAATTGCCTCTTTATACACTGGCGTCTCCTTGAAATCAGTCGCACCTTCGTTATACGTCCCCGCCGCAAGTCCGCCGGAGATTAGCTGATAACAACATCAAAGACCACATGAATTGCATTGACGAAACTTCAATTTGGTTGAGAATGATTTAAAGTAATTGAAAAGATTTGATTTTTTTTACCGCGAAAAGGATTCCGAAAGCCCATAAGTACTGAACGAAGAACCCTAAACCATCCCATTTCTCACCTTCCCAAGGATCCGTTTCAAGACCAGGAAGATCCTTAACTGCATATTTCGGCGCATCTGCTGGATCACCTCTGAATCGAGTATTCACCACTATCCTATCGCTACCATCGTCTTCGGTGTTGATTTTGATCTGAGACGGCGGATTCTCGCCGTCGTATACACTGTTGCTTTCTTCCTGCTGTTCTTCAGTCTTCGTCGGGACGAGAGTCCGACGCTTCTTGCTATCGAATCGACCGGTTTGTGTGGAAGGTTTTTTGGCGGCAGAGACCACGTGATGACGAGGACGTGACGGATTAGGGAAGTTTACGAGTCGGAAGGTGGAGAAGGGATTACGAGAAGAATCAGTGAGGTAGTTACAGCGAATCCTAGCTCCTCTGCCACCGCTGCTCACGGTGAGAGCCATTTCGTATGTTGTGTGGATGGATATGTGAGAGAGAGGGAATTATGAGAATCGAAAAAGATAAGGAAAATATATTTCTTTTAAAAATTAAAACAAAAAATAATTCTTTTCGGGTCGGATTGAATTTGACCCGACGTGTCTCAACCCGACCCAAATTGACCTCAAAATCTGTAATTTGGATTAAATCTTTAATTACATATATGACCGACTACAACATATCACGGCTCTCTATATAAATCAATGAGTCTTTTGATTCTCCTTACGATACAAAACGATGAAGCCAGAATAAAAATAAAAAAAAAGCTCGGAGAAAAGAGATGAAACCAATTCTACTTTCGATCTCAAAGACAACAAAAACGATAAAGCCCTTCTCGCCCCGACAACGAAGCAAGATCCGTTGGATCTAATTTCAATGTCTCAAGGATTATCTTGCGTGAAAAATAAAAAGTGTACTTGTTTTAAACCGAAACGAAGCCTTTTACAGATATATTTTCCAGTAGACGTTGATAGCGAAATCAATCGTGAGTTGGATACAATTATGGAATCAAGGTCTGAGAGTGAACGCAAGCGTTGGAAGGAATTATGGTATTAGGGCGCATTCGATAGATAAATTTCCAAACTTCATCATATGAGAAGACGATTTTCTTTGGTATTGGAATCTTTATCATAATGATTCTCTTCCTTTTTGTTTTGCTTTTTTTTTACCGTGAATTAACTTTCATCATAATGATTCTTTTTCTCTTTATGTGAATTAGGGTTTGGATTTTCTTCGTTTATTTATTTTTGATATAATTAATTGATCTCGTTTAACGTTTACAAATTTTCTGTATAGCCATTCATGAAATTTTCCGTATTTAGGTTAAAAACCACGAAGAATTGAAACTGCTCGTTTCATCCTCCATCTTTGATTCTTCAAACATTGGAGTTAATCATAGGTTTAGATCTTGCTGGTGGTCCTTCTTTTTGGGTTGAAGGGCCAGATTTCTCTGGTTTTAGTCGGTCGTGTTGCTTTGCTATTTGTTCTCCGGCAATGAATCGATCTTGCGGGTTTGCAATGGTGAGAGTTCGTGTTTGAGGGTGGCGGAGGTATGGTCTTGGGCGTTTCGTCTCGGGAATATGGCTTCTTCACGGTTTGACTAGTTTCTCATGTATCTTTGCTTATCTTGTCAAAATTTTGGATTGCTGTTGTGGATCCTTGCTTAGATTATGTGTAGTTTGTTAAGCAAGGGTTAGATCTTAGGTGTGGTAATGATTTAGGGTTCAATCCATCGGTTACGTGTATTTTGTTTTATAAGGGTGATTAGAACAACGGTTATGTTAAGTGATCTTAGATTATGTGTAGTTTGTTTCCTATATAAGGGGGTTAGATTTTAGGTATGGTCGATGATGAGTCTGTTTTGGGGATTTGGTCATTTTTTGGTGGCTTTCAAGAGAGTTCAGGTTGTTGGATGTTTGACAAAGTCTGAAGAAAAAGTCAAGAGAGTTTCTAGGAGAATAAATTATTCTTGTTTGAATTTGTTGTTATTTCACTTCCGTAAGTTTCTGCTTTCAGTTGTAAGGCTTGTATAAAAGTCATAGCTTTGTTTATCTTCGAATAATACAATATCGAGACTGCATTTCAGATATCAAAACAGAAACAAAGGCTCTGTTACTTTCATCTGGTATCAGAGCAAAACATATCGTGAGTGTTTGAGAGGAAAAACACTACAGAGAGAATGACAGAACCTGGAAATTTCACCTCGCCTGCTGTCCCAAAGTTCGATGGAGATTACGACCACTGGAGTTTGCTCATGGAAAACCTTCTCCGATCCAAAGAGTACTGGTGCATCATCGATCCGGGATTTGATGATTTAAAAGCGATTCAATCACCTAATCCGACACAACAAAAGGCACTTGATGAAGCGATACTCAAAGATCTCAAAGCCAAAAACTACTTGTTCCAGTCAATCGACAGAACAATGCTAAAAACTATCACCAAGAAGGAGACGGCCAAACAACTATGGGAATCTATGAAAGTAAAGCACCAAGGAAGTACCAGAGTGAAGCGTGCACAACTTCAAAGGCTGCGAAAAACCTTTGAAACTCTGGAGATGAGGACTGGAGAACAAATCACGACATACTTTGCAAGAGTCATGGAGACTGTCAATGACATGAGAAACTGCGGAGAAAACCTGGACGATGTCAAGATTGTTGAGAAGATTCTTCGAAGTCTTACAGACAACTTCAACTTTGTGGTTTGCTCTATCGAAGAATCGAAGGATATTGATCTCCTCACAGTTGATGAGTTGCAGGCATCATTACAAATACATGAGAGCAAGGTGGTTGAAAAAAGGAGTGAAGAGCAGGTTCTGCAAGTAGAGAATGAGCCAAGGAACACTCAAAGAGGAAGAGGATATTACAGAGGACGAGGAAGAGGCAGTGACAGAGGACGAGGAAGAGGCAGATCATTTGTAAACAGAGCTGCCATTAACTGCTTCCGATGTGGAAAACAAGGTCACTATCAATTCGAGTGCACTAGTGATGAGAAAGGAGTTAACTATGTTGAGTTTGATGAAGAGGAAGAACTGTTGCTAATGGCGCATGCTAACGTAAGTAATGCTAAAGGAAGAGGCATCTGGTTTCTTGACTCCGGATGTTCAAACCACATGACGGGAGAGAAGTCATGGTTTTTTGAAATAGATGAAGGCTTCAGACACTCTGTTCGTTTGGGAAACAGCTCTAGGATGACTGTTCAAGAAAAGGGGAAGATCAGATTTGAAGTAGAAGGGATAATACAAGTATTGACTGATGTGTACTATGTTCCAAATCTTACCAACAACTTACTGAGCATTGGACAAATGCAGGAGAAGAAACTGACAATTCTGATCAAGAATGACGTGTGCAAGATCTATCATTGTCAGAGAGGACTAATCATGGAGACTCAAATGACAATAAATCGCATGTTTCTGATTTATGCTAAAAATAAATCAATTTCTGAGAGCTGTCACAAGGTAGAAGAAGAAGATCTGGAATCTCTTTGGCACAGGAGGTTTGGACATTTAAACAACAAATCCATTCAGATCATGGAGAAGAATGAAATGGTGAAAGGATTACCAAGTTTAAGAGACGAATATAAGGTGTGCACAGTATGCAATGTGGGAAAGCAGCAACGAAGTAAATTTCCAAAGAAAAGTAAGTGGAGGGCAACAGAAAAGCTGCAACTGATTCATGCAGATTTATGTGGCCCAATCACCCCAACTTCTCACAGTGGAAAAAGGTACTTGTTCGTACTTGTTGATGATTTTTCCCGGAAAACTTGGATTCACTTCCTGGCAGAGAAAGCTGAAGCATTTGAGTCTTTCAAAGAATTCAAAATTGCTGTTGAAAAGGAATCCAAGACTGCCATTCGGGGGTTGAGAACAGACAGGGGAGGAGAATTTACCTCAGACAAGTTCAACCAATTCTGCAGACAGCATGGCATAAAGCGGCAATTGACGACAGCATATACTCCCCAACAAAACGGGGTAGCAGAAAGAAGAAACCGAACTATCATGAACATGGTGCGTTGCTTGCTCTCTGAGAAAGACCTGCCAAAATTTTTATGGCCAGATGCAGCCAGATGGACAGTCCATGTCTTGAATCGAAGTCTCACGAAAGCAATAAAAGATAAGGTACCTGAAGAGAGGTGGACAGGAATAAAACCAAAGGTTGACTACTTCAGAATTTTTGGATCAATTGCTCATGTTCATGTACCTGTACAGAAGAGAATAAAGCTTGAAGATCGAAGTCATAGATGTATTCTACTTGGAGTTAGTGATGAATCAAAGGCTTATCGATTATATGACCCAATCACAAAGAAAATCACCATAAGCAGAGATGTCATTTTTGAAGAAGACGCTCAGTGGGACTGGGAGTTGAGTACGCCAGAGGAGAATGTCCTTGTTTGGGAAGATTTTGATGGAATCCTTGAAGGAGAAGAGACAGAAGAGGAAGACGAGGGAGAAGAACCTGAAGTTGCAGCAGAAAATACTCCTGGAGAAGAAACAGAAGAAACCACGACTTCTACGGCAGAGTTTCCTGCGCTTGAACGTGGTGAAACATCAAAAAGGGTAAGGAAGCAACCTGGATGGATGCAAGACTTTGTAAGTGGTGCAGAAGAAGATGAAGATGATCCGATAAATTTTGCTCTCTACATGTGTTATGATGACCCAATACACTTTTTCGATGCTGCGAAAGAAGAAAAGTGGAAGGAAGCAATGAAATTGGAGATTCAGTCCATTGAGAGAAACAACACATGGGAGCTTACAGAGTTGCCAAGGGGAGCAACTAAAATTGGTGTCAAATGGATATACAAAACGAAGCTAAATGAAGAAGGAAATGTTGAAAAGTGCAAAGCTCGTTTGGTGGCAAAAGGGTATTCTCAGACAGCAGGGGTGGATTATACAGAAGTGTTTGCTCCAGTGGCTAGATGGGATACAATTAGGAGTGTTTTGGCAGTAGCCGCTCAGCGAGGCTGGTGTGTTTATCAGCTAGACGTCAAAAGTGCCTTTCTATATGGTGAGTTGAAGGAGGAAGTCTATGTTGATCAGCCTGAAGGATTTCTTAAAGTAGGGGAGGAAGACAAGGTTTATCGGTTGAGGAAGGCTCTATATGGTTTAAAACAGGCACCTAGAGCATGGTTCAGCAGAATTGAGAGCTACTTTAAGAAGGAAGGATTCGAGAACAGCTGCTATGATCACACTCTGTTTTTAAAGAAAACAGAGACCAAAATTCTAGTGGTAAGTCTCTATGTAGACGATCTAATCTTTGCTGGAAATGATGAGCTATTGTGCGCAGAGTTCAAGTCCTCAATGCAAAGGGAATTTGAAATGACAGACATGGGAAGAATGAAGTTCTTCCTTGGAGTGGAGGTTCATCAAAGTGATAATGGTATACACATCTGTCAAAAGAAGTACGCAAAGGAGGTTTTGGAGCGATTCAACATGTGGAGCTGTAATCCTGTCAAGAATCCAATTGTTCCAGGTACTGTTATTTCGAAGGAAGGGAATAAAGGAGCAGATGCAACACTCTACAAGCAACTTGTTGGCTGTCTAATGTATCTTACGGTAACAAGACCTGACTTGATGTTTGTAGTATGTTTGATTTCACGATTCATGTCTGAACCGAAAGAAGAACATATGATGATTGCCAAGAAAGTACTGAGATACATAAAAGGGACATTGGATCTTGGAGTTTTCTATGGAAAATCACCAAACGTGAAGCTATTGGGTTACACAGACAGTGACTACGCTCGAGATGTGGACGACAGGAAAAGCACCTCTGGGTACGTGTTCTTATTGAATGGAGCAGCGATATGTTGGAGTTCACGGAAACAAGACATAGTTACTCTGTCTTCCACCGAGGCCGAGTACGTTGCGGCAACTTCGTCAGCATGTCACTGTGTTTGGTTGAAAGGAATATTGCAGGAATTAAATGCTGTGAGTGGGGAATGTATTGACATAATGTGTGACAATAGTTCGGCGATTAAGCTGTCAAGGAATCCGGTTATGCATCGAAGAACAAAACATATTGACGTAAGATATCATTACTTACGAAATCTATCAAGTGAGGGAGTTATGGAGCTAGTTTTCTGTGGAACAAATGATCAAGTTGCAGATATCATGACTAAGCCTATCAAGTTAGATCAGTATGAAAAACTTAGGAGGTCACTCGGAGTTCGAAGATTGGAAGATTAAACTGATGCTGTTGAGCATGTCAGTTTAAGGGGAGGAATTTGTTGGATGTTTGACAAAGTCTGAAGAAAAAGTCAAGAGAGTTTCTAGGAGAATAAATTATTCTTGTTTGAATTTGTTGTTATTTCACTTCCGTAAGTTTCTGCTTTCAGTTGTAAGGCTTGTATAAAAGCCATAGCTTTGTTTATCTTCGAATAATACAATATCGAGACTGCATTTCAGATATCAAAACAGAAACAAAGGCTCTGTTACTTTCACAGGTCAGGAATTTCCTTCGGTTTTGGATCCATGTTGTTATATGGTTATTTTCCAGGTGTTGTAGATCTTGTTCTTCTTATCAATCTGTCGAGGTTCTTGATTTCTCATTCTCGTTATCGTGTCAAAAGTTTTTTTTAATCTCTATGTAATTTAATGCTTTTAGGATTTTGCCTATGATACTTCTCCTATAGTATACTTGCATTTCTTTCCGGTTTCGATCCTCTACCGTTTTCTACACTAATGATCTGATCGAGATCTCTTCAGTTTATGGGGATCTTTCTAGACGCTCACCAATCATTGTTTTATTCGATTTCGCCATTTCTGAAAGTTAGTATGGTTCTAGTTGGTTTTCTTCCTAGTTTCGCTCCTGTCAGATTGGTTCTCCTTGTGCTTTTATTCAATGAGGTAGTCTTCATCTTCTATAGGAAGAACCGTCTTCCGTTTTGTTATTCGGTTGGCCATTTTGTCAAACTTTCATCTTTTATGGGTTTGGTTTATAGGCAAAAGCTAATGAAGTAGATGTTTATATTAAGCTGTTGTTTAACTTCCGAGGATAATTTGTTATCCACCGGAATCTGTTTACAGTTTTTGTAATATTTTTTGTGATTTTAGTAAATCAGACGATAAAGAAAGAAAAGGGTTAAAAACCATGAAAAAGACAAATATGTCTTCGGGTCTGATTGAATTTGACCCGACTCTTTTCAACCAGGTCCAAATTAGCCCCGCTACTATCAAAAATGCAATCAATATTGAATTGATTCTTCACCTTAAATTCGCAAAATGTACTTGAAGTTCAGCAGTTGGTCATGCAATTCAATGTTATAGAATTTAAAATGTAGATATAAAGTTTGCCGTTTTGCTGTTTCAAATCTCTCTTCTCAAATTTTAATTTTTCAGAGAGGTTTGAAATGATTTCATTGATTGGATAATTTTTCGGCGTTAGGCCGTAAACAGGTTCAGAGATTGGTCTCCGACGTCACTTTTCGATTACAAATCGGATTGTTTAAATCCTTTTTTTATGTTTTTGTTTTTAGATTTCTTTTTCTAGTATTGTTTCTATATCTCTCTTCTCTTTCTTGTTTAAATGTGTTTTTTCTTCTCCTTTTAGTTTTAATTTTTGCCGGATTTTCTTTCTTTGCTTTGTTTTTCTTTTACTTATAAGTCTCCGACGACTGGTTTTGTTTTAAATAAAAGCCTCGTGTTTCCTCATCCGGTAAAATTCTGGGTTTTGTTTTCGATTTGTGTATCGGATCTAGCATATATTCTATTGCAGTTTGTTGATGAATCTATTGTCCTGTTAAGTTCCCTAATGCTTTGAAGAGTAAATCTTTGCCTGGTCGGAGTTTCTTTGTTTGGTTTTCGCAGGTGGACTACGAAGCTGGGTTCATTCGAGACTCAGGATTTGCGGAGGAGACGATAACGCTTCGGCTTTTGCAGACGCGAAACTGCTTATTGGAATAACGATTCCGGCAACTTTTTCGACTCCGAGGGTGAATGTCAGCAAGCATACAAGGATGCTACGTGGAGGATCAGCCTCCACAAACGACGAACACTTAGCTGCATCTGGCGGTATCGATGATCAATGTGTGGCGTCTCTAGAGAGTTTTTTATGGGCCTTTTGGGCTTTTTGTTTTTCAGGCTCTTTAGCCATTTTAAGTTGTAGTCTTGTAACCATATAGCCCATATGGCATTTCTAATAAAAGCCTAGACGACAACAAAAAAAGAATATAGAGTTTGACTCTTTTTTTTTGTCAATCAGATTTAGAGTTTGACTGTAAATTGAATTTTGATACTATAACTTCCACAATCTCTACATAATTGCCAACAATCTTACATGACAACATTAACACAAAAATTATTAACCTCTTTAATATGATCCACGACACATTATTCAGAAACAGTAGATTACCATCTTAGTACAATTTTGTATAATACAGTCATGCAGATTTCATATTTTTGGAGACTATATTTTACCATAATTTGAATATATTGTTAATGAATCATTTGCTTCATACCTAAAGTAACAACTTGTTGGATAAATCCATCTAAATCCTTAATTGAGCTCCCACGTTTTTGGATCGCATCCATGGCTGCTTTCCTCAGCTCAGCAACTTTGATCCTCTCCGATTGTTTTCCGATCACTGAATCAGCTAGAACTCGAGCCAACTCGTCTGAGTCAGGCACCGTGTCCGGTCCTTCGCAGGCACGCATGCCCACTTTCAACTCGTCGACCACCAGAGACGCGTCTGTGTACTGATCTGCTCTCATTGGCCACGTCAGCATTAGAACGCCGGCGACCACCGCTTCCACAACAGAGTTCCAACCACAGTGCGTTAAAAACGCACCAACGGCTCGGTGTTGAAGCACACCCACTTGTGGGGCCCATCCTCTGATCACCAAACCTCTCCCAGCCACACGATCTTCAAAACCATCTAGGATGTTGCCACGTAGCGGATCTTCCTCTATGGGCTCTTTAACGGCCCATACGAAATGGACACCACTTTTCTCAAGCCCAGAAGCGAGTGCAAGTGTCTGTTCTTTAGTCAAAACAGTTTGACTTCCGAAGCAAACGTACACCACGTGGTCATCCTCACGTGCGTCTAGCCACGACATCACGTGATCAACAGAAACCGAGGTGGGCCCACCACGATTACTACCCTCAATTAACGGAAGAAGTGGGCCTACAGCCCACACACGATCATGGCCCATTTCTCGCTTAAGGTGGTCGAGATAGACACTTTCCATGGCGGTGAACGAGTTCACGATGAGTCCCCAACTCGCGGCGTTATCTCTAAAGGAATCTTTAATGAATTCCCAAGCTGGATCTCCGTGAACGTAACTTCTGTAAATCGTGGAGATGTGAGACCAAGGGTAGTTCGGACAAGTCGGTATCTTGGGGAACTCGATGATCTCGTCATCAGCATCTTCGTGTTTCCTAGTGGGCATTTCGATCCACAAAGTGTTAAGAATGCAGCAAGTGATAGCAGCGGAAGGGGAGAATTGAAAACGAGGGATTCCAAGGTGACGAGTCCAACCAAGGAAGAAGTCAGAAACAATAGCTACCGGAGGAGAAGGATGAGAAGTGATCCAAGAGAGAAGCGGCTCGTGGAGATCACCAAGTGCATGGATCATTGTGGTGAAGCCGGAAGGAGGCAAGTCTTGAACATTTTCAACGCCGGGAGGGATTGAAGGGTGAGAAGGAAAAGGGAGCATAAGGGTTTCGATCTTAAGTCCGGTGGAGAGAAGAGGAGAGAGAAAAGGAAGGTTCTTTGGAGTGACTAAGACGGTGATAGTTAAGGCGGAACCACCGCGAAGAGCGAGGCGGTGGGTGAAGTCAAGGAGCGGAATCATGTGCCCTTGCGCCGGGAATGGGAAGATTAAGACATGAATCTTTGTCGGATAGTTGTTTTCCTCGGTTACGGTCATAATGAGCCTTTTGAGTGATCTTTTATTTTTTGGTGGAGCCAAGAAAAGAACGAGAGTGATTTAAATAGAAAGTGTGTTACTGTGGATGATTTATATGTGTTAACCAATGTTATCCCAAAAGGAGAAAATGCTTACGACTCTTTTGATAATACCGTGTAGTGTTTTAATTAATGTAGCATAATATCACACTTAAAGAAGAACTGAGATGCGAAACATTTTTACGTGACGTCTTTTACAATGTTTGCTTTTTTATAGCAAAATATGTCCCCGCTCCTCATAGGTACACGTCCGGTTGCATTGGATTTTGGTATTAACATTATACAGAAGCAGAAATATTTGGTAAACATCTAAGTTAGGTACTTACCTAAAAATTCGTGTGTAGTACGAGTAATGTGACATTAAATAATGAAAAGAAAAGTTTTAAAGGAAGCAAAACTATGTTTTGGGTGCTTAGGCCAAAACTTTCTTACTATTTTACACTTTCCACCGAATCTGTTTCGATACTAAAGGTATGGCCAAGTCAGGTGTTCAGGTCTAATGTTTGGTGCAATCCTTTGGTTTCACCATCAATCATTGATAAAGCCGAGTTCACATGCAATAGCGAGATGGTCGCTTCCCCATTTCTGCACATTTTCCATCGGTCAGAGACTTGTAAGCAACTCTCCCAAGACTCATGGTTATGAACCATAATAGTTTAATTCAAGAAAGCAAATGATTTAAAAAAATGAGTACCTCACTTGGTAGTCCACCTGTTCTTCTCAAAACATCAGTTGGCAAGGTTTCGAGAACCTTCACAGGAACAAGTTCCTTGGTGTGCCTGGTTTCAACACCACATATTAATGATTGGGAATGAATGATATAGCATGTGCATATATTACAACATAATTAACCATAAATGACTGAGCTCTCATTAATGATCAGGATTTCATAATATGCATATATCACAACAAAGCTAACATTAATAGAAAGCTCTAATAAATGATTAGGATTTCATGATTTTATAACATGTATATGCTTATCACAACAGACTTACCATATATAATCAACAGTTCCGAGGAACCTGGAATGATATGTTGTTGCCAATGGTTCGCCGTGTTGATCTCTAGTTCTATGGGTACCCTGAAAGATCTCAGGTCTTAGCATGCTAGAAGGACAGCTACATCATACAACATGCTGTTTTCCATATATGTTTTCAGTTATCTAGTAAACAAGAAAGCCACAATTCCTAAAGCCGTTCTGAGTTTGAATGCTTTTTCTATTCTTGATGTAAGGGCAACATCATTTAGTTTCCCTGTATGGCAGATTTAAACTCTTTTCAATGGCTCCAATGGCCGAGAACATGAAAGAAAAAAAAAACTCACAGGAACTCCACTATATGCGCTATGAAGCTTCAGTTGATGTTGGACATGAGTGGTTGTGTGACCACCAGTAGCGAGTTGTAGTTCTTCCTGGCTCCATTCATTGGGTATTGATCTAGAGATGGATACTGCAGAACTGAAAAAGGGAAGTTGTTTAGTTAGACTATATTGGATGGAACTTAATATGCGGACAAGTACTCTAATGGATAAAGTTGTTGATAAAACGCAGGCAGACCAAATAAGAAATATAATTCCTCAGGTAATCATATAGATAAATTTCACAGAAGAAACCAAAGACCCTGGTGCGTTTCAAATTACCTAACTGCATAATGGTTTCTAAATGACCTCTCCTTTAGTTCCACTTCAGACTGGCCAGAAATTTGCCTGCGATTGTGTAGTTGTGTATCCAACTGTCCATAAAAAGTGGAATACATAGAGTTCATCCTAACTTTTCCAACAGGGAAAGGAAAACAAATGGGGACCAGGCGAAATGTGAAAGAAAGAGTTGAGGACCCTCAACGAAACTCACATCAGCTGAAGCTATGAAATCATAGATTGCACTCTGTCCAGCAAATCGAGATTACATTTTAGAACAACTTCAGCTAAAACAATATGTAATACAATAAAAATCAAAAGTTGGTTGAGATCACCAGTGGAGTGCTATTTAGATCACCTGCAAGTGCCACTGGAATATCTCCCCATTCCTGTGATAGCTTGTAAGCCTTCTCCAGAAAGAGTCTGACCTAAAAATAATGACATTCCAAATATCAACAAATTGAGCGAGCGAGCGAGCAACTACAATTCAATGAACTTTCCTCTATACAGCCAGAATTAGACGTACTGATGAATATCATAAAATACTACTAGCAAAAGCATCTACAGTTCTAGATTTGGGATGTATAATGACAACAATGTTCTACAGATTCCATGGATAACTGGAAGGATGTAGCAAGACATGCCTGGCCTAGCTTAATATCCCCATGCTTAGGATTAAACAGGACATGTATATTCCCAACCACTAGCCTTCGACAACTTGTAGATGTTTGCCTACAAATCAACCAAACACATTTAGTAAGGATCTTAAAATTAACTTGAATATTCGCTCCAGTAAAATTAACCAAAGCATATACTCTGAAGATCGCACTCGTAATTTAGATTCTGGGTCTTCACAGTTCATCTGTTTCACAATACACAATCAAGTAAATTAGTTATCTGAAGAGGGTTGAAACTAAAGAAAATAAGTCCTGCAAACACAACAGTAGGGACAAAATCTCATAGAGTCCCCACAATCAAGATAAATCTTGTCATATCTCTGTCTTCCTATAATTAAGGAAAGGAAAAAAAAGGAGACAAGGAGACAATAGAGCAATTACTTTGATGGCTCATACCTCTAAAACACACAGTTGAGCAACATTGTTCCGCATGCCAAATCGATCAAACTCTATATGTTGCTGGTCTAGGAGTTTAAATCTGAATTCACAGCAAAAATATAAAAGGAATGATGGAACTGGGAGAGTAAGAGTCTAATACAAAATAAACAATACCGAGAAAAAGTTTTAAGCATTTTATTATATATTGTGAAGCCAAGGCCAAAACTGATAACATAACACAACGTGAACCTATCATTAACAATTTCAAACAATAAAAACAGATAATAAATACAACTGAAAGATATAAATTCCCTCAATCCAATAGAAAGATATTCCCTTTAAACAATTGAATTGGCTAGATTCCTGACTCCAGCATAAAGAGACTTCCCACCACATACAAAATGACCCTAAATGGAAATAATTGAGCTTACACTTTCTCTTTCCAGAATATAGCACAACCATCACTTGCTTCTCCAGTTCGACCCTAAAAAATACTAGCTATATGAATAGAGCACCTGCAATGTATATGAGGTAATCAAGTTTTTAACTCGTATATACCTTGTGAAGACCTTGAAAGCCTCTATTTTTAAGAAGACCATCTAGATCATCAAAGCGGTCAACCTCCTGCAGTGAAAGTGGAACATGAGAATGCAAATAGACATACATATCGTCAGTTGGGTATTAATGGAACTATAACAAGTACTTCAACATATTACAACTCAGGGAGTTCACCTATAATTACTCATGACATAAAGAACAATAGTTTCACATTAAACCAACTCGTATGGAGAACACAACTACAGAAAATAATCAAGAACGGCATTCATCAAGAGACGAATACTGCTTGCCTTCTCATATAAAATGCATAGATTTTCCAAGTTAATCATTCTATTAGTATGCAACCAGCTAATAAATCCCAGAGCTTGCCTGCAGACATAAGATGTTTGCATTATAGCGACTAATCTCCTTGCATATGAGATGCTTCCGTCTACTCCACTCTAAGTGCTTCGGCGGAACGTTGTAGTATAAGTCCATGTGGTTAGACGCATTGTCAACACCAAGTATATTGTACGAAACTAAAACAACTTTACCTGAGGTATGAAAACAGATGAATCAGACACAAGACATCAAATTTTTCATACAAAAAAGACAGATGATGTGTTAAAAATCACGCAATTTGGTACTTCGCGAAGCTAATTAAACATATAAGCGCATTATTCCGAGTGATTGCAATGCACAGACCTTTAACATTTTCAAAATTGCTTGCGGAAGACACCCATTCGCGCTCAACGCAACTCGAGATCCTCTCCTTTCTTCTTCGTCTCCGACGTGAAGACTTACTAGGCCATTGAGATTTAGAAATACGCCCGGGAGCAAGAGAACGGTGGGATTTTAGGGTTTGGACTTTCAATGGCCGGGGTTTTGACTCCAGCCTAATCGAATTCTCGTGTACGTCCACCGAATGTTTCGAAATCGAACATCGCTTCTGCTTGTTGACAGTGATTGAGTTTCCCCCGGTGTTCTTCAGCTTACATCCGCCCATGGCGATTGCAGGAAGGCGGCGCGTGAGCTTTTGTGTTACTCAGAGTGAAATTGGTTAAAACTTAAAAATACGTTTGCTTATAATCCGAACCCGGTTTTTCTTTTAAGTAAGTATCATACGTATACCAACAGTTTTAGGCATTGATTGTTTACGTATTTGTGGAGCGGTTTTGGGAAGGAAAGAGAAAAACAGCACCTCACTCACCAATCAATGAATAAAGTAACATAAATGCGTTTTTTTTTTTTAAAGTAAAGAAAAACGCAAATGTTTTTTTTTATCAAGCAATTCCGCAAATCTAAGCAAATAGCAACGGGACACTATGGGTTCGATTGGTAAGTGCGGTTTTGGTGGGGCGGGATATAATGCGGTGCGGTACAAGTACGGTTTTTGACTAGTGCGGTATTGACTAAAATGGCGGTACAAAAGAAAGTGTGATTGGTAAAAATATAAAAGCGGTGCGGTTTTAAGATAATATTAAATATTATTAATATAATAAAATTTAAAATAATGTTAAAATTAAATAATTAATATTGTATTATAATGAGTAAAATAAACAAACAGAAAATATCAGTAAAACTAATATCGACTATTTTGATTTTCCCATAACATATTTGCAATATTATCTCTTATTTCCGACATACGTTCTCCATCATTAACTTCTATTGTTTCTGTATCTTCAGGAGTTGGTTCATAATCCATGTTATTTTCCTCGGTTTCCGTCATTATCTCTGCAAAATCTGAATCTGGAAAATTTGAAATTCTAATAAAATTATGTAATCCCATTGTAGCCATTATCACTCTTTTTTGAACGGATATGTTATATCTTGGAAAATCACAAAGAATCCTCCATTTCTTCTTCCAAACTCCAAAAGTTCTCTCGATAAAAGAACGTAAAGACGCATGACATCGATTAAATAGTTCTTGTTTATTTCTTGGAGGAGCACCAGAGTTGAATTGTGACATATGATATCTTACAACTCTGTTTCTTGATGATCTGTAAGGAGCCAAAAATCCTTGCTTGTTTGGATATCCAGAATCAGCAACATAATATTTCTCTGCCGATGGTAACGGGAACTCAGAATCATTTTGTTGTGCCATTGTAAGAACAGCTGTGTCATGACATGATCCAGGTGCTCCATTCCACATATATGTAAATAACATGTTTAGATCGCAAATTGCCATAATGTTGAAAGATGTGACATCATGCCGATTCCAATACATTCCTTGTAATTCTGGTTTAACTTTGACACAAACATGAATTCCATCAATAGCTCCAACGAATCCACTGAAATAAGGCCAATATCGTCGATCCATTTGCAATCGATCAGGAATTCGGTGTAATTCTTGTCGGGTTGGAGTCTTTATATAATCACATGCAAGTCTCTCAATCGCTGTCAAAACTTCAAAAAACTTTCTATTCACAGTCTCTTGATTTCTTCCAAATCTTAAACCAACATCTCTTTGTACCTCATTGTGCCCACAAATTCGAAGAAACATAGCCACACTTTCTTCGATGCCCATATTTGATGTTTGTTGTAGACCATAATCTGTTTGCAGCATTGTACACAATGTTGTAAAACATGGTAGTGACATTCGTAATAATTGAAGACAAGCAGCATTATCTTGTTGGAGTCGACGCTAAATGTTTGTCCATCCTAAACCTCTATCTGTTTGCATTGGTGCTCTTTGGACATATCGATCATAATAACTCAAAGTTGGTTGAATTACCAACTCCTCAAATTGCTCATTTTCCAAATTCCACAGTTCAATTCTCTCTTCGTAACTAAGATTATTGATGCCATGTGACCGCAACTGACATATACGAAACGCCTAAAATACAACAAACCAAAATAAAATGCATCATTACTAAAACATAGGTTTACATCAAGTTTGACATAAAAACTGTAGAATCAGGAAACATAAGTTATATCATAACAATAAGGAAAGCGATAAAACATAGTTTTCACAAACTACTCCTCATCTCGTATATCACTTTGATGATTTGCATCTTGATTTTCCCAAATATTAAATAGGCCACCTGGTCTAGGTGTTTCAGTTTGTTGTCTAGTTTCAAAATAGTTTGTAAAACCAAGACCGGGTGACTGGTTACCAATTTCTATTGGTGTACCATACGAAACTCCTTGTTCAGTATTTCTTAAATTTTCTTCTTGACCTCTAAGTGGAAAACCATATTGAATATTTGTTGGAGTCATTCTTGATGGGCCACCTTGGTCAAAATTATGTGTTTGTTGTCCTTGATGGGCCATTCCTGATTGTTGTCCCCACTGTTGAGCATTTGGTGGTGTTGCCAATTGTTGAAAACCCGGGTTCACGCCCCATTGCTGAAAGATTGGTTGTGTGCCCCATTGTTGAACATTTGGTGGTGTGCCTCGTTGTTGAAATCCAGGACCCCAACCTACCGGTGGACTAATGGATGACACACCTCCTGAATTTGGACTACCAAATGAAGGACTCGAGCCTAATAGTTTTTCTCCATCTTCATTGTTTTGTTTTATACCAGTCAAAGCTTCTAGCATTTCTATTTTACCCTCGCTTGAGCTTCGTTCTATGTCAATTAAATATCTACGCCACCACACTTGCTCTTTAAGGGCATTGATGCATGCCCAATGAAATCTTGTGTACTTTGGAAGGTTTAGATCATTGAATATTGCTTCCACCTTTTTGAATTCATCGTAATCATCTTGGACAAAACCACCTGGGAGAACTTGTTGAAAACTTTGTCGTTGGAACTCTCTGAAGCCTGCAATGGTGTCTTGTATCGTGGTCTGAAATGATTGTCTTCTACGATTTCCACGTAAACCACTTCTAGTAGAGCATCGAGAGATTCCCCCAGATCTCTGTGAATTCTCCCCACGTCGACCGCTTACCTGTAAGTTTATTCTATCACGTTGTTGTCCTCTACGAGAAGGAAGTGTATCATCATCAATTGTAACATGATACACGTCTTCATCTTCTTGCGTTTCAAGCACTTGTGTTTGTGGATTATCACCACTATCGGTGTCTGAAACATCATATCCTTCTGCATCAACTTCACGTTGGTTGCTCAATTCTTCTCTTCTTTGGCGCACAGAATACTGAGATTGCGACTGAACATCATGTAATACAAGACATTTTTCCATGATATTCCAGAATAAGGGTGGTCTACGTTTAAAACTTTTCGTTAATCTGCATCCCTATGAATTATAATCATCAGATTATTTACTATATAAATTTTGATAAGTATGTTAACAACCGAATGACTATTTTGACTTACGGTCTCACGTTCTTTCCACCATGCGTCAAATGCAGTTATCATTGCTGTAGTTGGATCCACCGAGATACCAGTAGAATTCATCAGAGCTTTCCATCTTTTGTAACTTTTCTTAAATTCATCAAGTTTATTTTTGAAGTAACTATAATTTATATTTAGGTTAAACGCTCGGTTGAACTTGTCAACCATATACTCTCTAGCAACGGGAGTTGGATTCTTCAGTGTGTAATCACTCATGGCAAGTGCTTCATCGAATAATTCAATCAATGTTTTTTCTTGTTCGTAAGTCCATTTGTATTTGTCATTGTTCTACAATTTTTGGATATATAATGTTATTTATTATATAAGTTATTAAAAACAAACCCCTAATTGTAAAGGTATTTACCCGTATGGTTGTTTCTGTTGGAGGAACTGAAGCCTCTGTAGGATAAGTTGAACTTGGTCTCCGTGAATTATTTGTGTTTCTTTGTCGGTTAGAAGACATATCTACATTTTGTATTAGTTATTAGTATAATAATCTAAAAATATAAAACCATAATATTTGGACCTAATTCATATTAAAATAATAACCGTAAACATTATACGTTTAAATAAACATTTATGCTAATAGTACAGTACATAAAAACCATAGCTTGACTTCTCAATATTCAATAGGTACAATTAAATAATTCTCATGAGGAGCATTTAAATTATATTGTAATAAATTAGTTACATTCAACTATAAATTATTTTGTATCTAATAACATTTAAACATATACTAATTACTAATATGGTCTTTTTAATAAGGATAAAATATAAATTTTATTGATATTACTAATATACATAAGATATAACAAAAATAATTATGTATAAATAAACAAATTAATAAACATACCTTACGTAGATGGATAAGTTGTTTTGAGGATTTTTTTTTGTCTTAGAAGTGTATAATGAAAGAATGTTGAATCTGTTTGGAACAAATACTATTTATAGCCAACAATATATTATTTAAATATTAATTTAGAATAAAAGAAAAATAAACAAATATTATCTGTTCGCGGTTTTTAATAAAATCCGCTGGGTAAAAGCTGATAAAATTTTGAATCGCGGTCCAAACTATTATTCAGTGGACAAATCCGCAAATCTTTTTTAAAAAATGACATTTTTAACCTTCTTCATTAATAAGATTGCGATTAGTCGATTAGGGTTTGGTATTAGTTATCGTTTCTTAGTTCTTCTATCTCAAGTACGCTATTTGTTTCCATCGTCCATAGCCATCATCATTAATAATCATCTAACATATCCTTAATTACGATCAAATAACCTAAATTTTATTATTGTTTACTTGCTTTGCTTTATTTAGTGTTGTGAAGCATAACTCAAATTAACCAATCATGAATGAAAACGTATGCATCATCGTTTCGTTCTTTTTTTTGGGAAATTTTTATTTATGATCATTGAATTGTATCTATGATTGTTTGATTTGTATGTTATCTTGCTTTATTTAGATGATCTATTTTTGTTTATTTTTCAACATATAGTTACTATGTCAACTTCAACAACTATAGCACCCAATTCACTTTCTATACGATTGTTTACTCGTGGAACTGAACCTGAGTTTAGAAAGAGTTTGACATATTATTCAAAATTGGAAAGCTTACCTGATTTGTCAAAGCTAATTGCAGTGGAGGAGTTAGAAAAAATAAAAAATGGTCCACTAGGAGTTCTTCTAAGATTCTTAGAGAGTAAATTTATGTGGTTAGCATGATTAGTGCATGAAGTTTAATTGAATCAACTTGTGACGAATAAGAAGTATGAGTATGTGGTATCCGCCAAAGTAGTATATGTATTCGTATATAAAATTATGTTTTTTGTATTAAAAACATAAACCAAAAATTATACAGATATCTGAATATCCGGATCCAATATTCGTCATATCCGTATCCGACAAAAATTAAGTCTACAAGTCCAAAAAATAAATCGACAGTAATAAGTCAACAAAGAGTAGAAAAAGTCTACGAAAAAACAAGTCAACACAAAAAATCAATAAATCAACGACAAACAAAAAAACAAATCAATAGATCAAATAAGTCAGCAGTATAATAAGTCAACCAAACAAACTATAAGTCAACAGTATAAAATAAGTCAACGAGTCCAAAAAATAAATCGACAGTTCAAACAAATCAACTTTACTAATAAGTCAACTAAGAGTAGAAAAATTCTACAAAAAAAATAAGTCAACAAAAAAATTAATAAATCAACGACAAATAAAAAAACAAATCAGCAGTTTAAAGAAATCAACAGTAGAATAAGTCAACCAAACAAATCATAAGTCAACGATATAAAATAAGTCAACGAATAAAAAAAATCAACGAGTCCAAAAAATAAGTCGATAGTTTAAACAAAACAACTTTACTAATTTTAGAAAAAATTCTTGTTTATAATGTATATATATGATAGATCTTAAAATTTAAATTGTAATTAATAATTGATAAATTTTGAGGTATATATATGATTCATTTTGAAATTTGACGTATATATATAATTTATATTATATTTAAACTATATATGATAAGTAAAATTTTAAGTTTATGATTTACATCTTTTTTTTATATATACAACACATCAGCTTTTTAAAAACTCATTTATATTAATTTTAGAATTTTCATAGCATTACATTTTAAATTAAATATACATTTCTATTTATAATTTAATTATATATATATATATACAGAATAATAATATAAAAGATAAATAAAGATAATTTGGTCATTTTATTAAAAATATATATTTATCAAATTTTTTATAAAATTAAGTATTTTTTCAAATTTCATATTAAATTTAGGGCAATTATCAAATTCTTTTTTTTTCCAATCTACCTATTCATAACTAATGATTGTAAATGGTATTTTCGACGTCAAATTTTGTTATATATATATATATTCATTGTATAATATATTGTTCTAGTTAAAAAACTTTATATCGCCACGATCAAACAATGAAAATATTCGTGGCTATTTGTTTTGTTGTTTTTTATTTAAAAATTCATGGCTATTAGATACAAATTTACAATTTATAAATTATACTTTATACTTTATAGCAGCCAAAAAAACTACGAAACAAACAATTTTACGCCACGACATATGAAAACAATTGAATATCTCTATCATATATACGACTCGTTCCTCTGTTTTTTTGTATATTTTTAAAATAATCGAGAGTGAGGTTAAAAAATTGCACATATCGGAATTTAATATACAATGTCGTGAATACGTTATAAACTCGTTTTGAAAAAGGTATGAAATATATATATATATATATATATATATATATTGGGACTCATATATATTTTTAAACTGATTTTAAGGTATGAAATATTAACCATTGACGAACAAGTAAGTTCAGGAGTTAGATATGGTAAATCAGTAAATCACTAGTTTTTTTTTTCTTAATCTACAATTTTAGTTATAAAATATTTTCTTTTATTTTAGACGAAATTGAAGATCAATTTATCACTACTATTTTTGTTATAAAGTGTATGTGTCATTTAGTCTAGTGATAGATGGTAAATCTACCAAAAGCGGGTGCATTTGCACATCTAAATATCAAATTCTTGTCTACATTATGTAGAAATTTGACTAATAAGTTGGTCAGGTGTAATCCAATATTGACAAAAAAAAATTTATTATAAAATCTATTCTGTTTAACAAAAAAAACTATTAAGTATTCTTTTCACAATTGAAAAAAAAAAATACAAAAGTTCATAGTTGAATATAGAGCGCAAGACCGAAGTTTGCCAGCTTTTATGTTCAGAAGTCTACATAGACGAAGAAAATTTATGAGTTGTATTCTTGGAGATTATCTGTTTTACGGTTTTAGATTCAATTTCTTATCATTTTTTGGTTATTTGTTTCTCTTTTTTGGGTTTTAGATTTATTCTTTATGAATCTTTAGGTTTCGAGAATTTTAATATTTTTCATCGGCTATATTTGTCTTCTTCGATTTTATTGGAGTGATGTGTTTGTAATCCATCCTTTAAATTCGTCAGACCAAAGAAAAAAAAAATATAGAGCGCAAGACACAACCCGACGTGGTGCCCAAACCATACATGATACATGTTAATTATTCCGTTGCTCATATTTATATGTTAATCATCTTTCAGTTATTATTATTTTTTTGTCTAACATTGAATTACAACTGGCTGCCTATTCGCCAAATGTTTACACAATATAAACGATGGGACTCAATCTCTAATTGTGCAAATATACATATATTTTGTGAATTTACCATCTGTCAGATTAAAGACAACTTGCAATCTTTGTTAACATTTGTTATAATGTAAAACCCAAAAAAAAAAACATTAATTCGTTATAATAATGGTTTTACTCCAATTTTAGCCAAGGATTTGCCACGTGTCATAAACCCGTATGAACGATTGGAGAAGCCAAAAAGACTTATTACTTCGTCCTCCTGCATTCGTGCTCCCTCCGGACACAAACCCCAAATAAGTCCCAAAAAGATATTTTTTGTTTTTTCTTTTCTAATCTGTTTTTGATTATTTAATTATTAAAACATTAATCGTGTTTCAAGTTTTTATTATTATCGCTAATCAAATCAAAATCACATTCCCATCACGTCTTTTGTCTCCGTCTCCGTCTCTCTGTTTTCTCTCACGTTAGACCTCCTCAACGCTTGCTTCCAAGCTTTCCCGAGAAAATTTCGTCTGGATTTCCAGGTAATGAGAAAAAGATCGCTTTTTCTTCCTCCTCATTATCCTTTTTGCTTTCATGAGATTTTGCTGATCGTGACTTTTACTATGTTTTGACTTATGTCAAAAAAAATTTCTTTTGTTGCACCAATGTCGTCCCCTTCTGATCATCTCTAAAAGCTTTGTTTCCTTCTTGCTATCATTGGCGGAAGTTTCAAGTCTTGTTCGATCGTCTCACATTGTTGCTTTTGTCTTGATTATCATCTCATAAGGTCTTTTTATTTTTGGCTTGCGATGTTGCTCGATGAATGTTGAATCATGTAAAGTTTACTGGGTACTTAAAAAACAAACATCTTTTAATCCCTAAAGCAATAGAAAAATGTGATCACAATGATCTCTGCTGCAATGCATTTTAAGAGAAGCTGATTCAGGTTATTCAATATGTTAACGTCAGAAGAAGATTGTTGACAACACAGTAAAACAATGATGATCTCTGAGATAGTTGATCTCATGTTATCATCGGTATTTGCTTGTGGAAATAGTAAAAAACTAGGCTTTTTGGGGTTTTCTTCTAGCTTGCTCTTCTATGTGTTTGTTTTAATGAATTTCTGTCTAATGCTCATTTTGGTTTTCTTCAATCTATTATGTCTCAGGAGTTTTAACTGAAGAATGAAGTAGTTTGCTTCTGACTACGAAGAGGCGCAATGAATCCAACGCGTGATCAATCTGGAAGCCCTTATGGAGATTCAACTCCTCGTAGTCCATTTTCTCCTTTTTCTCCATTATCTGGAGACGAATTAAGGCATAGAAATGTGGCAGATTCCAAAAGAGATTCAACTCCTCGTAGTCCATTCTCTCCATTTTCTCCATTATCTGGAGACGAAAGGCATAAAAGTCTTGCAGAGTCTAAATTTCAGCAAGCACTTGCCAATTCTGGTGCATTGGGTACTATTTTGTTTTTTCCTTTTGGCTATGCACGTAAACTGCTTGTCACAATGCATTCGATATTTGTGTCTTGTTCAGTGATTCTCTTTTTTTATTCTGTTTACGGCAGATCCATCATCCCCTGGATCAATGCACCATGGAGGACACAAGTTTCATGAGGTTTTCCAAATGAAACAAGGACGCTATGATCTTCAATGTTCAAAGATTTCTGAAATGATGAAATCAAGTAGCTTAGATGTATTAATGAATGTTCGCATTTTCCATGGCTTTAATTTGGAACTGTGGTAATCTTTTGAAGTTTCTTTACAATGTCTTAAGCTTTTGTTTGATGCAGAATGCTCCTACGCAGTCACTGCTAAGTGTTGTAAATGGAATTCTAGATGAAAGTATTGAAAGAAAGAATGGTGAAATCCCTCAGGTACTTGAATATAAACAATTCAGACCATAATTGTACAGATGACGCATTCATTTGAACATTTACTGACGATAGCTACGATGATCAGCGTGTGGCATGCCTGTTAAGAAAAGTAGTGCAGGAGATTGAGCGGCGAATATCAACTCAAGCTGAGCATCTAAGAACTGTATGGTTTTGTTTAACTGAAGAAAATGCTAAATAGCAATTCTCAGATTCTGGTTTTGCGAGTGATTTCACTATTCTCGTGTGCAGCAAAACAATATTTTCAAAACTCGTGAGGAAAAGTACCAATCAAGGCTCAAAGTTCTTGAAGCCTTAGCATCAGGAACTGGTGAAGAAAATGAGGTATCATTTTTTTAACAAATTTAGACAGACTCATTGCTTGGGATCTTTTATGAATGTGTTATATCTTATACTCTTCTGATGAACTTAATCTTTTTGTCAAATTGCTTCACAACAGCTTCAACAGATAAAGGTACATTATACATTTTGTGTAATAGGACTCGCATGAAATTAATTTTGAGCTAGGATTTTCTGTATGTTAGACAGAAAAGTCAATGTGGGAGGAAAAGAAGAAAAACGAAGAAGAAGAGATGCTTAAGCTAGTGAAAGAAAATGATCAATACCACCTCGAAATTTCTGCGTTAAGACAAGAACTGGAGACAACTAAAAGAGAATATAAACAACAATGCTCGCAAATGGAAAGCCTAAAACTGGTCAGTACATTATACTGCAGGTTGATTTACAGGTGCATGACATGAATTTTTTTTATCTGAACGTGGCATTCTCTTCTATGATAGACAGAAAAATCAAAGTTGGAAGAACAGAAGAAAACTGAAGAGGAGGATATGGCCAAGCTACTGAAAGAAAAAGATCACTTCAATCATGAAATTTTTGCGTTAAGGCAAGAATTAGAGAAAGCTAGAGAATCATATGAACAACAATGCACGCAAATGGAAAGCCAAACGATGGTGGCTACAACAGAACTTGAGAGCAAGCTAAAGGAACTTGAACAAGAGGGTAAAGAGGCAAACAGTGCAAAATCTGCCCTTGAGGAAAGGGTTAAAGAGCTAGAACAAATGGGAAAAGATGCAAATACTGCTAAAATGGCTCTTGAGGAAAAGATAAAAGAGCTTCAACAAATGGACAAAGAAACTAAAACTGCTAATACAAGCTTTGAAGGAAAGATTCAAGAGCTTGAACAAAACCTGGTTAACTGGAAGAATAAGGTCAAAGATATGGAGGAAGAATCTGAGTCCAATATCCAAAGTTGGAGTAGGAAAGATCTTTCTTATAGACGGTTTATTGATCACCAGTCTCAGGCTTTACAAGTATGTTCATACGAACTGTTTGCTAGAATAATCATGGTATAGATTATGGTTGGCTAATTAAAAGCTGAATTCCAGGATTTGAGGTTCTATTCAAGATCCATCAAACACGAAATATTGAAGGTTCAAGAGAATTATACAGAACAGTTCAGCCATTTAGGTGAGAATAATCTAAATGGTGCTTTCCATTACCTTGTGAATTTTTGTAGTGTTTATAAATCAAAATCTGTCTCTCAGGAAAGAAATTGGTTGAACTTAGCAATGCTGCAGAAAACTATCACGCTGTACTCACTGAAAACCGAAAGCTTTTCAATGAGCTTCAAGAGCTAAAAGGTACTAATGATCATGTTTAATATTTCTGTTCAAAAATTTACAAAAGTTCTATGTAGCCCATAAGTTGTTGTGACATGCAGGAAACATTAGAGTGTTTTGTCGAGTGAGGCCTTTCCTTCCTGGACAGGGTGCACCAAACACAGTTGTTGAGTATGTTGGAGAGGATGGTGAATTGGTAGTTACAAATCCCAGTAGACCCGGGAAAGACGGTCTTCGCCAGTTTAAGTTTAACAAGGTGTATAGCCCAACTGCTACTCAAGGTGTTCATCTGTTGCCTATTCTAAGTTCTAACTCTTACACAGATATACATATGTTTTATTTTCGTTTCTGTTTTGTGTGATCTCTATGTGCATTCATAGTCCATGTCGAGACATAAATATATGTTGATATCATCTCTAAGTTCATTTGATATTTTTCATTCTTGCAGCTGAGGTCTTTACAGATATAAGACCGCTGGTTCGGTCAGTACTTGATGGCTACAATGTCTGTATATTTGCATATGGCCAGACAGGATCAGGGAAAACTTATACAATGGTAAGCCTTCATTATTTTTTTCTGAGAAAGATCTTATAGGAATAACACTGATGCTACCATCCTTCCTTTTCTTTCAGACTGGTCCAGACAATGCAAGTGAAGAAGATTGGGGAGTTAATTATCGTGCTCTCAATGATCTCTTTAAAATATCTCAATCAAGAAAGGGAAACATATCGTATGAAGTTGGGGTACAAATGGTGGAGATATACAATGAACAAGTGCTCGATTTGCTGTCTAGTGACAATTCTCAAAAGAAATATCCGTTTTCTTGATCTAAAATGCTCAGTTTCATCTATATTTATCGTTTCTACTTGCTAGTGTATAGCTATTATTTTTGTTTTCCTTGACCTGCACACACTAGGGATCCTATCTACAACTCAAGAAAATGGTCTGGCTGTGCCTGATGCAAGTATGTATCCTGTGACATCAACTTCAGATGTGATTACACTAATGGACATTGGACTACAGAATCGAGCCGTTGGTTCTACTGCCTTGAATGAAAGAAGTAGTCGTTCTCACAGGTTCTTCTTCATATTGATCCCGTTGAACCAAATACAAAAAACGTGTTTTCAACAGATCTAAAATGTTGTTACGCTGAATTATCTGTTTTCTAATGCAGCATTGTCACTGTTCACGTTCGTGGTAAAGATCTGAAGACTGGTTCTGTGCTATATGGAAATCTTCATTTAGTGGATCTGGCAGGAAGTGAGAGAGTAGATCGCTCAGAAGTTAAAGGAGACAGACTTATAGAAGCACAACATATAAACAAATCTCTCTCATCTCTTGGAGATGTGATATTCTCTCTCGCTTCAAAGAGTTCACATGTACCATACAGAAACAGCAAGCTCACACAGCTCCTCCAAAGCTCTCTTGGTTAGTAGAATTTGATCTAATAATACTCACATTTCATGATCGAGTAATATCATAACTCTGTTTCTATATAGGAGGACGAGCAAAGACGCTAATGTTTGTGCAACTCAACCCTGATGTTACTTCATATTTAGAGTCAATGAGTACCTTGAAATTCGCAGAACGTGTCTCTGGAGTCGAACTTGGTGCTGCAAAAACCAGTAAGGAAGGTAAAGATGTTCGAGACTTAATGGAACAGGTAAATGAACACATTTTCTTCTCCTAACTCTCTTACCAATAACCAAAGATACATGAATGATTCATTTGTTGTTTTACAGTTAGCGTCTCTCAAGAACACAATAGCAAGAAAAGACGAAGAGATAGAGAGGCTTCATTTGTTGAAGGACACTAAAGATGGGTATAATCATCAACCTCCTCAGAGACATCAAAAACCTATAATGAGAAGAAAAGGTTTAGGACAAGCCGATGACTCAGGAGCAGGAGAATATTCATCCCAACAATCAAGATACTCTGTTACTGACGGAGAGAGTTTAGCATCCTCCGTCGAAGCAGAGTACGATGAGAGACTAAGTGAGGTTACTTCTGATGCTACTTCTGTCGGAACGCAAAGATCCATGGATGTTGTTAGAAAACCGCCCAAAATTTCAGACAGGTTAAAAACCACTATTCTGTTTTTCAAACTGATTTTGTTAGTGAATAAACGTTTTAATTATCGATATAACTGCAGAGCTAGTAAGTCGATGAGTGCAAGATCATCAACGAGTGTAACACGACCACTTGATAAACTTCGAAAAGTTGCAACAAGAACAACATCGACAGTCGCTAAGGTCACGTCAGGCTTGACTTCATCAAGTAAGGGCGTATCGTCATCAAGTAAGCAAATTGAGAACCTTTACGATTTGATGAATATTCAAGTATATATCAATCACATTGATGAAGTTTGGCTTATTACAATGAGCTTTGTCTAATTAATATGTTTTGTATTCAGGCATCAAGAAGACAGGCAATGCTTCTACTTTGACGAAGTCTTCTAAACGGTGGGCGTAAATTATCTTTTATTTCTTGCTGCCATATCTTACACTACACGTAACACTGCACATATCAAATTTGTTTTGTTTTTTCACAAAATATTACGTACTTCTCTTTAATATTCAAACGGGACTAGAATTTTTGTAATATTTTGATGTGATATATGCACAAATTTAGTCAATAAAATGAACCCTATTACTCACTGATTATCTTTATGAGTTTTTTTTAAAACTAAATAATATTTTCTGATACAATTTGTCTTCTATAGAATACTAAAATAATTCGAAAGTTTTGAAGGCGGTATCTGTTTCATAGGAGTGACCAGTTTTTCCCTTATCTGGAGGATTTCATATATCTCAAGAGTTTATTTGATTCTTCTTCAATTTTTTTGGTTCTCCGTTTTCTAAAATTATAAGATAGATTTTTTCGCTTGTATTATACGAATTTTTTTGTAAACTTTCTTCATCTTCATGAATTACAATTTCAATATAAGAAGTGAAGTTTGTTGGCAAGAAAAATGAATACTCGAAGAATTCATTTGTTATGACTTTTTTGTTTTTTTACTTTGAATATAATTTCAGATTCGTGTGATTTGTGATCTCGTATATTTAATAAGAACAAAAATGCTATTCCACAAAATTTTATTTTCTTATATTACCAATCAAATAAATTGATTATTTCTCGTAAAATATTACATATCATCTAATATTGTGATTCCTTGAGTGTACGAGTCACCTAACCATATAAAGACAGAAACCTAATTAACCAAAAAAAAATTAAAAGTAAAAAGATGTATAATAAGAAAAGGAAAAGCAAAGAAAAAGTATAAAAGAACTAAAGCAATACACTGTATATCCCTATCTATTTATTCGATTATAAAACTTTATGTTACTTTTTTTGTGGGTATTGTCTAAAAGATCTCCTACAATATGAGGTGGAAAGAGGAAGGATTTGAGTGGGAAAAGAATAAAGGGTATATTCTGAAAATTTGATTAAAATAGTGGGGTCAATGTGGAGGAAAGAAAAGTGGTGTGGAATCTCTTTGAAGAGCTTTTCCATCTTGTATCATTTTAACTTTGCTCATCTTCTCTTCACACCAATGTAACTTCTCTTCATTTATATCTTTCATTCTCAATACTCTTGACACCACTTTCAAATCTATTAATCCCATTAATATCTCCATTTCTTCCTCTATACTCATCTTCTTTTTCCTCATGTATTTCCCTCCTCTACCAATCTCTTTCAACTTCATATATTTCTGTTCACAATTATATATCAACATAAAGATATTATGATTAGAGACACTTCATGAAAAAGGTGGTGAAATACTTTTAACTTAGATCCTAAATCCTATTAAACCAGGCTACACAGCTAACTAAAATCAAATTCTGTTAAAAAGACTCTAAAAGTGAATATTTAACCATTTGATCAAAAACATTTATTCGTATATAACATGATTTACTAATGATATAATTTAGAAAAATTAGCAATATTTATTATAACAAATTAATATATGGATGTTGAAATATTGACCTTTGTGTTGACTTTTTTAATGAGATGGACATGGGTTGGATCAACGGAGCCTCGTTTACTTCTCCCAAAGAAAGCATTTATGAGTTTTTGACAAGGCTTCTCTTTATCAGCTTTGAGAAAGTTCATGAATGTTCTTATGCAATCTTCCATTATCATCAAAAATGAAGCTGAGGATATCCTCGACTTGAAACCGTCCTCTTTCTCTTCTTCTTCTTCTACTTCATCATCCTCCTCGTAATCTATCCAAACAAAGAAAACAAGAGATTATAGAATCTTACATTCGAGTAACTACTATACCTACAAACATACTCTTTATGCTACTTATTCACCTTGGTATTCTGGAACAAGAAGCAATTTAGGAGCAATAGTTCGCATTCGGGCATAAATTTCTGGTCTCCTTCCATGTTCATAAGGCTCATTTTCGACGTATCTTTGTAATAGAATGTGAAATGTTCGGAATTGGTCGGCGATTCCGGCGGGACATCCAATGTCGTTGAATCTTTGTTGCTTGGATGATCTTTTCCTCTCGAAGTTTTTGTAGTTCCAACTTAGAGCTTCCCATGTTAGACATATCTGTGCTACGTACGCTGATTCTAGTTCCACGTACGGGTTTGGTCTCGACACATTGTTACCTGGATGTTGTTGTGTCTTCCTGTGTCCATTTGATGTTAACTTGTGAACTATCCTCTCCGAGATTGATCTTGGCTCTACCATGATTGACTTCAACGATTCTAGTAATGGACAAAAATTATAAAATACAAATCAAAATCTATACAAGAAAGTCTAAAATTTTCGACCCGGAATCCAAAGCAGTTGAAATTTTATGTGGACTTCTCTATGCAAACAACCTATCAATTCACTCTCAAAACCTAGTGCAAGAGAGGAAGATTGTCACATACTTATACATTGTACATAATGTTAAAAATTTCAAATGTGAGATATTTTGACACTTTGTTGTATAGTTGAAACTTCTATACGTAATCTCAGCGGTTTTGGGATCAATCAGAATATATATATTGAACATTAATGGTGCAAGATTCTAGAAATGCATAAATGTATAGTATAATATATGATGAGTTTACCTGTTTCGTGGAGCTTTTGAGCAGAAATTTTAGTGAGAAAAGTCATTTCTTCGTCATACTTTTGGAAGACAGTATAAGATTCCCAATTAGGGCAACTCCGGCGAGAGGAAGAGGAGAAAGGGTCATCGTTCTTAACAGAGTTTCTCCAATCCGATGAGCTTTTTGACGTTGACTCATTCGTGCATGACGACTCTCCGAATATCTCTCCTCTCTCTTCTTCTTCTTCTTCCTCTATTTCCTCTGCTTTGATCTTATTCATGGCAAAGACCAACGATGGCTGTATCTCTTCCTCATCCTTCTTGATTCCTCCATTAAAAACAAACTCTACTCCTAGCCAAGTAGCAAACAAATAGAACTACGGTTAGCTAACCGGCCGGTTTATCATTTTTATTTTTCACATATATCGACAATATCCGATTTATAACCTATATTAATTCTCCAAATTCCAAATCTATCACGCCGAACTACTAAATATTACATGGTCACGTGAATTATATACTACCTAATTAAATTTGGATACAAGACTTTATCTTTTGAGATTTTTTCATTGTTTATTCAAGAAATCAGTGAAATCAAGTAATTACCTTGTAGAAAGAAAGAAAACAACTTTTAATTTGCATGTGAAGAAAAATAAAAGCATGCGAAGAGATGAGTAGGAGAAATCATAATACCATTGTATGCTTTGTCATTGAACACCAAACCACTTTGCAAACGTGAGGGACCACGAGGACTATTAGTATTTGGTTGCTTACGAACCAAATCCTCGACGACGTCGTATCGTGACACTCCTCCAACCTCTTCATCTTCCTCATCAATATCACAACAATCGTCATCATGAAGATCTTCGACGCCACCATCCTCATCTTCTATCGATGATTCGCTGAGATAAGGAGAAACATTGGCAGAGGAAAAGTGTTCTTCTGTGTTGGAATCTTGATCATTTTCTTCTTCTTCTTCTTCGTGTTTATAAGTTTGATGGATATTTATGAACTCCTTCCTGTGTTGATTATCTAGATTATTGTAAAACACTAAAGATTCTCCATCGTCTCCTATATCAGCTATCAAATGATCAGGATCTTGATCTCCAGATATCACATGGTAACTTGTATTACACGACATGTTGAATGCTTCTTCTTCTTCCTCCTCTTCCTCTTCTTCTTCTTCTTCATCGTAAGACCATGCCGCCGAATCATTTCCATCTTCATTCCTACATGACAAGAAATTCTATTTGAAACATTCCTACAACAAATTTTATTTTTGTGAGTGATAAGCAAACACGACTAATCATACAAGAAGTTTGTCTAAGTATATGCTTAAATCCAAAAAACAAGGAAATATATATGAAACTATTCATAAAATGAATATGTAAAGTAAGCATATATGGAGGGGCCGGAGACCTATGGAGGAGAGGATAGCCGCCGATAAAGTCGAGGAGGTTAAGGAGGAGGGAGACGGCGGAGTAGAGGAGGATGAGGAGAAGAAAAAAGGATGTTGAGAGATTAAGGAAGAAACTTGCTAATGCTTCTTCATTTGTATAACATTGCATTTTATTCAAATCTCTTTTTCTGTCTTTCATTTATCTTCTTTTTCTATCTTTCTTCTTCTTCCCATCAAATGGAAAGAGAGAGTTCTTCGGCTACAAAAAAACTCAAAAGCAAAGTTTGTGTGTTTTACCAATATAAAAAAATAAATGATGTGGTTGTGTTGAGTGCTTCTTTCTCTCTTTTATTTTTCTCTACTTTTTTGTTATTGGTTTATAATTTCACATTGATTTATACATGTTTATAAATTTGGACTTCTATTTCCCTTGAGACAAGATTATACGCCTACTCATTCCTTAATGGACATGCTAAAATTATACCAATTGCCAAGTCTATAAATATTGACTCTCTTCATTCCATTTTATATGTATGATTATTAATAAAAATTATAATTATAGTTGTAAGATTCTATGGTAATGAGATAGATGAGTTTTAACAAAATGATATATTTATACAAAACTTGATATTAATTAATTAGTAGAACATGGTGGGAGATGAATGTTGTAGAAGACTTGTATTTACCAGAAAGAATAAGAAATAAAAAATAAAGTGGATGATGTTTACCGACTTACTAAAGGCAAGAATCCAATAAATAAATAAATAATGGATGGAAACAAAAATTAAAAGAAGATCACTGCATCAATAAGAAAGTGAAGACGCCAAAACCGTATCACACGTTTCTCTAATGTATAAACTTGTGTTCAAGCTTTTACTTTTCCAAAATATATATATTATATGCATGTTAGTGTACACAGAACCGGCCCGGAGCATAGGCCATCTAGGCAAAAGCTTAGGGCCCAAAACAATTTTTTATTAAGGGTTTAGGGTCTAAATTCTTTTCAATTAGGGACCAAAATTTTATTTTCTTTTAATATTGCCTAAAGCCTTTCCTATTGTTGGACCGGCTCTGGGTGTACATACAATCAACATGGGACATGTAAAAAAGATCTATAGATTTCATATATCTAACGTAAGAAATCTCAGATTTTTTTTTGGGTCAAAAATCTTAGAATTTATGAGATGAAAAAGAAATGTCTTTTATCAAAAAAAAAAGAAAAAAAGCAAATATAAAGGTTTGGTCCATTTTTTTATTAGGCCCATAACTAAACAAATTGGGTCATTTTGACATTATATGGGCTTTGTTATATTGCGAGGCCCAGTTATGTTCTCTAGTTCGCTCGTATTCGCTTCTAAAGCGCACCGAGAAACTTTCAGGTTACTCACGGTTGCGACTACCGACGAGGACAATGGCGAGTAAGCAGATCGGCGGAGACGGAGGTTTACCGGCAAATCTCGCCGGAATGACAAAAAGTCAGCTCTACGACATTATGTCTCAAATGAAGGTTCTTTGTTCTTTCTTTTCTCCATTAGCGGCTACAACTCTTTCTCGAGTTTTAATCCTTTTAAGGATTTGACAAGAGAACAATTGTTTTTTTCGTGTTTCGAGTTCTTAATTTCGTCAATCGAAATCTGATGGTGCAGACGTTGATTGATCAAAATCACCAACAAGCAAGGGAGATTTTGATTCGGAACCCTGTTTTGACGAAGGCCCTTTTCCAGGTTCTTCCTAAATCCCCCAATTTTCTTTCTTAATATCTGCACTTCCTGCGGTCTAATAAGCATGAGGACTTGATTCGTAGCTTCTCACTTAGAGTATTTTGCTTGGACCTCTTTGGATATTAGTATTGTTTAGAAGGAGTTGGGTAGGAATTAGGGGTTTGTGTCGCTGTTAGACATGGACAATAATTAGGTTTATGCTTAGGCACTACGACTGTATCAAAAAAATTCATTTAGAGTTAGATTTCAGACTTGTACATGATGATGATGGTATAGTTGTTACATGCCAGGCACAAATCATGCTCGGAATGGTTCAGCCTCCTCAAGTGGTATGTAGTTGTATCATTATAAAACAATCTTCTGAAGTCATTTTGGTTGTAGGGTTTATACATGCATCTTAAAATTTCACAACTCTGTCTATCTAGATTCCGAAAGTTGAGCCACAAGCCACGCAACAACCTCAACAATCTATCCCGCCAAAGCCAAATGTTCAAGCTCATATGTCTTCTGTTCAAGAGCCAGCAGCTACGATGCAGTCTCAAGCCCCAATTAGAAAACACACAACGCCGCAACCAATGCCTATGCCTCCTCCGCCTTCTGTTTCTGCAACTAATAATGCTCCATCACAGCCTCGATTTTCGCATCCCCAGCGTCAGGGACATCTAAATCCTGCTGTTACTTCTTTGTCTCATCCACAGTCTTCTCAACTTCAAAGTGCGCCCCCTTCGGTTCCCCTTCATTCAACATCCCAACAACCTCCTTTTCACCATATGGATATACCAGCTTCCTCGACCCAGTTGCAGCAACAATCAATGCACTCAAGCGGAGGTCCTCATTTGGCTCAACTAAAACCTAGACCATATCATCAACAGTTTGGGCCATCTCAGACTGGTCCAAACGCTGGGTTTCAGCACCATGTCGCACCTCCTCAGCATTCTCAACCCATGTTTCATGTGAGTCAAGAGTTATGAGTAGCTCTTACCAGATTTTTTTTGTTTCCCTCACTGTGATCTTGCGTTTCGTGACTGACTAGAGCTTGTTATTTGAGCCACTTCACAGTCAGGCAACAGACCCACTGCTTCTGGTGGACCTCAATTCCCGCAGGGACAGTCACATCTGCCTAGTCAGCCACCATATCAGGTATCTATTCTCTTAATTTCAGATACTTCTAGGAAGGAGGTTAATTGGAAATTATGCAGATTTTAGATTTTCTTTTGGTTCTCACCACTTGTAATCTTGTCTATTGTTTCAGGGAGGAGGTCAATATCGTGGAGACTACAACAATAATCACCTAGGAGGACCGATGGCTGCAGACAGAACTCCTTGGATGGCTGGCCAATCAGAGAGCTCAAACATTTCTCATCTCCCAGGCTTAGGACCGGTGCCTTCACAAACCCAAGTAGGGCCTGGAGGCGGACCACCACCTCGCCCTGCACCGGTAATTTACTTCCCAATGTCAACTGAAGAACGCACCCACTTTGATCCGCTAGTGCTTTTAGGATATATATATCCATGTCTCGATGATTGTGTTGTACTATCATATTAATCCTCCCCCTTAAGTCGATCGGCTCAACACATTCCTTTACAGTAGAGTTGTAGTGTGTCTTTTGGCTGAATTCGAAATGACAATATCTGATCACAGAGCAAAGAGCTTTGTTCTTCTTGTTGATGACTGAGTTTATCTTATATTTGTGCAGATATCTGCAGAGATGGAGAAGGCATTGCTTCAACAGGTGATGAGCCTGACGCCAGAGCAGATCAATCTGCTGCCACCAGAACAAAGAAACCAAGTCCTTCAGCTTCAACAGATTCTCCGACAGTGAAGTTCCGATACGATCACTTTGTCTCCCTATTAATACTTAGAAGAGACAAGTTTCGGATCATTTGTAAAAAGGAAATATAATTAGATTGTTTCGAGTTAAGGTATCACTTCATACTTTAGTTATATCCCTTGAAGAATATTTATGTGTTCTTCACTTTGATTGTATTGTCCTCCCATTTTCACAATTTCGAAGTCTTCTTTTCATATGTTTTTTATCGTAACAAGCCCATCCAGAAATCATACCCATCAGTCATAGAGAAACAGAAAAAAATAGAAGAAAGAAAGAAGAGATGGTCGATTTGAACATTTCCACCCCATGTTTGCTAGGTGCTAGTCGGGCGGTTGGGTTGGGTCTAACGAGTTACTAAAAAAGCAGAGACTAATCGGAGTACACTGGGAGACTAGTTTTTTTACTGTTTGAATTTAGCTTGAGTTAGTTTGAATTTAAGTTGGCAAAAAAGTTGAAAAACATATGGTTTGTCATGTATTGAATGGTTCTCCTAGACTAATTCAGTTGAACCGGTTTTGATGAATTAATTAAATGAACCACCAAATTGATATTGATTAACAAAGAACGATGGTATCCTCTTCTTCACTGTCAAAACCAAAACAGAGAGAAGGGAAATGAGAGATCATCATAGAGCTTGAGAGAGATCATTGGGATTTTCTTGGTTCTAATTCTCTCTATATTATTATTCTTGGTTGATCTAGGTTTGGTTTTTATCCTAACGAAAAGGGTGAGTGTGAGTGAGATCATGAAGTTTTTATTGCTTGTTTTCATGATTGATTTGGGAGTAAATCGGGATGATCTATGTTTACGTTGATGATGAATGAACTTGATTTAGTCAGATTTAGTCTTAAGCTCTCAATTTTTTCTCCTCATTTGAGGTTAGGCAATCACATTTAGGGTTTGTTAAAATCCTAAATTTGGTTCTTTGAGTTTGATTCATGAAAACGCCGATTAGTGATATTCTTCCGACAACACGGCAAAAACTCGGTCTACCATAGAATGACACTGATCACCTCTTAGTCGCCACGGTTGAGCTCCGTCTAACGCTTATTCGGCTGATTACTCGGTTAAGCGTCCGATATTTAGAACACGGCTTCCACCTAATGATATAGAACCAAATGACATAATTGATGTTCCTAAATTATCTAAAATATATGGTGTCCAAAAGCCTTGCTCAGTTTTAGTTCAGGACCAACCTATAATATATTATGCCTAAAAACCAGAAGAAAATGATGCCCATATATAGTAACAAACAATAGAAGAACGAAGAGAAAACAGAATTCGAACACTTTCACCTAATGATATAAATGACATAACTGTTCTTGATGCTTCGAAATTATCTAATACCTAAAACTTTTGCTTCATCAGCTTTCGTTCAGGGCCGATCTATAACATATCATGCCTAAACCCCATCCAAAAATGATACCCCTGAAACAAAAAAATAGAAAAAAGAGGAGAATGTTGGATTCAAACCCTTCCACCTAATGATATAGAACCTATGGTCTACAGCAAATGATATATAACTGTTATTGATACTCCTAAATTGTCTAAAATATTTGGCGCCTAAATTCTTTCCTCTGTCTGGATTTAAACTTTTAATTCCACCTAATAAAATAGAACCTAACCATTACACTAAATGTTGTAACGGTTATTTATTACCGTGTTTTGTATTTTGTAACTTGTTAATTATATGAAATTATAGAATAATATGCAATATAATACGCCATTGCTATCAAAATTATAAAATTATAATAATAATATATTAAATTGAAGTTTTTGTGATGAAAAGTTCAAATCTATTATTAAAATTATGAAAACTATGTCACCTGAAAACTCAAGAAAATATGTATGAATGTTACATGATCTATTAATAATTATGATTTCACTATATATGGTAAAGTCAGTGTTAACCCGTGTGGCGTTAGGTGTACTAATACTTTCTAAGGATTTTCTTTTCGTTTTTAAATGTAGTGGAAGCATGTATACTACTGTTGTACTTATTAAAATTGTTTTAGTACATGTGTTGAAATATTAGGAAAGTATTAAGATAGCTTAAAGTGGAACTGAAGATTTTGTGGGTTAAGTGTCTTAAGACTTAAAGACTTGAGAGTTCAGAGAATAAGAGATTTGAAGAGCTAACAACTCCTCCACATTCAAAATGAAATGGATTCACTTCCAAATGTGATGGTGGTTGGTGGTTCCCACAATGTTGGATCCTTGAACTTGCCCATATTTGTTCTCTCTTCCACCAGATGATGCGATCGTCAAATCCATTAATAGAATATTTGTTGGTCCCAAATAATTATTTGTTTCCCAAAACTATCCTATTGAACAATATATATAATATTGACCTATAATTTGTTTGAAGGTTTTACCATGTAAATGAAGCTCAAAATTTATATATTTATAAAAAATTAGAAAATTTGGATTCTTTTATACGTGGATCATTTTCAAAAGATAATAAAAATAGTAACAATCAGCCACTACGCAATTGAACTATTACAATAGTAAGCATTTAATTTAATTTTTATAAATATATGCAATAAGAGGGAAATGAATAGAAAGCCCCACATATATTGTTTCTATATATCTTTTTTGGGGCAACTAATGGTCCATTTCAAGCTGTCCTCATTGGTTTCCATTGATGTATGCATTGCATCTACACTCTCTTTTCTTTCTTTTTTTTTATCCTTATTTATATCCAAATTTTATCTTCTGCTTTCGACTAATATATTTTCAATTTAATCAATATTCATCTTTAAAACCATAAACTAAGGCACAACCGTTTTGAGAGCAACACATGTCAATGGAGTCCACTTCTATTTTTTGGAGTTTTCTCTTTACATTTTTGACCATTTAAGTACTTATCCAACTTGAGGAAAAGATAACTATTTTATCAATATATATATATATATATAACAAATGAATCTGCAAAAACTGATTCATAATCTAAATCTTCCAACTCTAAAATTTATTATATGTAACTATACGATTTTTTAAAATCGAACTATGATGTGCATATATATATATATATATAATAAATGAATCTGCAAAAACTGATTCATAATCTAAATCTTCCAACTCTAAAATTTATTATATGTGACTGTACGATTTTTTTTAATCGAATTATGATGTGCGTGTATATATATATATATATATATATTATTTATTAATAATATCACAACCCTGTCATATTTTAGGTGCTTTGTTTAGTTGAAATCATAGGATAGAATGTAGGGAATGTATGATATTATTCAATTTTTAAATTCAAATTATGAGATGGAGAAAGCTAGGACAAACTAATATAGATGATTTGCTCAAAGAAGAATAGATACTTAGAATTTCACAAATGTTCAACCCAATCATTATATGATGAATAGGGAACATCCATCAGATTCATGATGTATGAACCGCATTCATGCAATGAAACAAAATTTAAACCTATGTTTAGATATTCGATAAATACAAAAATAAAAATTGAAAAAAATATCTTTGGTTGCTTCAAGTGGACAATTAAACACGTCCCTTCGAAATATGCAATCCACAATCTTCAACAAATTGCATCAAACCTCTCTTTGTCATTGTTTTCGTTTCGGAGACATGCATCATTATGTCTTTCTTTCTTTCGATAGTAACAAGTTAAGGGTAATATTGTCATTTTAGCTTTCTACTACTGCTCCTGAGGTCCAAAGTCCAGTTGCTGTTTTGAGTTTATCATCTTTGCTTGTCTTTATTCGATCAAAGCTACTGATGCCATCTTTAATCTCCATTGTTGTGAATATATACAATTCTGAATTTTTAATATTATATTTCTTTTTCGTGACTTGATGACTCTTGTTTTGGACGTTATAGGCTTCCAGGCTGTGGTTGATTTTAAAGTTTTGATTTCAAATTGTCTTTTTTTTTCTTAAATTAAATAATTAACTAACGATGAGTTGGTCCAGTTAGTTGTCACAAGGGTCTTTGAGATTCACAAGGTACATGTTCGATTTATATTGGGAAAGAATTATTTACATGGTCTGATCCCGTATATGGAAATGTATGGGCTAAAGGTCCAAAACCTCTAAATCTACTAAAAAAAGTTAAATAATTAAAGAGGTTGTGGGTTTCGCGTATGTAAATATATGTAGTTATCATTCTACGTAGACAATTCAATGACTGTTCATGTCTAATATTACATTAAACTAATCATATTAGATATGTCATTACATATATATTTTAAGTAGCAATTTCAATATAACATTCCTCGTTACTATTGTCTAAACACTAAACAAATCATAATGTCAACATAATGGTGGGATCTTACAAATTTATGTCTAAATTATGGTGGGTGTTTTTACTTTTGTGCAAAAAAAATTTAGGAAGTTTTCAGTTTAAATTTTTTGAAAAGAAATATTTTTTTATTTTAACGGTGGTCAAGTAAATAAATTACAACTTAAATTTTATAATATAGATTCACAGAAGTTTGAATATATTCTTGTTAGGAATTTAGAACACTGCATCTGAAGTAGTCGGTTCTAAATTTATTTGAATGATGCGGGATCCTACTGATATATCGTCGGAAATCTCAATCATTTTAAATTTAGATGTTTAACATAATATGTAAATGTTTAATTTCATATTCATAAAATTATTAGTCGAATTTGCTAGAATTACCTTCAAAATGAAAAAAATGATTGGGTATTGTGATGCTAGCTCATTCATTGTGAAACTTTTGTGCTCATCAGTAAAATTTTGATAGGCCTTAATCTAATTCAGTTCCAAATACTTATTTTCTTTAAAGATGTTCATCAAACATTCGCCGTTTATTCCATCAAGATGAATTCATGCAGTATATATATTTGTAATGTTGAAATTACACAAGTATACACATCATAAGGCATCGAAATTCTTAGAAATTACATCTTTTAAGTATATTTTAAATCCAAAAATAAGAAGAAAATTAGAAAGACAAAAAAGGGAGAGCAAAAGACAAAAGTCAAAGGGTCCATGATGATGAATGGAAGACAGAATTCCCATCCCTCCCTTGCCCCATTTCCACTGCCTCACGTGCCTTTGCCTTCTACACATTTTAAACATATTATTTAATCACACCAAACCATCAATATATAATACTTTAATTTAGAAACAAATTGTAGCATACCTCAATCATATTTTTATTATTACAAAATTTTAATCAAAAGTTTGGAAATTCTATTTATGTACCTGCATAGATTCAACAGCATCTGTCTCTGAGTTAAAATCATAATACGAACTTGCTGCTGTTAGCTTCATTGATAAAAACTGAGTTCACGTAAAAAAGCAAAAACCATATAAGTAATTATAGAAAGGATATAATAATTTATAATTTCAGAGAAATTAATTAGTTATTATTTTTAGACCTCGACTTGATTTTGCAAGGACTGGACATAATTAATTATCTCATCCAGCATAGTAGCCATTCCCATTGTCTGTATTTTCGAATATATATCAATAAAAAGGTAAATTAATAAATTATTAAAGCATAAACACAAAAAAATGTTAATTAATATTTAAGATCTCATAATTAATTACCTTATAACATCCAGGGACTATATCTTGCAAGCATTTCAATCTCTCATTTATCCTCCCTCTTCGAACCTGAAATTAATATTATGAAAATTATATTAGCTCATAATTTTCATTATATGATAAATGATTAATAATCAAATATTAAATATGTTTAATTATATAATCAATTTTACCCTCTCAGCTATGCTGTGGCTATCAGTGGCTTGACCTCTTCTGGCTCTAACATGAACAACTTCTCTTTCTTTCTCTTCTACTCTATTCTTCAACTTTTTTCCTCTCTTCGAAGAACTCTGTTATTTCAATTAAATATATAGTAAGAATAATATATATGTTTGTGTTTAAAATTAGGGTTTTGAGGTTAAAGAAATACATTTTTTCTTCCATTTAAGGAAACTTGAGGAGACGAAGTAGAGATAGTTTGATTAGAGACACTATTCTCTGATGAAGAGACAGCTTCCATAGGTGTTTTTCTCTTTTTGGTATCGACTCTTGAAGAAGACTCTTCGTTGTTGTGAATATTAGAAGGAATAAAAATCCCTTGATGAAGATTATTCTCAAGAGATTTTCCGGGAAAACTAGGATCAGGGAATTGATGAAGATGATGTAAGAAAAAAGAGTCAAGAGAAGAAGAGAATGGAGGAAACTGATGGAGAGTGTTGTTGAGTTCTGCTAATTGTGTTATGGGATCGTTCATTGTGAATGACTGAAAATCAGAAGAGAGATTCGCCATTATTGAGTTTTCAATATGTTTGAAAGAAAATAATAATATTATAAATATTTTGGAAAATAGGGAAAAATGAAGAGTGGCTATTTTGGAGCCAGTGAGGTTTCGTTTATTTATAGAGGCACTGTTTTTTTTTTCTAATTTTGTTTTTGTGAAAAAAATAAAAATGAAAGTGAAAGTTATGGGAGATTTGTAATAAGTGGGGTCCATTTAATTTATCAGGAGATATATCCAATTTGAAAAAATGATGGTTTCCATTGGTAATCGCATAATAATGTATAATAATGTAATGTAATGAGATTTTGCCAATTAGCATAATGTGAGTAATGACATATATAATTTAATGCAATTATGCAACTTTTTTTTTCGGCCTAATAATTTACAAAGGAAAATGTCATTAGGCAAACAAACAAGTTTTTATTGCTTTTTTGCTTAATGATAAAAAAAAATTAAATAGTCTAATATTTATATGCACTAATACTACTTACATACACTAATAACAAAATATAATACACACTGAAGAAGGAAATGTAGGTCGATACATGAAGATTGTAAGAAATAAAATTGCATCTATGATTTGGGTGTCACAACATCATTAGATATTTTTTGTCATGAATGTATTAAAATTAATTATAAAAAATAAAATAAAAAATGTGTTATTTTTTTAATATTTCTAAAATATTCAAATATTAAATATATAATTTAATTTTATAAATTATTAGGTTTCAAAATATAAGAAATATTTATAATATAATAAAAACTTATTAGGAAAACTAATAGTTGAATATTAATAATATTAAATTATATTATGTTATTCAGCAGAAGTTATGCCAATCGCTATCTGATTCTGCCAAAATTCATTCTACAATATATCATTCTGCAAGTTTTTGTTCTACAATTTTTATTCTTCAAATTTATTTTATTTATGTCATTAGGCGATTATGCAGTTTTACCAATTAAAGCTAATGTTTTTAGTAAATTTGTCATCAACCACTAGACTAATCGCCACATACAAAGAAAGAATTCATCTTAAAAGATCTCAAAAAGTATTTATTTCATTATGGCAGTCTTTTATTTTCTGCTTTTTTATTGTATTCTTAATTGCTATCGTGACGAACGAAAGAGTCGTGAATAAATAGTTGTTATTGTCTGTTTTTGTGTCCATATTAGTGTACATAACTAATGGTGATCTTCAACTCTTTCCATTCGGGAAATAATTCATCTTTTTTGGACTTAATATTCTAGGTATATCTAGTTATTCCATCGATTTTTATAAGGAAGATGTTAGCGGAATTGAAGAAGAGAGATTACGAAGATGATGAGCAAAAGAAAATGTTCGTTAAAACTTCATTAAATTGATAACAGAATACAGATCATTCATTTATAATAGAATGATATTCGGTTAAGCTAAACCGAAATGAATTGAGTTAAACCAACAATGGTTAAACTAATACTCTAATAGAAGATTTAGGTGAATAACATGTATTTGAAAACTAATTAAGTAAATGACATAGTATTCTTTAAAATTAAGTAAATGACAATGATCTAATTGTTTGTTTATACCAAACTAACCTTAAAAAATTAAAGAAAATTAATCTTTTTTCATTTGGGGATAGAAGTGGGGACAACACATCACATGTGGGGACAATGCATTTAATGCATTTAATGTTTTGTTTCCAAATTTATTAACCGTTAATACATATATTATCTGATAACTGGATAATTACCAGATAAAATAATAGTTATCAGTTAATGATGATGGCTTAAATAAGTATCTTGGGGCTTAAATACTGATGGTAACTATTTTGAAAGCTTAGGTCAGTAGATAACGAAACTAGATAATTATCAGATAAAATAATTATTATCAGTTAATAATGATGGCTTAAATCAGTATCTTGGGGCTTAAATAATGATGGTAATTGTTTTGGGAGTTTAGATGAATAGATGACGGGTAAGTTAACTGATAATTAGATAGTTATCGGATACAATAATAGTTATCGGTTAAAATAAAAGTTATCGGTCAAATCATTTTCATCTTCTTTGTGGGTAAAGCTAATCTGCAACTCTAGCTATAGCTATTGTTGATAATTTACAAAATTATAACGAATCTACAAAATAAAAGTCGTCAAGAGAGGGTGCGCGTTCAAAAGGTTAGTAAACATTCACAAATTCCACTCGAGGCTGACGATAATGTGGCCATTATTTTGAATGAGAGTTTTATAGATTTAGTTGAATCTTGATTAGCACCCATTGTCCTTTAACTTTTACTTTATCTGCTAACTAATATATTATATGCTAACAAATATATGATCTGTTAATAAATATTTTATCCGCTAATTCGATAACTTTTGTGAACCAGTGAGTCATTTTTGATTCAGTGAGTTGGACTCTGTTCGAATCTATACTCTAGATAAACAATGATGAAATCCCTAATAAACAATGATGAAATTAATCTCAACTCTTGGCAAATTAAGTACATAACTTTGAATAGAGGTTCATGGAGATTGAAGAATCAAAAAGGTATGAAATATTTTCTAACATTAACCTAACAAGCCATAAATCTGAGATATGAGTTTAAGCAAATTAATATAGAAAAAACAAAGATTACAATATACATTCACTAGTAACAAACCCATCACAAAAAATCGAAGAAGAGACTAAGAACAATAGCTAACGATCAAAACTTCGATTTCAATTTCTTATTTGACTTTTGTTCTTTCTCTCTAAAAAAGAAAGAATAGATTAAAAAAAAGAAGAGAAAATGAAAAAGATAAAGAAACCGAGCTCAAAACTAAATACATAAAATTTTTATGTTAGTTACTACAATTTCTCTTTTTATAAATATAGGCTGTATTTCTCCCTTGATTAATTAATGAATATTTTTCTAGTAATAATAAAAACTAAATGTATTATAGATACCATTATTAGTCAGTAATATTTTTTTTTCTTCGTTCCAAATGATGGAATTAATTTTCACGACAAATAATTTATAAGTTTGAAGACTTAATATGAACCAGAATGATCTGTATTTTTTTCTTTACATGGGAGATTTATCATGACTCAAAACTTAGATTCAAAAGTTTGTTTTCAAAATTTTCTATCTTTCTAATTCCTCGTATATATATACTAGTTCGTAACTATGTGAAATACAAATTAATAAAAAAAACTATGATAAATACATGAAAATATTGTATTTATGCAAATTTTTCTTCTTAGCTTCCAAATCCAATATTGTTAACAAAAAATAATAATTGTAAACTTAATACATGGATCTTCATCGGTTTCATCGCATTATCTATACAGGTTAATTACTTTAGCGGTTTAGCTAGTACTAAACACTTGTGAAAGAAAAAGAAAAACCATAAAAAGTTTTTTTTTTTTGGTTTAAAAAACAATAATAAGTTGTGGTAAGAAAGATTTTAAGAATACTTTTGGTTGATGATATTCACTGGTTTGAATAGTAATATATATATTAATTTTTAATAGCTACCTGTTTATATTTGGTTTCTTCAGACTAGTAGTAAAACACGTTTTAAAAGTACTACAGAGTTAGGTTCCTATGAAACTTAAAGTAAATAGTTGTTCGACTCTATATCAATCTATAACCAATATTAACCACAGACACAAATCACATTCAATTGCATAATGCATTCAAGATATCTAACTTGTTGTTTTGAAATTTTGACCTTAAGCATTCCTATTTTCAATATACTTAACTAATTGACACACCCGAATATTGGTAACAATCATAAAGCCAAGTCTTTTTTAATTTTCAAAGCTAGAAGATTGTGAACGAGTCTCACTCTTAATAGGGTTGGGCTAAAATAGCAGAAAATTCAAAGTTCAAAAGATGAATCTAACTTGGTTTGAAATTATACAACTAATGAAGCATATAAGCCAAAACCAACTTAAAGGAAGAATTCAAAGGCCGACAAAACTGAAGAAAACAGAAACCAGAAACAAGATGTTATGCTTCAACACAACACTTTAAATGACATACCAGGGCCAACTGAGAGTGTCTTTGGGCCTGAATAATGATACAAATTTATTTATTTTAGTAAATTAACAAAAAAATTTTTTTTTATCTCATTACATGCATAATTGTAATAAATAACAATTTTTTTTTTAGTTATACAGTAATTATGCTGGTGCAATTCTTTAGATGAAAATTTTGAAAGTTTGAAATTATGGTATCTAAGGTAATTTAGATTTCTCAAAAACTGGTATAGTCTACATCATACTCAGCTAATCGGCAAAATATATTTGATTAAATGGTAAAATATCTATTTACTTTTGTATACTGAAAATTGATTGGTGTAATCCGCATAATAGAATTTAGAATTTCAAAAAATTTAAGGTTACGGATTGCATTTTGTTGATCTAGACCAACAAAACTAAATGTTATTAAGAAATTGTCAAACAAAAGTTTGGAAGACATATATAAGATTTTGTTTGCTAATTAATTTATATCAAAACTTATCAAGATCTTATATATATAACGATCAATAAACATATATAACCAAAGTCTTCCTCTTTGTATCTCTCTATACAAGAGAATGGTGGATTTGCATGTTTTGATTTAAAATTCATCTTCCTTCGGCGAAGGAAGACATGGAAATGGAGGTTCTCGAGTACTCCTCAACGGCGATATTCCTTCCACTACTTCTTGTACTCTTTAAGCTGTTTGGTTCGCTCCCGGTTAATCCAGTACTTTTTGAACCGGCTCCTGTACAGGTCGTGGTACTTGTAAAGCCGCCTCCTCTACGAGCTTGGAGTCCAGGACGACCTGGTTTAGGCATTTCGAATGAATCACTGGATAACATTAGATGAACCTTGTTCATATCCGGTCTGTTTGATGTGATTTGTTGACAACACAATAATCCTATAAGGAAACATGTGGCTACTTCGTCGCGGTTGTATACTCCTGCTAGAGATTGATCCACCACTTCCAGAATTCTTCCTTCTTGGTACATTTTCCACGCCTGTACCCAATATAAATTCCGGTTATCGAGTCAGACCAATTCTTAATTATTCCTAGGTTAGACAAGAATTTTTATGGAATACGAACAATTTTTTGAATTTTCTTGCACATAAAACCATACTAAATGGACGCAACAGGAAGTATAAATTGACTAATTAAGTAGTATAATATATTTTTGAGAATTTCTACTCAATTTCAATTGATTTCGGATATATGATAATTTGGTTGAACCATTCATAAAACCGTCAAGACTTACTAGACCTTCGACGGATATTATCTATAAAATTTCATCGAGAAATCCATTTAGATTCTCGACGTATTCTCGAAGTATTCCCGACAACCTAATCCAGACAGAAGAATTATGTAACTTCACACATTCAGAGTTTTGATGATTCCATTAGTCTGGTATAATGAGGATTAGAACCGAACTATAGTGGCAAAGCCGAACCGGTAAAAGTTATGATTGAAACGTACATAGCTTAAGAGATCAGCCATTTCTGGTCCAAGACGAGAGTTTTGGTTCTTCCTTCCGCTAACTATCTCCAAAACCAAGACTCCAAAGCTAAAAACATCCGATTTGACAGATAAAAGCCCATGCAATGCATACTCAGGAGCCATATAACCACTGCATCAACAACATTCACATACTTATACAACATCACATCTTTCTTTCTTGTTTTTTGGTTAGATACTAATTACCAGAGATACGATCAGGATTACTCACTAAGTACCAGAGATTTTAAGTGTATTGGTATGAGTGCCATCGCCTGGAAATAACCGGGCTAAACCGAAATCCGAAATTTTTGGGTTTAAGTCATTATCTAGAAGAATGTTGCTGGCCTTTATATCTCTATGAATTATTCGTATCGGAGCTTCTTCATGTAGATACAACAGTCCTCTGGCCACGCCTATAATTATTCGCCATCGATGGTGCCAGTCAAGTGAACCGAGTTTAATCTTATCTGTAAAATTACAGAGTTTCAATGGTTCAACCCAAACCGGTTCGAATTGAATAAAATCAGACAATTCGTGAGATTGAAGACTGAAAATTAAGAGATGTACCAAAAAGAAAATAGTCTAGACTCCGGTTAGGGAGATACTCATAAACCAGCATCTTCTCAGGACCATGGAAGCAACAACCCAACAAAGAAACCAAGTTCTTGTGTTGAATCCTAAGCAAAAGCTTAACCTCGTTCATGAATTCTCTCGATCCTTGTCTTGAATTCACCGATAGCTTCTTCACTGCTATTTCTTCACCACTTGGCATCGACCCCTATTCATAATGTCGTATCAAATAAGTGTTGCTTATAAATCTAAAACTAAAAACAGAATTTACCTTGTAGACAGGGCCAAATCCGCCGGTTCCGAGTCGATTCTTGTCGGAGAAGCAATCAGTCGCGATCTCAAGCTCTTGAAGATCGAAGAAGATGCCACGATCTGTACTACTTTCATCTGACTCTTCTTCAACTGAAGCATTCTGATCACCACAAATCTTCAGCAATAAACCACCAAAAAGACCACGGACCATCTTTATCCTCAATAATGTCAGAAACTATTGTATGTTTCAGACTGAAGATGAAGAGAAGGTCTGTGATCTGTGTAAGAATATTATTTTCAAATCCAATTTCTGATAAGTTGTTGTTTGGTGTTTCTTCTTGTTGTGACTGAACTGGCTTTTAGGACGTCGAATTAATGCAATGTATTATGTAAATAAGTCGTTGGAGCCAGTCAACACCGTTGATCCAGCATGGACCCTAACTCCTAAGACGCGTTACATTAAAGCTCTATTATCGTTTTCGCTATTTTCTTTCTCTTTGAAAATATTTTGGTTTAGTGCTATTTAAATTCTGGATTTCATTATAGACAGCTTAAGAGACAAAAGATTAGTTAACACTTTGTAAAATAATATCTTGTTTGGGACTTAAGTTTAAGACGAAGTCGAAGAATCAAAATCTGACAAGTCGTCTAAAATCAGAAAGTCAAGTCATAGGCAAAGGACAAAATAACATCCATTTTTTTCTTTGGTCAAAAGACGAAATAACATCCATTTTTTTCTTTGGTCAAAAGACGAAATAACATGTTTCGTGAGAATTTTCCTCGTGGACCATTTCGTTCTATGTCGTCGTTAAAATGGAACTTCATAGTTCACACAAAAGTAATATATGTGACAGGGAAAAAAGAGAAAAAAGAAAAAAAGAAAAAAAAAAGAAAAAAAAAAAGAAAAAAGAAAAACAAAATTTGGACCTCCTAAGCCCGGCCCAATTTCAGATCCAGGCCCATAGGTACTAACCCGAATCTGTCACATAAGATTTCTGAAATCGAGAAATTGTAAACTGCCATTGTTGCCGGTAAAATTGCAGATTAGTTTGTCGCGGCGGCTTCACGATGAGGTTCCGGTACGCTATGGTTTGCTCATCGAATCAGAACCGGAGCATGGAGGCTCACGCTCTTTTAAAGAGGCAAGGACTCGACGTTGCTTCGTACGGGACTGGGTTTCATGTTAAACTACCTGGGCCATCTCTCAGAGAGCCTAACGTCTACGACTTTGGAACTCCTTACAAGCAGATGTTCGATGAACTCAGGCGCAAGGACCTTGAACTGTATCCTCTACCCACGTTTCTCTGATTGTTCATTGTTTTTGTTGCATACTGATCATGATTAGAATCCCTAAGTTTGTTTGGTCGCTGCTTCGGTGTCAATCTCATTCTAATGCTGTGAATTTGGCTGATTTTCTTGCGTTTTTAGTGGAACAGCTATTTTGATATTCGAATTCTTTAATTTCATCCTTAACCACTCTTAGTTTCTAGGTTTTATTTGACTTCTGTTTCACCTGAGAACATTGATTCTGGGAAAGTAACACATGACACAAGAAAAAGTGTATTTCTAGTTATATATACAATTTTACTCTTGCTTATGGCTATTTTTTTTGTGTAGGCTTGCTCCTAATACCCTAAATCCGAAATCTACCCAAATTCGACCCGAAATATGAGAAACCGAACCGAACTTGACAAAATATCTGAATGGGTTTTACATTATGGAAGTTTGGATACCCAAACCCGAACGGATAAAACCCGAATTGATAAAACCCGAAACCCGAATGGATACCCGAAATACCATAAATATATTATATAGTTTAAAAATAATTATATATATATAAAACCATCTAGTTACCTAAATATTTAAAATTATAATTATAAATCTAAATATATTACAATTTGAATTAAAATAATAAAACTAAAATATTCAATTTTTTTAATTAAATTATGATTTCTCTAAAAAAATTTCAATTTTTTAAAAAGATCTAAATAAAAATACCTGAACCCGAACCGAACGCGACCCGAACTAGAGCATTTATAAGAATCAAACCCGACACGAATCCGAAATATACTGAACCGAACTCGACTCGAAATTCTAAAATAATCGAACGGGTTTTATATGTGTAAACCCGAAACCCGAAAGGACCCGACCCGAATTCAAACGGATACCCGAATGCCCAGGCCTAGTTTTGTGTAATCTGTGATGCCTTCTTTGTATTTAAGACCTTATTCACTGGGGAGTTGTAGGAGTTCTAATAAACTTGAAGTTTGATACCTTAATTGTGTTTCATCAGTTACAAGCGGAATGGAATTTTGCAGATGCTTAAGAGGAATTTATCTGTGAAACTTGCTCCTCAAAGATGGCAAGATAATGCTGGTGATGGTGTGTTTGATGTGGTCATGACATTTGAAGAAAAGGTTTTCGACTCTGTCCTTGAAGGTAAATCTTAACCTTCCCATTTTACTATTGAATATTTTGCGTCATCCTGACTTCAGATATCTTAGTACGTATACAGACTCTTATTGTTTTTGGAAGAAATATTCTGGTATCGATATATCTGTCTATCCTCTTGTCTTATTTGAAGAAAATCGAATTGTTGGGACTTTGATCTTCTACATGCGGTTTTCCAAACAGTCTTTTCACTTGGTGAATTATGTCGAACTACTTAGGTCAAAAGTTCTACCTGGTTGTAGCTTTCCGTGGTTTTATCTCGTTGTCTTTGATAGCTGGAAAAATGGTTGTAATAATGGTTTGATAGTACTGCCAATTCATTACTATTTGAAAGGTATATGAACATTCTTTTTCTTTTTTCTTGATATATTTGTCTCATTAAGTTCTTTTTAATACCAATCTGCAGATCTTAATAACAGAGAACAGTCACTTATGAAAACCATACTTGTGATGAACTTGGAGGTTAAAGATAACCACGAAGAAGCAGCTATAGGTGGCCGGCTTGCCTTGGAACTCTGTCAAGAAATTGAAGGGAATGAAACATGGGAAGATACAATCGATGACATTGTTGCAGGTTTTGAAAAACAACATAGGCGAAAACTGGTCTATAGCATCTCATTCTACTGAAGTTACCACCAAGGGAAAGTGTAAAGGTACGCTTTCTCCTTCCCATCAGATTATGTAGAATGGCTCGTGCCTTAAGATGTTGAACACGTTAGTAATTCATCGGTTTAGTACTCGACTCGAGCCTGTAGAAGAATTCATTTGGTAGAAACTGAGACTGTGTCTTGCAAAACACGTTCCCCTGTCTATTTCTCCTTGCTTGAAAGTGGAAACAGAGCCTTAATGAGTTGATGTTAGAACACACATGTTTCGTTTGTTTGTTTCTTGATTGAAAGTTTAGAAAGTTGAAAAAAGTAATACAGTATAATATATATATATTGGTGACACTAGTTTTCTTAACCAAGTATTACTTCATATATTATGTCACAATCTAAGATAACGTGTTTATTTGAAACCCAATTCGTGTACCAATGAATCAAGCCAACCCCTAAAATCACGTACAAGTCAATCTAATGCTTCTTGCTAAATCCCAAGCCCGTGAAATTAGGATTAAAAGAAACTCAGTAGCGAAAAGCCCTTAAAAATTCAAAATCTTAACTATATAAAATTGGTTCGTCCCACGAGTTTTAAAGTTAGTCTCAGACCCACAAATAATGAAAACGAGTCAAGTGACCAAACAAGAGTCTGCTCAACAGAAAAGTCGTCATCTTCACCAAATCTTCATATCAAAGATATTCAAATCTCAGAGATTCTTCCAAAACATCGTCTTCTATTCGTTTCTTATCGGTTTCGGATTCGGACTCGGCTTCATACTCAACTTCTACATTAGACACGTTTCTTTCAGTCCTCAACTCTTTCGTCTATCTTCTCTCTATCCCTCCTCGTCCTCGTCCTCCTTCTCTCCACCGCTTCAACTGCAGCCAGAAAAAGGCGTTTCCCTGAACGCAGCGGTTGCGACTAGTGAATATGATGGTGAAGAGCAAAAGGTTCATCCTTTGGTGGAGCCAGAGAACGTGATGCATAACATGACAGAGGAGGAACTTTTCCGGCGTGCATCGACGACAATTCAAGGAAAGCCATTGAAGAGGACAAAAAAAGTGGCGTTTATGTTTTTGACAAGAGGGAAGCTTCCTTTGGCTAAACTATGGGAGAGATTTTTCAAAGGCCATAAAGGTCTTTTCTCTATTTACATTCATACAAGTGATCCTTTTTACGTTGATGATGATACGCCTGAAACTTCGCCGTTTTATCGCCGGAGAATTCCAAGCAAGGTCAGTCAATTTCCTCTTTCCTTCCTATTTTGTATATTAGTTGAGATACTCATATTATTCAGCCAAAATATAGTTAGTTATGATATTTATATATCTTTTGATTCTATCACGATTTGATTTATATTTTAAAAGTTTATCTTAATTTTGTATGTGATTAATTTACTAAAGATAAATTTATAATTGATTATATAATATATAATGATCCATGCTTGAATTTAGATGAATAAATTTTAAATTATCGTTTATTAAATAACATATTTTTAAAAATATATATTATAAGGTGTATCTTATTTTTTTGTTTAACTTTGACATATATCAATTTTCCATATATTGTGAGATAATATTTTCAAGATGTTATTTTGAAATCATTTTGAATGTTAGTTGAATAACAGAAAATATATATCTAAATATTCTATAAAGTTATAGGATATATTGTAGAAAATCAACATATAAAATTTTTTAAAATTTATATTTTCATAATTCTGGTGTTCTTTAAAAATTTATAATGGTAGTATGGTTATTATTTTGATTTCCAAAATGAGAAGGATAGTATAGCTAATGAGCTAAAATAAAGTCACATGTCGTCTTGTAAAATACGGAGATAAAACTTTATTATATACAACATTTAAAAATTTATCTCGTCCATATCAGTCATATAAGACACGAAAAATATGATCACTAAAGATCATTTTAATTTTTGACAGTTAACAATCAAATAAAACATTATGATCAATTCAGAAATGTTTAATAGATGGATCAAATCATTATTTGTTTGATTTTTTTAATAAAATACTAAAGTAAAAATCTAAATCCACGCATAGTATGTGTAGCACAATAGGGTCCAGAACCGGTCCTAACTAGAAGCTGGACAATCATGTGTTTGTGGTCTCTAGTTAGTGTAGTGATCAATTCTATCAATTGCATATAGATTTTCGACGGGTTTTCATCAAGATGTCTTGTTCCAGATGAATTATTCTGATGAGTGTGATTTTTCAAGTGATATTAAGAATAAAACCAATAACTCTATTGGTAAATGTTTCATTATCATTTATGTTCTTATAAATCAATGATTTATTGGCTATTTTATTATATATTTTGTGTGTGGAGCACTTGATGTCTCATGCCTGTTCTAGGTAAAATCTAGTAATTAGCCATTATATTATACAAATAATAGGGTAATAAAGTCTAATTTTAGTTCCTTTCGTATATCACGTATGCTTCTAAGCTTCTTAATTAATTACCCTTTCAATAGATATATCATCATATACTATAAAAATATAAAATGCGTTGAGTAGTCTATTTATACATACCGACATATGATTTTTAAAAAAAAATCAATAAATCGTTTAATCTATTATAATACTATACATACCGACATATGATTTTTAAACATAATCTAATCGTTTAATCTATTATAATACTATACATACCGACATACTCACTCATGAACAATGCTTTCTTTCTGTTTTTGTTTGTAGAAAGTGGAATGGGGTTTGGTTAACATGGTGGAGGCTGAGCGGCGGCTACTAGCCAACGCTTTGCTCAACGACGAAAACCACCGCTTCGTTCTCCTCTCGGAATCAGACATTCCTCTCTTTAACTTCTCTACCGTTTACTCTTACCTTATAAACTCTCAACACTCATATGTTGATCTCTACGACATTCCTGGACCAGCAGGTCGCGGTCGGTATAACCGTCTTATGTCCCCACTCATCAGTCGCCAAAATTGGCGAAAAGGGTCTCAATGGTTTGAGATTGACCGTGAAGTAGCTTTAGCCGTGGTTTCGGACACTACTTACTTCCCTTTATTCAAGAAACATTGCCTTTGGGGTTGTTACTCCGACGAGCATTACTTGCCAACATTTGTTCATGTCAAGTTTCCGGGGAAGAACGCTAACCGGTCGCTGACTTGGACGGATTGGTCACGGAGAGGACCACATCCAAGGAAGTACACAAGGCGGTCGCTGACGGTAGAGTTGCTAGGTAGAATAAGGAAGAGAAAAGAAGGATGTGTGTATAATGGGAAGAAGATTGAGATATGTTACTTGTTTGCTAGAAAATTTGATGATAGTTCTTTGGATATGTTATTATATTTTGCTCATAAAGTTATGGGATATTAGTTTTCTTTTTTAGAGCTCATCTGTACATTCGAAAATTAATGCTCGATTATTTTTTTGTTAATAATTCGGATCGATAAGATTTTTGTTAATAATTAATGCTCGATTATTTTTTCTATACATCACATTTCTCACCGAAAGAAAAATTTGTTCACATCTTCTCCTATATTCAATAACTCACTCCAACTTGGCCAATTTGTGTTTGTAAACTATATCTATGTGTTGATATTTGAAAGGCCCAATTGTAATTACAAACTTGGTCATCCTCTATGTATTTGTTACTAGTTTGGTGTGGCATGATAGTTTTCTAGTTTCTAGGAAGCAGAGAATACGTCAATCATGTCAATAAAAGAAAAATAGAATTGTTTATTTGGCAAGATTTGAACATGACTTGAGCTCATATAATCTTAGCCACTTATTTAGTAGCTAATAATTGCATACCTATACGCGGCCGTTTTGTTTCGTACGCTGCCTGTTTTATTTTGTTTTTAACAATTTTATAATTTTAAATGTATAGACTAAAACTCAAAATTAATTTTATAAATCTTTAGTCAGCATATGATTTTTTTGGAAAGATGTTTATTTACACATAGATATACAACGCTCACAAATACTAATTTTACATTCACACATACGTCAAGAATGTGGCTTAGTCAATAGTAACCGGCTTACTCATCAATTACCAACAAATTGCCAAAGGATGATGAAAATGTCCAACGGTATGTGTGTAAAGTGGATAAAGATTCGAGGTTTTTTGGAAAGAAAAAAATATATAAATATCATTTTATTTTAACGGTAGTAGTTGAGTAGATGGATAGTTTAGATTTATGGGAGTAAACTCGTAAAAATTCTGATTTGATTTTTTTCAAAATTTGGAATACTAATATTAGGTTAGTCAATTTTAGATTTATTTGGATATTGATGCAAAATCTTCATTAGAACTGCGCATCGAAGATTTCGGTCATTCAAATGTACTTATTTTATATAATATGGAGATATCAAACGATCTTTTATATTCGTATGATAAATCGAATTCGTCTAGGTTACTTTCTTTATATTACAAAGTAGTTATATATATATTGTTTGCTAGGATTTCATGTTATGATTCTCTAAAATTCTTACAGATTAAACAATGGATTATCCAAATTATTTAAAACTTAGTGTTCGAGGTGGATTTCGTCCTTCTCTAGGCCCAACAAATATGAACTCATAAAAGACTCAGGTTTGGAGACCCAATTTTGGCCCAACACGCAAACTTCTGCAGCGTCATAAATGTCGAACATACTCTTTAGTCGAAATCATTACTGACACATCTGACTGGCTAAAGTTGAATATTGTTCCATGATAGAACCAAACTGCCGGAGGAGCTTGATGAGTCGGCGATAATAAAAGCCCAGAGGCGAGACATGTTCAGTAAGAAAGCAAATACAACTCTGAAAGGGATTTAGAGTCTTTCTCTCTCCTTACACAAATTTGTTCTATGATCTTTAAATAAACCTAAACTCAATATAATCTAATATTATATTGACTTTGACTAATCAAAATAACTTAGTTAGCCATGCCAGCCCATCTAAAGGCACATAAGACTACTTCCGTGGCCAACTTAAGCTTCCAGCTAAACGCGCTGGAAGAAAAAGCTTCTCACAAGCTTACAAGGCAATTTGGTTCAATCATGTAAGGAACAACACTAGAGTCCATATAATCGTCAATGAGCTCAACCTCTTGGTTATCAATTACAGTAAGTACTTTTAGATGCTTGTTAGGACAACCATGGCCTGGATGATAACGAGCATCACTGCAGAAATATTGACCACAACTACGACGATTGGCATATTCTGCACGAGACAAACGATCTTGACCTTGTTCACCAGAAGATTAAGGATGAGTATTTGAAGTGGTAGGGGAAGGTGAAATATGTTTGCCAGAGATAGCTTTAGTACGTCAAGATGAAGAAGTTATGCTTCCTAAACGAGAGGAAGCGTCAGATCGGACCAATTGAGAATAAAGTGATTGCTACAACCAGACACAAGGTTCGGGCTTCCAAACGAATAGTCGCCGCTATGACAATGTCCAGTTTTAGAGACATATTAAGGTCTTGCAAAGCCGGTTTCAACCCATTGACAAAAATATATTCCAGATTTGCATCTGTCAAATTAGGAGCTTGAATCGACAAGTCTTGAAATTCCTAAAAATGTTCAGCTAAAAAACCAGTTTGATGAAGAGCAAACAATCTCTTATCTGGAGGACCCATCTGACAAAAATGACTAAGAACTTGAGCTTTGAAATCGGACCAAGAAGTGAACTTTCCACTTATTCCAACTAAGAGCAAGACCTTTTTTTTTTCCAACATCTTCTTCATTAAATAGACACTTAAATGTTTTTCACCTACCGCATTGCATAAAAGAAAAGAAGCGAGATTGGCCTTAGCCAAAGAGTCAGCTTCACCATTAAAGGCTCTAGGGATAAAATCGAATTTAACAAATTCGAAAAGGGAGAGAAGATAGGACACATCCACAAGGATGCCAGAGATCTCCGATAGTTTCACTCTATTTTGAATGGCTGTGATAAGATTAGTGGAATCAGATCGAAATTCAATCTGCATGAATCTGTTGGCCAATGCATAGATCATTGCGGATCTAATAGCCAGGGCTTCACTATCAACGGCGAAGCTACGAACTCCTGAACATGATCTCCTCTTTTAGGTGGGTCCTTGCCTGACTTGATGACTCACCCGGTAATTGTAACTCGAGTCTTCTCGTTCCAGGCTGCATCAGAGCAGCAAATGGCTTTGCTATTTCTCAGGTTAGATTTGTTACATCCAATTTGAGATTGTTTTGGTTTAACAAACTCTTGGGTTTCTTTCCATTCCCTTGCCGAAATGAGGATTTCTTATGGAGATTGAGCGATTTTGTTGAAACCATTTGATTTCGAGATTTCTAAATTGACCAGATTATCCAGGCTGCTAGAGGGGTCTTTGTGATTCCAATCGGAGGTAACACCTTTTTTACCCGAAGATTTCTCCATGCCATAGGGAAAGAAGTTGTACTTTGGAGTTGTGGATCAGTAGAGAAGGGTGCTGCATTCCAAACCTGCAGAGAGACAGAGCAGGTAAAAAGAGCATGCTCTAAAAAGCAAGACCTTTTAAACTCAGAAAAATAAGATGCATCTTCTCAGTCTCATTGTAAGTGCCTACTCTACAAAAAAATTTAACTCTGGAAATCCAACCAAAGACATGACTACCGTCAAAGATGGGCATTTCCACCTTACGGACTGTAGTATCTCTATGATCGTGAAGCTCTTGAGAGGAGCATCTAACATTGGAAGAAGTTGTAACAGGAACCTAGGAAGAAGTTGTAACATGAACCTAGGAAGAAGAAGGCTTAGTAACGTGATTCGAAGATGGAGCAAGATTCAAAAACTAATTAGAGATTTTTGTTGAATCTGGCAAATCTTGAATCTTAGCAACATTCAGAATAATAGGAGGAGGTGAACAGAATCCTGGGGTCAAATTGACGAAAGAAGTCTCTGTACAAGATCATAGACACTCGCCGGAGAAGGGGATGTACGAGTCTCAAGAGATTGTGAAATCTTGAGGAGCAAAGCATGAAGAGAAGAGTACTGAGATGACATCAATGCTTTGAGACTTGCAAAACGCTCATCGGTGTGATCTTTGGTCTTCAATAGGTATGAATCGAGCTTATCAAATCGCCGAGCAAAATCTAAACTCAGTCTAATGTATTCTATATATTGACTAGTCAACACTTATTGCTAATTAATCAAAACAACCTGTTTAGCCACGTCAGTCCAACTTAAGCCACATAAAACTACTTCCTTGACCTAACATAAGCTTTGTAAAGCCTATTGTTGATTTGTTCAATGTGCCAACTTGTTTATTTCATGTTTAAGAAAAGTCTTTATATACAATGTAATGATCTTGTAATTAGGCTAAAATATAGCTATGACTACGATATATCCTAATCCAAGTTTAGTTAGGATAGAATCTAATAATATCTAATATATATTCTCAATATTCCCCCTCAAGATGGAGCATGAAGATCTGTAACGCCCATCTTGGATAATAAGTCCTGAAAATGAACACGACCTAAAGCTTTCGTAAGAATATCAACGAGTTGATCATTAGTGCCAATGTGACTCGTGACAATAACTCCTTCTTGAACAGCATCACGAACAGCATAACAATCTTTTTCGATATGTTTTGTACGTTCATGAAAAACTGGATTAGCATCTATATGAATGGCTGCCTTACTATCACAAAAGAGTTTTGTAGGCGAAGTTTGTTTTGCTCCCAATACTTCTAACAAGTTGCGCAACCATTTTATTTCTCGTAAGGCTACTGACATTGCACGATACTCAGCTTCTGCAGATGAATGAGAGAACGTGTCTTGTTTCTTTGTTTTCCAAGCAATCGGAGAACCTCCTAAGAAGACAACAAAGGCGCTGAGTGATCTTCTAGTTAATGGGCAAGCCGCATAATCTGAATCACAGTACACGGTAAGCGACATATCTGAATCTGCACGTAATAATATCCCTTGTCCTGGAGAACCTTTTAAATAGCAAACTATACGTATGGCAGCATCCTAATGAGTTTGTTTTGGTTTTTGCATAAATTGGGATAAGATGTGTACTGGATAACATAATTCAGGTCTAGTGTTTAGAAGATAGATGAGTCGCCCAAGAAGACGTCGATACGGCGTTGGATCCACAAGATCAGGACTATCATCCAAAGCAAGATTATGCTTTGTTTCAAGAGGAGTAGGAACAAGCTTAGCACCAAGATTAACAGTTTCTTTTATTATGTCTAGAGCGTATTTTTGTTGAGACAAGAACACTCCTTCAGGTCCGCGATTTACTTCTATCCCAAGAAAATATTTTAATCAACCAAGATCTTTCATCGAGAAACAACGAATTAAGTAGTCTTTGAACTTCTGTACCATATAAGAATCGTTTCCACAAATGACAAGGTCATCAACATATACTAACACACGTAGCTCAATGTTATTACGAGAGTACGAAAAGAATGAGTAGTCTTCATATGCTTGAAGGAAGCCAAAACCAAGTAAAGCATCCGAGAGCTTTTTAAACCAACATCGCGGTGCTTGTTTAAGACCATACAAAGATTTACGTAGACGACATACTTTGTCGGGATGAGTATGACGAAAACCGGGAGGAAGTTTCATATAAACTTCCTCTTCTAAATCGCCATGTAAAAATGCATTGTTTACATCCATTTGGTAAACTTCCCAATTATTAGCAGCTACAAAACGCAGCAAAGCACGAACTGTAGTTAATTTGACAACTGGAGCAAAAGTTTCGCCATAGTCCTCACCTTCCACCTGATTATTTCCTTGCACAACTAAACAGGCTTTGTGACGTTCGATAGAACCATCGGAATTGTATTTTATACGAAATACCCATTGACTTCCAATAGCCTCTTTATCAGGTGGTAAATCCATAATATCCCAAGTATGTTGTAATTCAAGAGAATCCACTTCTTTCGTCACAGCACTTCTCCATTCTTTATGTTTCATTGCTTCTTAAAAAATTTTAGGCTCAACGGCGGAGGTAATAGTACTTAAATATGCTCGATGAATAGGTGAGAATTGCTCATCAGTTATATATTCAGTAATAGGGTATGGAGAAGTACCTTGATTTTTGAAGAACTTTGATATGGAATCGGGAAGAGCGTGAGGGTCTATTAATGTATTATAAGTGATAAAATCTTGTAGACGAACATAGGGCTTTTTAATACGATGTCCACGGCCAAGTTCTTCCGTTGCTGGGGAGTTTGAAGTTGTATTATCAGCGGATGAAGGTAAATGTTGTGACACATGTTCTTCTAATTCTTGAGAGCTTGCGGAAGCTTGAGGTGGCAAGGTAGGAGGAGATGATGGTAAAGCTTTCACAGAACCGTCGTTATTATTATGAGAACTCCCCCTCTCATCATAATCATTATTAGAACTAACTTGTCCAACAAGCAAGTTAGGACTCGCCATGTCATCGTGAATTATTGAAGCATCTTCATTGTTTGGTAACCAATCAGAGTCACAAATATCAACGTCTAGTTGTTTTGAGATAATAGTTTCTGATGTAGATTTTTGAAAAGGGAACACATCTTCTCGAAAGATAACATCCCTGGATATATAAATATCATGACTCTCAAGGTCATATACCTTCCAACCTTTTTGAAAATGAGAATATCCAATGAAAACACACAAACGGCTTCGTGAACCGAATTTGTCTTTTGACCTATCTCAGTGATGAGTATAGCAAGCAGAGCCAAAGACTCGGAGTAAGGTATAATCAGGTTTTTTTTTCATGAAGAATCTCGTATGGAGATTTCCCTTTGAGAAGGGCAGATGGTGTTCTATTAATTAGATAAGCCGACGTCATAATAGCTTCTCCCCAGAATTTTGTCGGTAAAGATGACTGAAATAGTAAGGCTCGAGCGACATTTAGGATGTGCCTATGTTTCCTCTCAACCCTTCCATTTTGTTGCGGAGTACCTACACACGAGGTCTGATGTATTATTCCTTGATCTCGGAAATAAGACGCAAGACACATAAATTTTGTTCCATTGTCACTACGAATAATTTTTACTTGTTTTCCAAACTGTTTTGATGCATATGCAGAGAACTGTTTGAGTATCGTTTTGACTTCAGATTTTTCGAGTAGAAGATAAGTCCATACTGCTCTAGAAAAATCATCAACAATCGTTAAAAAATACACTGCACCGCAAGTAGAAGGCACACGATAAGAACCCCAAACATCTGTATGAATTAATGAGAAACAATCCGTAGCATTATTCAGACTTGTAGAAAAGCTTTCTCTAGTTTGTTTAGCTTTGTAACAGACATCACAAGAAGGATTATTATCAAGAGAAAGTGCTGGAAACAAACTTGTGTCTTTAAGAATTGAAAATGAAGGGTGACCCAATCTTTGGTGCCACAAAATTGGATCCGTGCAGACTGATAGATGATGACATTGAGCTGAAGCGATACTTGTCAAGTGATAGACCCCATCATGTACTTCACCTCTTCCAATCAAAGTCCTCGAGAAACGGTCTTGTAATAGACAAACTATGTCAGAGAATAAAGCAAAACAACATGTTTGCTTTAATAGCTTTGCAACCGAAATCAAACTGTAGTTCAAAGCGGGAACATAAAGAACATCTTGCAATTTTAGTGAATCCGTAAGTGAAAAAGAACCCATTTGTAAGGCCATAGTTCGACTTCCATCAGCGAAACCAACTGTACATGGAGGAATCAGCTTTAAATCATTCAAATAGGTTATATTTCCAGTTATGTGGTGTGAGGCTCCGGTATCTAAAATCATATCACCAAATCTCGTCTTACCGGACAGCTTATCGCTTGAATTAGAGGTTGGTTTTTCCTGAATCATTTAAGTAAGCAAGTTCCATTGTTCAGGAGTAAAATCAGGGAAGTGAGACGCATTAGAGCTGGTGGCATGAGCTGCTAGAGCTTGACCACGGCCGCCTACTCTTCCTTTTGAACTACGCCCATCTTTTCCTCTTTGATTCTTTTCAACCCACCAATCTGGGTAACCAACAAGCTGCCAACAAGTTTTCTTCTCATGACCTGATCGTCCACAATGACCACACAACACGTTTTTGTTTTTCAAACTAGAATCATTGCGTTGAGAAGAAGCGTTGATCACATTGTCTGATCGAGTTACAAACCCAACAACATTCTTTTGCGTTTCATGACTTCTTAATGATTCAATACGCTGCTCTTCTCTAATGACTTTGGCATATATTTCACTAAGATCAGGTAAAGGATTAGTACTTATAATTGAGCTACAGAGATTTCCAAAGCGAGAATCATCAAGCCCCATGACAAACTGATGAATTTTCTCTTCTTTAATTGCTTTTGCAAACACGGGAGCTGCTGAACATGTATAGGAGATTGCTGGTTGATAGTTTTGCAACTCTTCCCAAAGAGCAGAGAGTTTACCGAAATATTCCATCACACTCAACCCTTCTTGTTTGCATGTAGCTAACTGAGATTTCAATTGATGAAGCCGAACTTGATTTCCAACAGAGAATCATTTCTTTAAATCAATCCACAGTTGATGAGCGTCGGTGATATAAGTCACCATTGATCGAACTTTTGGTTCAATCGAAGATCTAATCCAGCCTACAATCATTGAATTAACCACTAGCCAATCTTCATAGTCCGGATCATCCAACGCCGGTTTCTTCAAATTGCCATTGATGAAGCCTAGTTTTCTTTTCGCTTGTAATGCATTGAGAAATTCAGCTGACCCTTCATTATAATTGTTTCCTTTCAAGATTACGGAAGAGATTACATAATTTGGATTATCAGAGGATGATAGCTGATACGGCGACATTGATTTGATTTCCGGAGCTTTGTGTTCTGCAATTTCTGTTCCTGACATGGTGAAACTATCACTATTTTGTTAATCGGCGAAGGAGAAAGAATAGTCGGTGAAGAAAGAATAATGGCGATACTATCGCTAATCTCTCACTCGGAGAGGAAGAAAATAGTGAAAGGAAGAAAAATCAATGGCAAAACTATCGCGCTTTATGGAAGAAGAAGAAGACTCTGTTGAGGCGAAACTATCGAGATTGAAAGAAGAAGAGGTCCAAGATTAAACAAAGAGGTCAAAGTTTAAAAGAAAAAGAGGTCAAAAATTAAACAGAGAGGTCAAAGATTAATCAAAAAAGAAAAATGGTCACAGAGATTTTTTGGCTCTGATACCATGCTGATTTGTTCAATGTGCCAACTTATTTATTTCATGTTTAAGAAAAATCTTTATATACAATGTAATGATCTTGTAATTAGGCTAAAATATAGTTATGACTACGATATATTCTAATCCAAGTTTAGTTAGGATAGAATCTAATAATATCTAATATATATTCTCAATATCTATCATTCCACCTTGCATCTGATTTTGCACCACCAAATTGGGATAAAAGTTGGTGGATGGAGAAAGGAATTTTTCTATAAATATAAAAAGACATTCATTGTCAAAGCACCGATATTTTGTGAAATAACGATATGAACATGTTGGCAAAGATTGTGACAAAACCATACAACTTATCATCAAGGCAATTCAATACAAGTAGAGTTAATTAAATGCAAGATCTTTGTTAGAGACCAAACACAGATTCGAAATCATCTAAAAGAAGAAAGACAACTTTTGAGAGGGGATTAGGATTTGTAACCCACCCGATCGACAAGAAATTACCACTTAGGAATTAATCAATACAACGAACTTACTTAGAAAATATTCACTTGACCCTTTATATATTTTAATATTAACGAACCCTTCATAAGAACTTGGATTAGAATCATTCTCTTGAACGCAATATCAAAAGCGATTGTTATATATTTCAGGTTAAAAATATAATGGAATATAATAGTTATTAAATAATTAGGATATTTTGGAAAAGATAAATATCAATAGGTCATAAATTCTCTAAACTTTAAACTACATGGAATTAAACATTTGAACTCCGGCGAACAAAAGTTACAAAGATATATTTACAGCTAAAACATTTCCCTAAACTCAACAAATTATTGTATAGCTCTTTTTTTTTTTTTTTTTTCTGGCAAAATTAAGATTTTCTTCGTGTCTGCTGAAAAGATAGTTCGAAGAAATTATGTCTATTTAAAAGAAGTTGTAATGATATAAAAGACTAAATACTAAGAAGTCCAGGTTACTGCAAAAATCGCCTTTTTTGACATAAATAAAGCAAAAAAAAAAAATCTGAATCTGTCTTTATTCTGATTTTCATAATTTTGTAAATTAAGTTAAAGTGGAAAAAAGGAATCATTCTGTAATGTTTGATATAAATAAAGTTAAATTTCTTTTAAAAAAAGAATAAACAAAAATTCTGTGAAGAACGGACCGGATCTATGGGTACACTCGTAGCTCGACACACGACACATAATCATGTGGTATACGGATCAAGTTTAATACAAGCCGTTAGATTAAAAATCCAATGGACGGGAAGATCTGACCGTCCACTTGTAAACTATCAACACTTTCTCTTTTTGGGTTGACGTCAAAAGTCTTCCTATTTATGATGTCATAAATAGAAATTTCGAGTAGACTTGTGTTTGGTAGGTTGCTGCCAGGTTGTTTCCTTTGTCGTTCTACGAACTTGCTTTTATTTTTATTTATTTTACTTCCTTTTTATGGAGACTAAGCCATATATATTCCCATTATCTTATCAAAACATTACAAAACCTAAAATTGATCTAAACTTCATCTCTCTCTATCTCTATAGCTCTTTCTCTCAACTTAGCAGACCAAATCCATGGCGGGGAAGAGATTATTCGAAGATCTAGATTCAGATCAAGACAAGAAATCCGATAAACGGATCAAATCTCTACCATCAATTGCTTCGTAATTTTTCTCACAAAATCTTGACTTTTTTTTTTTCTTATCTTGTGTTTATGGTGAATTTCACATTTCTACAACCTTAATTTAAGTTAGGAATATGTTCATTGTTCAAACCCTTTTTGTAGATTTATGTGTTTGTATTTTATGTATATGTTCCATCTCTTTCTCTTTCTCTTATCCATGAAAATATTATCTTATTTAGATCTTCCTAGCCTAGCTACTCTTACTTTTTTATGTTCTCTATCTTAATTTTTTATTTTTCTGATGAGTTTTTGTCTATTTTTTGTTGTTTTTTTCCGGCCAATTTTGCAGTGTAGTTGGAGCATTGATTTCAGAAAACTCCATGAGGAACTTTTCTTCAGCCCTAGAGCCTGTTCTTCGAAAAGTTGTAAGTACAGTTTTTTGTTTGTTTGTTATTTACATTTAATTTAATACATAAATATCACAATATTGTATGTTAATTAAGTTAAGTCCCTCTTGATCTATATGCATATCTTTGTCTTAAAAAATAATAGAGATAAATGATCAAATAAACAAATTGTGAATAAGAGATATATACATGATTGCCATGTTATATCAAATACACATACTTTAGTAACAAGTGTTGCATACATTTGAACGAGTGATGGGTCTAATATGCAAGTTGGATCTTGATTGAAATAAGAAAGATTCGATCCTCTTGCTAATACTTTACATTTTATGTACAAACACATGCATATATTACATAGTTGCATACATATACTATATATACACACACATTCATTATTTAATATATCATAACTTCAAGAAGATAGTAATAAATACTTACAAAGTTACAAATCTTTATAGCATTAATTACAAGACCTCTCTAACATAACATTTAAGTCAGCTGTAACAAGAAACAAAATACAAAAGAATATGGTCCACACATATATATATTTGTATTATATTCATATTCATATACAAGAAACGTCCAAAGATTATGAAGGTCAAACGAATTTAAAAGTTGCAAATGTCTTAAGATATTAGCTCTAGCTATTTTATAAATTCAATATAGTTATATCAAATAGTAACATCAGATTATTATATTTTAAATGCATCTGAAACACATGGCTAATTTTTTCGCTTGTTTTATTAGAGAGTTATCTGTTAATTCAAGTTTTGTATAATTCTGGAATTCTCTTCTGATAGATCTTTGTTTACTACAACTCCACTAATGCATATAATTATTGGATTTTTTTAAGAAAAATAAATAGAAATTATAAGTTCAAATTTATAACATTAAAACAAAATATGATAATAGCCAAAACCATCATAGTATGGTGGATAAATGTCTCAACTATTCTTTTTGATATCCAGAGTCTGATTTTCAAAAATAGTATTTGCATATGATATTGTTTGAGGTTTTATGGAGAGTTTGACCTATAAAATAGGTCTAAACGATGATTATTAATTAAAATTTACTCATTATGGTGATGGAAACAGGTAAGACAAGAAGTTGAATATGGAATAAATAAAAGATTCCGATTTTCTCGATCAACGTCGTTTCGAGTCGAAGCTCCGGACAATACAACTTCGACACTAAAGCTTATGTTCCGTAAGAATTTAAGCCAACCAATATTCACTAGCAGTAAAATCAATGACGTGGACAACAATCCACTTGAGATCATCCTAGTTGATCAGTCAAACAATCTGGTGAATCTCGACCGTCCGATCAAACTAGACATCGTTGCTCTTTACGGAGACTTTCCATCGGAAGATAAATGGAACAAGGATGAGTTTGAGAAAAACATCGTCAAAGAAAGAGATGGTAAACGGCCGTTACTTGCCGGAGATGTATCTGTGACGGTGAGAAACGGCGTCGTAACGATCGGAGAGATTGAGTTTACTGATAATTCGAGTTGGATTCGTAGCCGTAAGTTCAGAATTGGTGCTAAAGTTGCAAAAGGAAATAGCGGTCAAAGCGTTGCGATTTGTGAAGCTATGACTGAACCATTCAAAGTTAGAGATCATCGTGGAGAATGTAAGTTCACTTTCTTAATTACTTATATTTAGTAACTTTAACTTTAAATTTAATCTATAAATTTCTATAATAAATAAATTTATGGATAAATTCAATAAGATTCCACTAGAGATATGTGATAGTAACATGTCACACTAGAAACATGTTTGAGTGACCTTTTGATCCGACCATTTATCGCATCTTATAAATTATCAATCATTTACCCTTTAACTTATTGATTTAATGCAACATATGTGAATTAGGAATTCATTAAAATGATATTTTGTCCTTTTCTAAAGCTTTCAATTACTATTGTGAAATTCTTTTTCAAATATATATACTTCTGCTAATTTATAATTCACTACAAAAAATCATATGAATTCTGAATGAAGAATCTATATGGAATAGTGTATCGATAGATCTCGAGCGAAAACCAAATCTATCTAGTTTATATGGTTTTTATCTCGAATCTATCAAGATTTTTCTATCTGAATTCATGTGATATTTTGTAGTGAATTTTATACGGAAGATTTTAGTTTTTCTTGGTCCTAAAGAGAATCTAATATTTTATAATTAATAATTATACAAAAAAAGAAGTTAGATCAAAGTATGTTGTATTTGGTCATTTACTTTTGAAGTGCTAATTGTCTTTTATATACACATATACTTTTTATTTGTCTTTAATAAATAAAGAGTATTTTCAATGTGGACATAAGCAAACGAGTGTCCACTTTATATTTAATGCAACAAGTCTTTGGTCAATGCTTGTTGTATCTTAATGTTTAATCAATGAATATTACATTGTGAAATCATTTATTTACGAATCGTACAACACAAAAATGCCTAATCAAATGAGTTCAAAATTGAATAAATTTTCTAATTATATTTTATTTTTTTGGGTTGGTGAAGTGTATAAGAAACATCACCCACCATCGTTAGAAGACGAAGTGTGGCGGCTAGAGAAGATAGGTAAAGATGGGGCCTTTCATAAGAAGCTCTCTTATCATCACATCAACACTGTCCAAGACTTTTTGAAGTTATCCGTCGTTGACCTCGACAAGCTTCGTCAGGTTCGAATTTTTGTCTTAATTGACTAACCCTTAATGAAGTAGACATAATTAACTAATTAGTTATTGTATTGTTTTACAGATTATGGGTAATGGAATGTCTGATAAAATGTGGGAAGTTACTTTGAAACATGCTAGAGAATGTATTTTGGGAAATAAGTTATATATTTCCAAAGGACCCAATTATTTCGTGATTTTGAATCCGATTTGCGAAATTGTCAAAGCATTGATCAACGATCATGAATTCTCTAGTCAAGAATCTCTGGATCAGGTAAATACTCATTGATGGTTTTTTTATTTAGAATTTTAGTCAATATATTACGAGAAAACTGGTGTTTTGCGACTGCTATTTGCGACTATAGTGGTAGTAGCAAATATTTGCAACTGCATTACCACTAATTTGCGATTAATGTGCGACTTTTTCAGATGTAGTCGCAAATTTGCAACTGTACTTATATTCTGTATGTTGCAGCTCTACGTTAAGAGCATAGTTCGAGATGCATACGCAAAGTGGAACTTGTTAGAGGTCCGCGAAAGAGTAACGAAACAACCTGCTCTTTTGACACAAGGTACATAATTAGTACCCCTAATCTATAATTATGGTATTAGTTAGCTAAATTTATATTATAACAAGTTTGATATTTGATAATATAGGTGATGGTTTGGACCAACAATATAGTGTGAACCACTACAACAACATCGAAGTCAATAGGTCATATCAACAAAGCGAATATGTTCCAGAGAGAAGTACGAACAATTTGGAGATAGTAAACGAAGGGTATTTAACAAGTACTCCAATGGAATTCAATATACGTTTCAACGGTTCTTCGTCTCATCAAGATCACATGAATCCTTTTTAAATCGTTATCATCTACGTTAGTATTGGGACACAAAGTCTTAGTGTCTTCACAGTGATTGGATAATTTCTAAATAAGAGTTCAATCTAGTATACATGGTAAAAACATGTGTTACATATCCGTCGATCATTATATATAGATGTGTGAAATTTAGAATATATTAGTTTTTTGTTGAACGGTATACTACTTGTTCACGTTTTCATAACGTTTGTTTTTTACCATTCAACATTTTTCTTTCACGTTTTTGGAAGAGTTATTCCAATATGTATACCAATGTTAAAGAATATGAGTAAAAAGAATGAAAATCGTTAGATGCTTCAAGAAATTTTAGTTGCCTGTGAATGTATACGGTTTAATTCCGAATAGAAATCCATTGACTCCAAATATTTGGATAGAAGGTTTTTCTTACTCATATAGGTATCAAAAAGTTTCGGTTAGATATCAGTTTGGTTCTAATCAATTTCGAAAACCAAAAACATCCAAATATTTAAAAATTCTCAAAAATTTGTCAGAATTACATAAAAATTACTTGAATTACCCACACAATGAAGTGTATAGATGATACATAATATCATATCAATTGGGAATACGATGAAATATCCGTCGTTTCCGGATATTAAAAAATACCTACATACATATATCAACAAAAAAGAACCATTCAATTTGTTTGGGATACCCAGAACCGAACCACAATACCTTCAATTCAGTTCCGGTTATTACATTCAGAAGTAGTCTGAAGACAAGGTTTTTTTGGGTTTTGCTAGAGATATCAGACTTTCTCAAAGATTAATATTTGAGGATATAAAAAGATGATCGTGTTATAAAAATAACTTATATTTATATTATAATATTTCTGTAAAGAAAATATTGAGGACACGTAAAGAGAAGGAGATAGTAATAATTGAAGTAACTTCCTTTTTGCTTTTCTTACTCACATCCATTACAATGAACCAATAAGGAGTATTTATAGAGGAAAGTATGACGGTGGCAAGGTAAGATATTTTGTATGTAATTATTATATCTACATACATAGGTAATTATTACTTATTTATAACACTCCCCCTTAATTATCTATTGTGATATTATGTACTGCCTCATTAAAAACCTTATCATGGAAAAACCCAGTGGGATAAAAACCATGATGAGGGAAAAAAGAGTACAGTAACACAATCTCCCCCTGAAATGATGTATATCATAAATTTCGTAATTGACGCATTCTGATACCATGAACATGTTTTCTGAAAGTTGTATTGGGAAGCGCTTTAGTGAACAAATCTGTTGCATTGTCTGTTGAACGAATATATTGAATATTCACTTCTTGATTCTTCTCGAGTTCTCGTGTGTAAGAGAAAAATCTTGGGGGGATATGCTTTGTTCGGTCGCTTTTAATATAACCTTCTTTGAGTTGGGCGACACAAGCAGCATTATCTTCAAACACTTTTGTTGGCTTTTTATTTATAGTTATTCCACTTGCTTCTTGTATATGTTGAGTCATAGATCTGAGCCACACACATTCTCTACATGCTTCATGAAGTGCACTTGTTTCTGCATGATTTGAGGAGGTAGCAACTAGAGTCTGCTTTTGAGAACGCCAAGAAATTGCAGTGCCCCCAATTGTAAAAACATATCCTGTTTGCGATCGGGCTTTATGTGGATCTGATAAATAGCCTGCATCTGCAAAACCAACTAGATCGAGACTAGAATTTCTATTATAAAATAATCCCAAATCAATTGTTCCTTGGAGATAACGAAATATATGTTTTATTCCATTCCAGTGTCTGCGCGTAGGTGATGAACTATATTTCGCAAGCAGATTTGTAGCGAATGCTATATCTAGTCTAGTGCAATTTGCAAGATACATAAGTCCACCAATAGCGCTCATATAAGGTACTTCAGGACCTAATACCTCTTCGTTATCTTCACAAGGTCGGAATGGATCCTTATCGATATTGAGTGATATATTAACCATTGGAGTACTTAAAGGAGTTGCTTTGTCCATATAAAATCGTTTTAGGATCCTTTTAATATAATTCGATTGATGTACAAAAATTCCATTTCGAAGATGCTCGATCTGGAGTCCTAGATAAAACTTTGTCTGTCCAAGATCTTTCATTTCGAACTCTTCTATCATATGAGTTCTAGTGACATTAATCTCTTTTTGAGTTCCAATTATGTTCAGGTCATCAACATATACAGCTATGATCACAAATCCAGATACAGATTTCTTAATAAATACGCAAGGACACATTGCATTGTTGGTATATCCTTTACTCAATAAACATTCACTTAGACGATTATACCACATGCGTCCGGATTATTTTAATTCGTAAAGTGATCGCTGTAATTTGACTGAACATACTTCCTTAGATTTTGTGTTCAATGCTTCAGGCATCTTTAATCATTCTGGGATTTTCATATATATCTCACTATCAAGTGATCCATATAGATATGTTGTCACAACATCCATTAGATGCATTTCTAGATTTTAAGATGCTGTTAAGCTCATCAAAAATGTAAAGGTAATTGCATCCATTACCGGGGAATATGTTTCTTCATAATCAATCCCAGGTCTTTGAGAAAATCCTTGGGCAACAAGTCGGGCTTTATACCTTGTTACCTCATTTTTCTCATTTCTTTTTCGAACAAAAACCCATTTATATCCAACAGGCTTTACATGTTCAGGAGTTATGACAATAGATCCAAAGACCTTTCTTTTATTTAGGGAGTTCAATTCAGTTGTCATGACCATTTTCCATTTCTCCCAATCAGGTCTTTTCTGGCATTCTAATTTAGACTTTGGTTCTGGATCATCATTTTCATTGTCAATTTCTTTTGATACAGAGAATGAGAAAATTCCATCATCATCTTCTATCTCACTTCTAACCCAAATATTTCCGTTTTGGGCATAGTTGATGGAAATCTCATGTTTTTCTCTATTTTCATCTTCAAGACTTTTCTCTGTATAATTTGGTTCTTCTGGACCATTTATATTTATTTTTCCCAAAATATTTTTCTTTCGAGGATTTTTATCTTTTGATCCCATAAGTCTCCCCCTTTTTAACTGAACATTGGGTTTACTTGTTATGTTTCCATCATTTTGTTCTTCCGGAACAATAACTCTTGATGGAACATTCGCAGCGGGTATGTGCGATTTTGTCACCCTTTTTGTATCAGTGAATGCATCTGGTATCTGATTTGCCATATTTTGTAAATGCACAATTTTCTGAACTTCCAGTTCACGTTGTTTCGTAGGGGGATCAAGGTGCCATAACGACGGTGTGTACCATGTTATGTCTTTTGGAGCTTCTTTAATTCCTCCCCCTAACGCGGGGAATTCATCTTCATTAAAATGACAATCAGCAAAACGTGTCGTAAACATATCACCAGTTTTGGGTTCTAGATACCGAATTATACTTGGTGATGTATACCCAATATATATTCCCAATCTCCTTTGTGGTCCCATTTTTGTTCTTTGCGGTGGCGCAATGGGAACATATACCGCACACCCAAAAATACGGAGATGAGATATATGTGGCTTCTGGCCAGATGTTAATTCTAATGGAGAGTATTTATTATATGCACTTGGCCTTATTTGGATTAGTGCAGCAGCATGCAGAATTGCATGACCCCATATTGAAATTGGGAGTTTTGTTCTCATTATTAACGGTCTAGCAATAATTTGTAACCGTTTGACTAAAGACTCAGCCATACCATTTTGTGTGTGAACATGTGGGACTGGATGTTCAACATCTATTCCCAATGACATACAATAGTCATTGAAGGCTTGTGAAGTGAATTCACCAGCGTTATCAAGTCTTACCTTCTTTATTGTATAATTAGGAAATTGTGCCCTTAATCTGATTATTTGGGCAATGAATTTTGCGAAAGCCATATTTCGTGTGCTCAATAGACACACATGTGACCATCTACTAGATGCATCAATCAATACCATTAAATATCTAAATGGCCCGCATTGTGGATGAATCGGTCCACATATATCACCATGTATTCTTTCCAAGAATACCGGAGATTCATTCTTAATTTTGGCTGGTGATGGCCGAGTTATTAGTTTTCCAAGAGAACATGCATTACATGGAAATTCTTTCGTTTGAAAAATCTTCTGGTTTTTCAACGAATGGCCATTTGTGTTTTCCACAATCTTTCGCATCATGACTGAACCAGGGTGCCCTAAACGTTCATGCCAGATTTTGAACGTACATGTAAACTTCGGGTTTACTGTAACATATGATTCAATCATATTTATTTTTGTGAAATATATTCCGGAGGATAAAGCTGGCAGCTTTTCTAATATACATTTCTTTTCCGAATTAACTGATGTGATGCAGAGATATTCAACACCATTTTTATTCATTGTTTCTACGTGATATCCATTTTTTCGAATATCTTTGAAACTCAGTAAGTTTCTACATGATTTAGGGGAATATAATGCATTATCTATTTCAAATTTTGTCCCCTTTGGCATTGAAAAACAAGCTCTTCCGGAGCCTATAATAAATTTTGCATCACCAGATATAGTATTCACGCTTCCGGCGGAATTGTTCATCTTAAGGGAAGAGAAATAATTTTTATCTTTAAGTATTGTGTGCGTTGTAGCACTATCTGCCAGACACATATATCCATCCTTGTTTCCGTATTTCAACATTTTCTGATTTAAGAATATTTGTAAATGATGCGTTAATATTAAAACAAACAGTATATTACAAGATAAATTATTTTACAAACAAAGTAGAAAACAACATTATGCAACCATAACTAATTATACATTATATTATACTTTTTATACATTATATTATACTTTCTTCTTCAGGAAGATTTTAATCTTTTTGGCTTTCATTGATTTCTATGGAATCAACAGCGAAATCAGCCACATCGAGATACGTATCATTGTTTATATCATCGAGATGCGGATCGACTTCATGGTCAAAAGAAGGACCAGCTTCATGATCAAAAGGATGCCCGATATTGCCATGAACAAAGTTGGTTTCTCTTTGTTTTCCCTTTTTCTTTTGGGACTCTTGGTGTAGTTCAACGAAATATTTCGGCGTACGGCAGGTACGCGACCAATGTCCTTTCATACCACACCTATAGCAACTTTCCTCATGTTGCATTTTTCCAACTTCTTTTTCTTTTGGTCTTTTGTGATTTCTTTCATCGTTGAAATCAGTAGGACAAACTCTTTTCCTTTGCCCACGTCCATATCCACGTTTGTATCCTCCTCGTCCACGACCGCGGTAATTACCTCGATCGCGTCCACGTCCATAATTATTATAATTCGTAACATTCGCTTCGGGGAATGCTACTGATCCAGTAGGGCGTGACTGATTGTTCAGGATGACGAGTTCATTATTCTGCTCTGCTACAAGAAGCACTTGCATTAATTCTGAATACTTCTTGTATCCATTAGCCCTATACTGTTGTTGTAGGACTACATTTCTAGGATGAAATGTTTGGAGAGTTTTCTCGATCATATCATAATCAGTGATCGTTTCTCCGCATAACATTATCCTGGAGGTAATTCCAAACAACGCAAAATTATATTCGCTTACGCTTTTATAATCCTGGAATCGGAGGTTCAGCCACTCATGTTTTGCTTTTGGTAAGATCACGTATTTATGGTGATCAAACCTATCTTTTAGTGACTGCCAAAGATCTGCAGGATCTTCTTTTGTTATATATTCATTTTTTTAAGCCATCGTGGATATGATGGACCAAAAATATCATGGCATTAGCCTTTTGTTCTTCGGAAGTCGTTTTTGACTTATCAATTGTGTCAAGGAGTTTTCTCCCCCTTAAGTGCATTTTTGTTTCGATAGCCCATCTCATATAGTTATTGCCTGATATATCCAGGGCAGCGATCTCGAGTTTTGCCAAATTAGACATAATTACTGCATAATAATTATAATTTTATTATTAAATTTTTAAATAAAATATAACACAATAATATGTCAATGATTAAACACATAGAAACGAAATAAGCAGGCGATTACAAAAAGATACAAAGTACCAATAAGTAACCAACAATTCACCCAAAATTCCGTGTGAGTGAAATTACCGATGAAAAATCCGGGAATAGTGGAAAGAATTATACTGAAGCAAAAGATTAAAACCCAATCCATTTTACAAAAATGAATCGATTTCGAGAGAGAAAATTTGAGAGATGGTAGAAAATTTTGAGTAATGAAAATGAGTGAAATATGAGTGTATTTATAGATTAAAAATTTGTATGTAGTCGTTGGAAATAGTGTTTATAACCGTTGGAGAATTATGTAATATTATTATTATTATTTTTTTGTCATAACCGTTAGGAAAGTATATCCAAAAATAAAATTATCAAAATTAATAATAACATAATCACGAAATATTCAGAGTATAAATTGCGCAATTAAATATGATGTAATAACAGTAAATTTAAATATATTATTTGTTTTCAGGACAAAATTATTTTTATTTATTTGTCTGCTAGACAAATTTATTTGTTTCATATGAAACAGATTTATATGTATATCCATTTTATTTTTACTGTTCTTCAGGAACATTTTAGTAAATGTCTTAGGACATTTTGATTTTTTTGTTCTTGTGGAACATTTTATAAATGTCTTCTGGACATATGAAAATTTGATCTGAGGAGACATAGTCTACCATATGATCATGATCGTGAAGGCAGAGCCATCTAACGATCGGTTCGGGGAAGGCATCGCCTATCTGCCCGAAATTAATATTTAAACATGGAGACTAAATCCCTCATGTTGTAATTCAAGCATTATTATAGTTTCTAAATTAAATTAAAATATATAGTATATATGTATGGGGCTCAAGTCACCCATTATATCAAAATATAGAATTAAAATTGACAAAAATAAGTTTTACTTTTTTTCGGCGCGGGAGTAATTCGTGCTGATAATGTGTTATAAAAATAACTTATATTTATATTATAATATTTGTGTAAAGAAAATATTGAGGATATGTAAAGAGAAGGAGATAGTAATAATTGAAATAACTTCTTTTTTGCTTTTTTTACTCACATCAACCAGTATGACGTTGGCAAGGTAAGATATTTTGTATGTAATTATTATATCTACATACATTTATTACTTATTTATAACAGATCGTACCATTGTATATATAGCCCGAGACTTAGCATTCACCTTACAAATCCTCATTTACAAAATCATCACCTTATAGATTGATCGATCTATCTGCAGTAGAAAAGAAAAGAAAAAGCATAATAAACAATTGATTATCTTAATCTACCATAGTTGTTGCGGTTGTAGAAGAATCTCTCCGAAGCTCCTTAACCAGAGTAGCGAGGGCTTCAGGGTTAAGACCAATATTGCAAAGAGCTATGAGAACCGACAAAGTATGCGATCCAGTCCCGTCTCTAAGATGTTCGACATCCTAAACACTAACTCTAGCGACTCTCTCGCTGTTTTAGCTGCCTCCTGATCCATTCTCTGATCAAATTTTATCCATACAAATTCAATTTCATACAACGATTCAATTTGGCAAACCCTAAGAAAAAATCGGAGAGTGTCGACTACCGACTACTCAGTAGATATATTGAAATCGGGGATAAGGAAGCAAACGACCATAGACGCACTAACCCATTAAACGACGGAGATAACGAACGGACGAACTCAGATCTCAGAGTTGAATCTCTGATCGATCTCTTAAACGAAGATGACGAAGTCAAGGCGAAATGGGAGCCGATAATTAGGGAACTTTTAACGGTTCGGGGAATAGTAGTAACTGGTTCATATAAAGTCGGTCGGTTATCATAAAATTTCCCGGATATAATAGAACCGAATCCTAACCAGAAGCAACTAAACTTCTTTTTTTTTTTGCGAAATCAAAATTAATCTCCCAAGTCAAAGACCTATTTACATTTAGAATCCAAGGATCACGTACTTTTGTGCCATTCTCTCAAAAATCAAGACCCAATTTGTAATATTACTAACGAAACTGGAACATTAATTTAAGAAGCTTACGTTAGTTGAAATGATCTATACAATCATTTGATGAGTTCCACTCTTAAGACTATCTCGAACATGGGAAGTTTATACTTTCGACGAGAACGACAATATGAAAGCCGAAACTCAATCGTAAGCAAGAGTTGAATCCATCAGACAATTTTAGAGACAGTATAACACGAGTGATCAGCTTTCGGAGAAGTAATTTTGATATTTTTCAGGCCATCTAACTCGATATCAGAATCAGACGAACCATTACTGTCGATATCTGAGGCAAACGAATCATCATCTCTCAAACCATCATTTTCGATATCTGAGTCAGGCGAATCACCAACTCTCAGGTCATCAATGTCGTTATCTGAATCAGACGAATCATTCTCAAAATCTGAGTCTTTGTCATCAACGACCTTAGGTGCATCGTTAAGTGGGTACTTACGCACCACCTCCATTACCTCGTCATCACTATCATCGTGCTTCCCTGATAACTTCCTAATCCTCATTGCCTCAAATAATTCAGGCAATGCATCCTCATTTCCATCATCCATAAAGCTTTGTATTCTCTTTTTCAGCTCTGTAAAACCAAATGGAAAAAACAAAACAAAAACGAAGCTCCAGAGATAAGCAACAAAATTGTAATCTTTACAGGAATATTTATGTACTCGGATTATTGAGCATCATGAATATTATAAAATCAGCTAACTCCGTCGACATTTAACAACGAAATTGTTGAAATTTCTTCATTTTTATCCATAAATCTAACCCATTCCTTCAAGATTATACAGTTTTGATGGTAACCAAAAAAAAAAAGCTGATTCCCACAAAAATTCACCTTCTTTAGAAATAATTTCATAGCTTTTAGCGCCACGCGTTGAGCCGGATTGAGAAGAGAAGAAAACGAACCGGGAAATAGCTCGGTCGAAGAGGGGAACAACAAGAGGGTTGATGTTCGAATGACGGAAATAAACCGGTGAGTGAAGGAAATTTCGAACCAATAAACTGGGAAATCTCTGCAAAAATCGTCTCATCGGATTCCGTCAAGACTAGGGTTTATCAGAGGATTGTGAAATTAGGGATTTGAAGCAAGTCATTAGATTTTGAAACTGTTAAACAGATTAACCGCTCTTTTCTTCGTTTCCGGTTTTCACAACTGATCCAATTAGATTGGGCCGAGTATCGACAAGTCCATTTTTATTTGTTGTTCATATCGAACACAGCCCATCAAGGCCCAACTTTCACACTTGTTTCACTCAATGTAACCTGAAGGGGGAATTTATACTCGATTTGTAAATTCGAAAAAATATTGTAGTAGGCCATACAAAAAATAGTATATTCTTAATATTTAATATTTAATATTTGGATGCAATCAATTAGTCAAACATATTTACAGTAGTAGGCCATACAAAAAATAGGGTAAATAGAAACAGTATGATTTTATTCTAGTGTTAGTTTCTTCATGACATATAATTACAACTAAAGTAAAACTAGTCGACAAAAGTTTTTAGGTCATGCTCTGACAAATATAAGGTTTTTATTTTTTTTATTTTTGGACTTAAACAATCATGTGACTCACCTAACATTTTCTACTATTTATCACTTTTATTTTGCCTCAAATCTCATTCACACTAATTGTTCAAAATTGATATTTCTCCGGCAAACCTGGACCTATATTCTTTCCATACAAGTGGCATATTAAATTTACATAACCTACACACATTGTTTTTTCTATTGAAGTATAAACAAAAACATGTACTAACTTGTGTGATTTATGAGTTGTGATCCTCTAATGTTTATTGTCTTTGTTACCTCGAATAGACAAAATTTGAAATACTTCTGACAGATAAACAAAAAAAAAAAGTAAAAGTAAAGACATTAGAGCTTTTCTATTTATACATTATACAAACAAAAGACAATAAAAATTTCCATCTATCATAATAGTTTCTGGTGCAAAAAGTGAACCCAAAACCAAAAAAGAAGTTATTCAAATCTTAGAAATGAAGCTTAAAAAACAAAGATGGGTCCAGCTTTAAATGACTGGTTAGAATCTATCAGTGAAGACGTAAATTACCAATTTTACCCTCATCAGTGTTAAACTCTAAACACTGTTCTTGACTTCAAACACAAACTATAATAAATGCAAAAGTGGATTAGATTATAATTGAAGTATTAATTAATTTTAGTTTAATTAATCAAACTTAATTAAGAAAAAAAAAAACTTTCTTCCCCGCGCTGTGTGTATCTTTTACTTTATCTATCTATCTTTCTCTCCATTATCTCTCTCTCGGAGAAGAAGAAGAAGAAGAAGACAATGCCTTCATCGCCTTCTTCAACTACAATCGGTGAACACATCCGAATCCGAAGACCTAGAAATTATGGAAATCTTCCAACAAATTCCACCGACGAAGATCATCTAATTCCAAAACCTAGCCGCGTCTGTAAATCTGCTATGTCTTCCTTCTTCCTCTTACCAACAACATCCAACGAAACCACTAGAAAGAAACCCAATAGTTTCTCTCAAACGGCGTCGTTTCGTGGTTTAGGTTGTACAACTTCCGCATCTCAGCAAGTTTCTGTACCGGCCGTTATTCGCTCCTCCGCAGATTGGGATGCGACGAAATCGAAAATTAAGAAATCGATGAAAAATAAGAACAATGGTGGTTCGATTAAGATCTTAAGCGAAGCTAGTAGTAGTAATAGCGTCGGTTTTGGTTGTGCGGTGACTCCTGATGTGTGGTGTGGACCTGGAATTGGATTTTCCACTGATGCAATCGACGGCGGCTCCATTGATCCTGTAGATTCCGATCTTCCGAGAAGGAATATTCCGGTGAGACGCAAAATTGATGGAGATAAGACCAGTAGCAACAGTAATGAGAGAGAGGTACATTTGCATGCCTAATTTTATGCTTTTGCTTTCTTTGATTTCGTAATCAAATTTCCAATTTATTATTTGTTGCCTGTCTTTGTTATTTTAATTTTGATTTTGATTTTGTGATTATCTCTTGAAGATAAAATTTAGAAACTTTTCAAAAATAATTATTTTTTTTGTTTGCTGTGATTACTTAAGGTTTTAAAATTCAATTGTAATATGTTAGTTTATAATATCTAGGACTAGAATATACGATTTTCCTTTATCCACTATCAATTTGTTAACAGTTTGAGTTTTTTTCGTTTTGATTTTAGTTTATCGCCTTTTACTTTAGGTTTTGTTCTCAGTCATATATATTTCATTCTCTCGAGAATAATTGTTTTACTCTGGTTGGAATATTTGTTCATAAGCTTCTTTGAATGAACTAAGGTTCTTACACTGTTTCTTGTTCAAACTTTAGCTTCAGTTTCCTTTGATGGAGATGCCACATATAATTTTCTGATTGGTTGTAGTAGAGTCAAGTGATCATATGAGGTTTGGTTTTATGTTCTCAAGTCTTAACTCAATTACTACATTGTAGGCTTCTTCTGTTCTTCCCAGACGATCTCTCAATCAAGAACAGGATCCTAATTTTGACTCTGTTACAACTTTTTTGACATCGCGGGCTGAACAGACTGATAGATACCATCGTCATCTACGACAACCTTATCCTGATGGACTCGCGGAGGTAGAGTGTTTTCTTTGACTAAGTATCAGGTTCTTAGAGATCATGGAGTTTGTGCTATGTATCTTCATCTGTGTGTTTCCATTGTAGATGATGATGATGCAAAATGGTTTTGTAATGGGAGGAAGAATAAGCTCACACGATCACTTCCGTGGCATGAGGCTTAATGTCGATAACATGACATACGAGGTAGGTGCCTTTCTCTACAGAATTGAGGTCTGATGATGTTTTTAGGTTCTGAAGTGTTGTGTTTTTGTGATCTATAAAAACAGCAACTTTTGGAGCTTGGTGATAGAATTGGGTATGTGAACACTGGACTTCAAGAGAAACAGATCAAATCCTGTCTTCGGAAAGTCAAACCTGTCCGTTTAAGTACACCACTTGAAGATAGAAAGTGCAGCATTTGTCAAGTAAGTCCAGATTTGGTTTCATTGCTCAAGTAATCAGGAAAAGTAAAGAAAAATCAATTCTTCGTATAAACCCATGCTTTAGATTTGTCTCTTAAGCATTATTGTCCATGTGTTTGTTTGTTTAACAGGATGAGTATGGGACAAAGGACGAGGTAGGGAAACTACGATGTGGACACAGGTTCCATATCCATTGTGTGAAACAGTGGCTAATCAGGAAGAACTCTTGTCCGGTCTGTAAAACGACGCCGTACGATAAGTCGTAACTTAGATAAATCTCCTTATGTAACGATGATTCCTGATTTCGGTATTGATCCCATTCACTATTTATGCTAGATTCTTTGTTCGTTGCTTGTTTTATTTATTTGCTATTTATTTCTGAAATAACTATATGTATAAGAAACACCAGTTTCTTACCTATGGGCAATGTAAAAGTGTCCGTGGCACTGTGTTTCCCAATAACGTGTGGCTTTGTCCATTATTATTGTTGGTTATATATAATTATGTTGTCAACTACTAAAATGTTAGGTAGCTCTCATTATATATAATCACAGGAAATTTATGAAATTGTTACGTGCAAGTAAAATCATGTTATCTATACTGTTATCTACACATACCCTCGAGGTCAATTTAATGACGGTAATGTATATATGAAATTTTTATCTGTCTGAAAGTTGACATTCTTCTGAGTTCCGAGTATAAGCTGTGTGAAGATCTGTGTGTATACAGGAATGTTTGTATGGAACGTATATGTACCTTATATATATACAGAAACAAGAATCAAAATCACTAGAAATCTTGTTGATCTTAACTCTCATCATGTTGTTGAAGAAACTGAGTAATCAAAGGATATACTTCGCCCTGGGCCTGTAAGGAAGGAGAATCAAAGGCAGAATTACCAAGATCGATATGACTTGTCAAAATGTGAGACATTGATCATACATACCGTTCGACCAGAGATAAGATCTTGGTGGCCATAATGTGGACCTCCAGGTGATCCTAAAACTTTTAAACTGGCTAGATGTTCTGGAATCAGCTTTACAGTATCTGCTCATTAGATCAACACCATCACACATCGGTTATTTATTCCATCAATGAAGAGAACAAAATCTTAAAATTTCGGTTCAATACTTGGTAACTACCGTATACTGCATCAGGAGGACAGATAATGTCCCAGTCGCCTGCAAGAGCTAAGATTGGCACATTGGTTTTGCTGATATGATCTTTGTAATAGAAATTACCGGTTCTGTCACGCAGCCCACCGTGGTCAACGGCTGTTGTTAGCTGCAAGAGAAGTTTAACTGGTACAGTGCCTGCTTTTTTTCCCCTCCAAAGAAAAGGTTAGAATATGTCTAGTATTAAATATGTGACGAAGTTTGAGAAAAGGTTGTTCTTACATAAGCTGTTCAAAACAAGCTTCTCAATTACTTCGGGGTCCATCATCTGAGGAGCAGAGATATTAGTCGTTAACCAAGACAAAGCATATGGAGGACGGCTCATTAGTGGGTGAACCATGGCGAGCATTGTGTCAATCGGCATGATAGGCAAATTAATAGCTTGTGCAGGCTCTTTCTGTAACAAAACCATATTTAAGATCAATATTTCAGTCATCTTTTATCATTTACAGTGTAGCAGAGCAGTGAATGGTCCATGAGAACTTGCCACGGGTAATATGTACTTGAGGATTGTTCCTGAGGATGAGTAGTCAAATGTTGATGCAACAGTGGTGACAGCAGCCAAACCCGAATCTATTCCTTCAAAGCCTAGCGAAGAAACGTGACAGGGTGACTATGAGTTTCTTTGAGAACAAAGAGACTATCAACCTGTACGATGTATAAGAGAACTTACCACATCTTGAGAGCATGGCGTATAACAAGATACCACCCATTGAGTGACCAATCGCCAGCAACTTACCATCTTTAGGCTTGGTTTGAGTCCTCACATACTCCATCTGAGACCAGCATTTCATACAATTAGAAATACATTGCTATAGCACGCGGGTGAGAGCAGTGCAGGAGTCTGACAAAATGCTCCAAGTAAAGTTTTTTTGACGACACATAAACACTTGCAATGTGAGAAGAATAAACAAGAAGTGTCACCTCACCGCAGAAGGAATATCTTCTTCTAGATAGTTATCAAAATCCCAATTATAATGAGGGATAAGTTCAAGCCGCTTCTTGAAATCTTCTACTCTCTTAGATAGACGGTCTTGCAGCTTGAGAATCTTGGGACCTGCAGTTTTTTTCTCAGTAACTAGACAAAGAGATTCTCTTCTCTGGTCTCAACAAAACAAGCCAAATTCATGACATAAGAGAAAGATAAAAGTAATGAATCAACCTCTATCAAGAACATATTCCAGCCTCTCAGATACACTTATGAGATTCTCCAATATATTCGAGACTATCAGCTGCTGGTTGTTGTTAGACCTTCTCGGTTTCCCTTTCGTCAAGAAACAGGATTTATCAGAAAGAAAATAACATCTATATTATATCACAATCAAACATAAGAAGAAAAAATCATAATTTTTTACCGAGATCAGTACCAACACTAAGAGAACTCAAACCAGCTCCACGAAGCTCAAGAATCCATGTATCAAATCCAGAACCAGACATGAATCTTGCAAAGGAAACCTGCATATATGAATATCCACATAACCAAAGCTTCAATATACAATAAACTTGTGTTACAAGAATCCATCATAAACACTAATTTCTCGCCTAAAAGGACTAAATCATAATCATAATCACCTCAGGCGAAAGATCGTATGTAATAGCATTGGTCCCAATTCCAGACAATAAAAGCAAAGGATGATTCCTCTTCGGTGCCTGCAAGAGTATAAACATGACGTATCAAAATTCACCTATATGTATATGTCTCTCTCTCTCGGTATTACCTTTGGGGAAGGAAGATATCGCCAGAGAGCGACTTGCCAATCAGTGTTTGGAACAGGAACATAGTGGAGTTCATCCGCCGTACAGATTTCATTAACCTTCGACTTAGTGACCGATCGAACCACCGGCAATGAGCTGAATCGGCTGAGTTGCACCGAAGAGAAGGAATGCCGAGAGTGACTATGAAAAGAAGAGGCAGTGATGGCGGCGGAAGTGAGGGAAGCTGTGCTTAAGTCGAGTCGGAGAATATCCATATTCTCGGCGAATATCACTGACGATGTGGCCGGAGCAGAACAACGGCTCTTTGGTTATATTATAAAGACGGTGAATTGAAATATCTCACTCAGTCGTTTTCAGCTTTAATTTCTATTTATAGTTAAGATCTTCAATTTTAATTCCTTTGCCACAAAATAGAAATGATGACTAAATTTGTGAAATTGGATAAATCGTCGGTGCGATTTTATCTAAAATAAAAAATATCTTAGCTTGTAATCTCCAAGCCTCTTAGTCAAGCTCTAAGTGTCATTTATCTCAGTCTTTATCACTGGAGTTTAATTCAAAGTTGTGTTGTCTCCTTGAATATAGAAAGGTCTTATTAATCTTATTGTTGACAAAAATGCATACATCCGAATCTAGATGATGATACATCATCAATAACATTACAAACAACACAAAAGAAAAGTAGTTCAACAACAATAGTTCTTGTCTTCCAGAGCTAATCAGTCATACACATGAATTATGTACTAGGGCTAATCGATAATACACATTCCACAGCTCTTCGGTAATCTGTAACTCTTCATTTTCATACTTAGATGACTCGAAGATTGTTGGAATCAGGAGAGGTTTTGAGCTGAGGGAAACTGACATCAAAACTTTTAAGTAGGAGAAGAGAGTTTATACAACAGAAGAATTTACTTTCTTATCTTCGGATTTGACAATAGAAATTATGTGTTTAGCAACATCTGATGCAGCATCAGGTTTTGCAGCTTGGATCGCCCGTTCACTCATTTCTGTCATCAGTTCTTCATTTCCTATCATTTGGAACATACTCAATGAGACAATGAGAAGAGGAAGAAGATGAGATTGTTTTCTACTTTGTTGAGTTTTAGTTACCTAGAATGTCTTCCATGGCAGCTCGAAGAGTGATCGAATCTAGCTCCTCTTCTGTTATTACCTTTGATCCAACAAGGTCCGCCATAAAAGAAGCATTCCTTTCTTGATCCCCTTCATCGCTATGTGGTGATGGTATCTAACAAAAACAAAAACAAAAAGAACATTCAATGTTTTTAAAGACAAGATCTAGCAAATCGGATGAATCAGCTTAAAGATTAAACATACCAGAACGGAAGGTTTGCCTAAAGCCATGATCTCTGAGCAAGTCATTGCACCGGCTCTCGAGATAACCAAATCCGCAGCCGCATAAGCCACACCTATCGATCGCAAGAACCTTATACCAGAAAAGAACAAAAGACCACATTTTGAGTTCTAAGTTATTGTGAAGTGCTTAAATTTGTACTGTTGAGAAACAAAACAAAAAATGTAATCCTCTTTGGCAGTATTGCCAAAACCAATAAGAGAGATTACAAAAGCTTAACAGTTTTAAAGTGTTGTATTATAACTCACGGAGCTAGAAAGAGACGAGGATGGCTTCTAACGAGACTATCCATTTCATCAAAAGCTTCAACACCAGTTTGCCAAACAAAGAACCAGTTCTCATGTTCAGACAAAATCTGTGAGTAACAGTTAAGAAATGCTATGTTCATAGCATTGGCTCCTAAAGACCCACCAAGCAAAAGCACAACTTTCGCATCCGACACAGCTCCTGCCCATTGTCCGAAAAAGCTCACACGCGCCGCTCCTTTTGACGCGTACAGTCTAAGCGCTTGCCTTATTGGATTACCGTAGACGAAGCACTTCGTAGCGACTCGTTTGGGGAGGTTAGGGATTGCACAGTTGAAAGGAGCGAAGATTGTGTCGGCAAAGAAAGAAAGAATCCAACTTGTGGTTCCAGGGATTGAATCTTGTTCTTGGATTACAAATTTGATTCTTAGGATCATTGCAGCTAAGCAAACGGGAAAAGAGGCGTTTCCTCCGGTGCCGACGACGATTTGGGGTTTAAATTCACGGAGGATTTTGTAGGATTTAAAGGTGAATTGGATCAGCCGGAGAGGGAATTGGAGGAAAGAAGTGAGACAGAAGAATGGCCGGAACGATGATGATCCGACGGTGGAGATGGTTGAGAAATCGAATCCAGCGGCTGGGACCGTCGTGCTCTCTAAGCTGTTTGGGAATCCGATGAAGAGGATCCGAGCAAGTGGGTCGGCTGATTTCAGCTCGTCTCCGATTGCTAACGCCGAAGATATGTGTCCGGCGGTTCCTCCAGCGGACATGGCAACTCGTAAGCTGGAGATTTCGACGGAGTCGGAGGAATTGTTGATTTGGCGGTCTACTGAGAGACAACAAACGGAGGTGGAGGAGGAAAACGTGAGTAGACTAGGAACGAGTTTGGTAGAAGGTAAAAATGGTAACTTTGGAGAGATGAAGGAAGGGATCGCCATTAGAGATCACGAAAAAAGCTGAAAGAGTGGAAATTTCACTGAGACATTAGTGTAGAAGACGAAGACGAAGACGAAGACGATGGTAATGCTTTCAACTATAAACCATATGAATGTAAATTAAGGATTTTGGAATGGGTGAGAGATGCAATGCGAAGTTATCAGTATTTTTAAGAGGAAGAAAGAATGGTAAGAGACGTGATCTTGCGTATCAAAAGAAGTATATTGAAGAAAGATTGAGATCCTGAATATCTTAAGGTTTTTGTTGTCGGGATATTCAAAGTTTGTGTAATAGAAAAGTCAACTTCTTTGTACTTTCTTTGTTCTGTCTTTGTAGCCACGAGGGAATACTGTATTGTTATTTATTATTGACGCTAAACCACATCATCGTATCATTCAAATTCAACTTTTTGATATTTGTACCAGAACTGAGAATTTTTATGGTGTTTCAGAATAAAAAGAACCATGAATTTATAGAAATTCTTATGATTCGTTATAAAATTTTCCAAAACTCACTAGAAATAATAAAATACGGATTTTAAATAAAAAGGTTCTTATAAAATTTTAAAATTCCTTATATCTTTCAAAATGACACGCTTAAAATATTTACAATCATTTATATAAAACCGTTGGATTCTATAAATTTTTAAAAATCATAATTGAATAACAAATAATTTGTCACGTAGATTTTATAGTATTGAGTTGTGGCATCATTATATGAACTATATATTTAGACCGATAATAACTATATATGTTTGATAATATTTAAATTAGTTACAAAAGTTAGCAGTATTTTATATATTAAAATGGGAGACATTTTTATTTTGGTCGTGTTATAAACTATAGAATAAAATTAACGTCACCTTTAAAAATAGGCTAAAGTGGATTTTGTTATAAACTTTTACATAAAAATTCAAAACTAATAAAGATTTAATAGAAAAATATATATAAAGAGTAGACTAAAATTAATAAAAATGTATTGGATACAAATTCAGTTTCAGTTTGGTTTTGGGTTTAGTTTTCCGGGTACATAAATTTAGGACCCATTTTGGCATTTTGTCGAATTCAATTCCTTCAATTTGGTGTTTTGATTCTTTTGATTTAACACTTACTCAGTTTTTTTGATATGGTTCAGTTTAGATTGAATTCAGGTTTAGGTATTTTTATATAAAAATTCAAAATAAAAAAAATTAATAGAAAAACTTGAGAAAGCTAAAATTTGGTTCTTGATTTGATTCGGCTTCAGGGTCATGTTTTCGGATATTTGTGTATTTTGTCAGATTCGGTTTCTCTAATACAGATTGATTTTGGTTCAGGTTTCGGGTCTTTAACACAACATTTTGAAAACAATATTTCAAAATATCAACGCGGGTCTAACAACCTAAATAAACACAATTTAAAAAATACAATCAAAATAATTAAATCCCATGTTATAACACCGGTATAATCCTAATTGAATAACTAAATTATGGGTTTGTAAAACTTTTATTTAAAAACTCTGATCAAAAGGAAATGTTTACAAAAATAGTATTTTTTTCCCAACAAAATAGTATCTTTCAAAACTATAGACCAGATTTTAACAAAAGAAATTATACACCAGAATATCAACTTTATGATTGAGAATATGTAAAATTAAATGGACAATATAAATTAAAGAAACTCATTATCTTTGAGAATTTGTCCAACTATTATTAAATATGAATTACAAATTAGAGAAAATCATTATAGTAAAATCTACTTTCTTTCTATAATAACAATGACATTATTGTTCATGCGTTCTTAATATTTCTACATTGACAAAATTTTATTTATTGTTTAACTCTAAATTTTAAATCTGTAAGTGAGCTTTACTCTAGTGGCAGGTGGTAAGTCCACTAAAGATATGCATTTACACATTCGGAGATCAAATTTAACTATCTACATTATATAAAAATTTGGTTATTGGACCGGACAAACTCATTGTTGATTAAAAATTAGTGATTTACTGATTTTACAAAAGTTTAGCATACTTTATACTAATTTTTAAAAGTATAGAGTCCGTTCATTCGGCCACCATAATATATTAGATTCATTTTGGTTCCGCGCAAATCACGAGTTATTGAAGAAGTGATACGGTCATTGACTCATTGTATTGTATTTACAAATGATTTTGTAAGCTTGCCGACCAAAAAAAAAAGATTTTGTAAACTTTATTAAAATATTAATGGTTTAGTGTTCAGTATCTTGTGGTTCGAGGTTGGTATCTTCTTTGTCTCTTCTCCAAAACTTAGATTATAGTCTAGTTTGTTTGGGTTTCTGTTTGACGTCTTCTAATCGTATGTTACCGTTTATTTATGATTTGCTATTTTCTTCGTCTCTTCCAGTTTGATCTGTATGATCCTCAACCGGTTTAGAATTTTGTTCTTATTTATGAGGTAGACCTATTCATTATAGGAAGTATCGTCTGTCATTTGGGCTCTATCTGTCTAGTGAAGATATTATTAATCGAGTTGGACTAATTCTATATCAAATTTTATTTTTAGTTGTTCTATCTTTACTTTTTTCGTGTGGTTAAATATTTTGCTTCCTTATTTAGGGTTTAATTTTTGGGAATATTTTCGTATTTTATGGGCTTTAGATTTTTATAGTTGTATTCAGTTTTGGTATTTTAATCAAACCAGATAAAAGGAAAAAAGGCTTTATTGAGCTATTAATAATTAAATATTTAAGGTAGTCGAAAAAAAATATAGAGAAATTATCATATCTGATCTTCCTTCTCTACCCTCTTTCAACATTTCAAATCTACCCCTTTTAAAATTTACTCCTTAACAAACCAAAGTATTTTCAAAATTGATTTTTTTGCCCTTCCCTTTTTTCCTTCTCTCTTCTCAACCTAATTTTCTAAACGACGATAGTCTCATCGAAACTCTGATTCAGATTAAAATCAAATCGCGAAGATCATGTCGAGCTTCTACGTCTTTGATTATTTCACGAATTGTTGGTTTTGAATCTCTATACAAGTCAAATTCCATGGTTCTATCATTATTTCGAGATTTGATAATTTGTGTTTTTGTAATTTGATTTGAAGTCTTCGCTAATGTTTTTAATTCTGATTTCCGTTGTTGTTTGATTTCTTCTAGATGTTTGAATTTCTATGATAAAGTGTTAATCTTCACCTTCCACAATCTCTCTTGGTCAGACATCGAAGGCAAGTTTCCAACTTTGGTATCATCAATATGTAGCTTAGAACTTAAAAGTTAGATTTTGTACTGTGGTTTTCTGTATATGTTGGATACCGAGTTAGAGACCATAAACCAAATCAATAAAATCCATTCATGGTTCATATATAAAAGTAATCATATATTTGAGTCTTGGCTTTTGTTGGACTTATGGAGTAGTGAAGTCCGTAGACGTCCAGGTATGCTTAAGTTTGTCCATTTTTTTGAGACATACTGTGTCTTAAGGAAGATCTTATATTAAACTCATCTTTCCAGTATCCAAGTTTGAATAGATCTTTTGCAATTCTACAGGAGTATTGCAAGAACAACAATCAAAAGCTCTCTTGGCGGGGACAAATTGCATCTAGCATACGGTTCTTCAAGTAATAATAGCTCCAGAGGTCTACGACTAATCAAAGCCATACAAGTTCTCAGATCTAAGCTTCTGGTGAAAATCCAGGATATAAAGAATGATCTCCCTAAGAACTGTTCTTTCTCTTGGTGGGATTCTGTTTTGCAACTGCTTTCTCAACATTCATAGGACAAACAGGAGACTAAGATGTTCTATCTGTTGGATCGGTTGTGCTTGTAGTTGAATGCATTGGACTATTGGAGCTTTAATGTACAGAGCATCACTTCCATTAATCAACAAGATGCGAGGCACTGAGGCACAATCACAATGTTTAACTATTGGAAGACCGGACTCGCCCTTGGACTGTTCCTAGACTCATTCAAGTATGAAGTTAGACAAAATATAAGTCATCAGTTTTACTCAATCTATTAGCTCTTGCGATGATTCCATTGAATGAGAAGTGCCGAAACTCTATTGGCTGGACTCATGTTTTAGCTCAGACCTCATAAGCAACAACAAACACCACGAAGTCTGGCTCAAGAATTGACAGTGATCAGCAAATTAATTTGACAATATTACATGTTTTGTTTTGATGTTGTTTGCAATGTTAATGAGTATATCTTTAATATACAGTGTTTTTATCGACCTGAGTTGCTGCTTTGAAAATTTATCTAAAAGAACTTCAAATTTGGGAATGGTCTTAAAAGCTGTTACTAGCTAATTATAAAAGTTTTTGTTTATAAACTTACATATATGTTAGTTATTAGATATTATTGTATAATACTAAATGAAAGAAAATATTAGTTATTAAAAATCATCTTTAGATTAAATTTCGAATGAGTTCCTTTTTGTTAAAGGTAGGGTTTAATTTTAATAAATAAGTCGGCTACATTGTTTTGTTGTGAAGTTTTATAAGATACTTTATAAAACTACATAAAACCAAACAAAAATACTCAAACAAAGAAAATTCTTAAATTCTTTTGGTTCCCTCTGTTAAGAGCGGGTAGGGTTTAGTTTTAATAAATAGGTCGAGTAGTTTATTTCTTAAGGTTTATAAGATACATTATAAAACCACACGAAAAAACTTAAATAGGTGGTTTTATAAAGAAACTATCTTTAATTTATGAAAAATTAAGTTTAAATTTCCCTTGGATTGCCTCTATTAACAAGAGGGTAGAGTTTAGTTTTAATAAACATGTCGACTTGTTTGTTTATTAAGATTTATAATCTTATAAAATTGTATAAAACCAAATGAAAATACTTAAACAAAAGAAATTCTCAACATTCAGTGGTTTTATACGAAAACTATCTTTGGTTTATGAGAAATTCAGTTTAAATTTCTCTTGGGTTCCCTCTATTAAGAGGGGGTAGGATGCAGTTTTAATAAATATGTCGATTAATTTGTTTATTAATATTTATAAGATACCTTATAAAACTGTATAAAACCAAATAAAAATACTTAAACAAAGAAAATTCTCAACATTCAATGGTTTTATACGAAAACTATCTTTGGTTTATGAGAAATTAAATTTAAATTTCCCTTGGAATTCCCTCTATTAAGAGGGGGTAGGGTTTTAGTTTTTATAAATAGGTCGACTAATTTGTTTATTAAGGTTTATAAGATACCTTATAAAACAGTATAAAACCGAATGATACTTAAACAAATGAAATTTTCAACATTCACTGGTTTTATATGAAACTACCTTTGGTTTAGAAAAACTAAGCTTATATTTCCCTTGGGTTATCTCTATTAAGAGGGGGTAGATTTTAGTTTAAATAAATAGGTCGACTAATTTGTCATTTAAGGTTTATAATATACCTTATAAAACTGTATAAAATCAAACCAAATACTTAAACAAAGGAAATTTTCAACAGTCAGTGATTTTATACGAAAACTATCTTTGATTTATAAGATATTAAATTCAAATTTTAATAAATATATCAACTAGTTTGTTTATTAAGATTTATAAGATACCTTATAAAACTGTATAAAACCAAACGAAAATATTTAAACAAAAGTAATTCTAACACGAAATACTTATGTGAAAATTGATTTACAAAAGTATTCTTAATCATTTGTTTATAAAGTTTTATAAGAAACATTATATAACATAATAAGACCAAACAAAAATATTAAATAAAAATAATCTATTTAATACTAAATAAAAAAAAATATTGAACATTCAAGGGTTTACTATGGTAACTTTCTTTAGGTTAGAGAAATTAGTTTAAATTTTTCTTGGGTTTTCTCGATTCAGAGGAGGTATGGTTTAGTGTTATGAAATTGATCTCACTAGTTTATTTATAAAGATTTATAGAAACATTATAAAACTATATAAGGCGAAACAAAAATACTAAATGAAATAAAATATTTAGCATTTAGGACTTAATACGGAAACTATGTTTAGTTTGAGATAACTTAAGTTTAAATAACATGTGGCATTTAATCTAGTAGCAGGTGGTAAATCCACTAAAAACAGACGCACTTGTACATCCAAAGATCGAGTACCATTGCTTATATTATGTGGGAACTTGGCTAATGAATCGGCCAGTTGTGACTCAATATTAACAAAATAAAAGTTTAAATATCACTTGAATTCCTTCAAGTAAGAGTAGGTAGGATTGAGTTTTAAATATATAAAATATTTGACATGTGTTTTGTTTAAAAAAAGCTTTATAAAACTGTTTAAAACAAAAAAAAAATACTACATCAAATAAAATATTCAACATCACTAGTGAAAACTATCTATATAGTATCTTATAAAAACTTATAACAAGTTATTTAGTCTTCCAAGTTCTAAATCATATAAAAAGGGGTGATTGGAAAAATAAGAAAATGCTTTGAAAAAGCTACAATCCCTGATTGTTTTACAAACAAAAGATTATAAAAGTGGCATTATGATAGAGCTCAGGGGAAGACGTTTCACCTTTGTTCACCTTTATTCAGGGGAAGTACAATCTTTACGAGCCTAGGGAGCTCGACTCTCCTTTACAATCACTTGCCAAATCACTAAATGACTAACCAAAAGTCTAAAACTAACAACACTATTCCACTTATCTATGTACAATTGACTCTTGAGATTAATACTAACAACGAATGACAAGCAAGCAAATTCCCAACTAAAACCAGCTCACAATCTTAACATAACTAGACTATATAACATCATACTGTAAAAGAGACCTTTACTTCTGCATTCACTTTCGACCAAGTCTTCCCTTTACACAGTTGAGGAGAAGAGATGACCTAGACATGAATCTTCAGTCACACAACTTGTACAAATTCTGGTTCTGCAAAGAAGGGAAATATACGAGCAATCATAAGGAAAATATCAGCAGGATTTCAGTAATAGAAAGGTTGTGGAATGGTCCTAGCTGTATGACAAACAGCTTCAGATCAGCTGTAACATCCCTCTGATTTCCTGTCAAAGAAAGAAATAATTACTTGCAATGACAGGAATCTGTTCTTACCTATATGATAAAACAAACGTGTTTTCAAAGTAGCGTTCACTGCAACTTCCATGGCAATATAACATTGGAGAAGACAATAATTACCTGCAATACAAAGTGATTCATATCACTCTTCCGCAATCATTATAGTTATTTCCTTGTACTTATGAGTAGTTTCATCGTTGCAAAATCCCACAAGGTGAAGTTCTCTTTGATTTAAGAACTCTCAAACATGCTTCTGAAGCTGGAAAAGGAGAGTAAGACCTCGAAGATCTAAAATCTGTAATTACTGAAGTTTCATTGAGTTAATAAAATTCCCATCATTACGATCAATAGAGTCAATTCGAGAAAGTAATCTTATCAGTTTTTGATGGTTTTCTCTGTGAATCTTTCTATGAATTCATCAAAGTTGAAAACATCCTACAGAAATATTTTCCCAATTCAACAAGTTTAAAGAGATGTTCAATTAATTATTAAATAAACACAATTCAGCAAGTCTAAATAAGCACAATTAGCCCCAAAAAAACACACAATTGTCAGGATGTTTTAACTATTTTGCAGAAGAACACACAAAGAGTCCACAAACTCAATAGCAACTAAGATCTTTCTTTCTCCTGAAAAATAAAATATGATTGATTAGCAGATCACGTGTCTAACAATCAAAGGAGATTTAGTTATGATTTAGAGGAAATCCATAAACGTATCTTTTTAAAAATTGTTTCGCACTGATATACTCAGTCCACATAGATTGAACATAATCAAATTAACTTTTCCATTCAAAAACAATACAAGAAACAGACAAATATCTCTATTGAATTCAGAAATTATGTTTAATACCCCATCGTTTGACAGCGACATTACCTCAACTCGAAAAATCCCTAAATTTTGTCGAGACTAAAGCAAAATCAAATTTAGAGGAGCTTACAAACCGTACACCAATGACACAGCCTTGCGATCATTTGTGGAGGTGAAAAACTGAATCACTAAGATCCTTTACTCAGCCTCCTACGAGATAAACTTCCCGCAAAAATTTCTAAATCCCCAAACACTAAAATCCCTAACCTTAAAAATTAGTTGAAAATCGAGTAATCAAGAAACTCAAAATTTACACTTTTGAAGACAAACCTCGACGATTTACTAATTTTATAATTTTTTAATTAAATGTTTACTAATTTTAAATTTTTATATAAATACCCAAATCCAAACCCGACCGTTATATCCGAACTCAAACTTTTTTCCTTTCCTTTAAATCCTACACTAAACATTGCAATGTATCGTATCCACGCATATTTATGTCACAATGTTGAGATTTACTACTATATTTGTCAGTCAAAATCATTAGGGTTTTTGAGGCCACCGAATGATTTTTAGGTTAAAATCCAAAAGAAATATTTTTTGCAACAACAGGAAAAAAACGACGGAGAGATAAAGTAGAAAATAGTTTACATTACCGAAAAAAAACAGAAGAGAACAACTTTGTTTTTGCAACAAGAACAAAAAAAAAAGTAAAAGAAAACTTTGGCCTTTGTGTTATTGCCACAATACTCTTTGGTCTTGACTAATCGTTGGCTCTTCCAATTCGAGCAGCCATTTCTTACTCTCTTCCCCCTTGAACGACAAGGGCAGAAAACCCTAATTATTTCAAGGACCTGCAATTTCAGCGGTTCAGATTTTGTTGTTGAAGGATCTTTGATCGACTTTTTTAAATGGGCGATCTTGCGATGATCAGGTGAGGAACATTGGATTCGATTCATTGATTTGCCTTTTGAATTTCGCCTTTCATGATGTGATTTTAAGGTTTATTGGATCATTGGACTGAGATTCTATCCTTTAAGGTTCCATCTCAATCGCAGTCGATGAATCACTGACAAAATTGAGTTGTCCAAATTGGGTTTTCTTTTATTTGAGTTATTGTTTCAAAAGTGGAGCCTTTTATTGGTTTTATCGAATCAAACTTTGGAAAGCTTTTATTTTGAAACATTTTTTTATGTTGCACAAAATTCAAGATTGTTAATTGATAGGCTAAATATTGTAAATGTATTGTAATAGAGTGGAGAATGAGCCTGATGATTTGGTTAGTGATAATGTCGCGGAGATTGATGTGAGTGATGAAGAGATTGATGCGGAAGATCTGGAGAGACGGATGTGGAAGGATCGTGTCAGGCTTAAGAGAATCAAAGAACGACATAAAGTCGGTTCTCTGGTAGCTCAAACGAAGGACACGCCCAAGAAAATCTCGGATCAAGCGCAGAGGAAGAAAATGTCCAGAGCCCAAGATGGTATACTTAAGTACATGTTGAAGCTAATGGAAGTCTGCAAAGTTCGCGGTTTTGTGTATGGTATAATACCGGAAAAGGGAAAGCCGGTAAGTGGTTCCTCTGACAATATAAGAGCTTGGTGGAAAGAGAAAGTGAAGTTTGATAAGAACGGGCCAGCTGCAATTGCTAAATACGAAGAGGAGATCTTAGCTTTGGAGAAATCAGATGGAAATAGAAAGGGGCAGTATTCTCTTCAGGACTTACAAGATGCAACCTTGGGGTCTCTGTTATCTTCTTTGATGCAACATTGTGATCCTCCTCAAAGGAAGTATCCGTTGGAGAAAGGGACGCCTCCGCCTTGGTGGCCAACTGGGAATGAAGAATGGTGGGTGAAACTTGGTCTGGCCAAAAGCCAAAGTCCTCCTTACAGGAAACCACATGATCTCAAGAAGATATGGAAAGTTGGAGTTTTAACGGCAGTGATCAATCATTTGTCGCCTGATATTGCAAAAATTAAGAGGCATGTTCGCCAGTCGAAATGTTTGCAGGACAAGATGACAGCTAAAGAAAGTGCAATTTGGTTGGCGGTTTTGAACCAAGAGGAATCCCTGATTCAGCAGCCTAGCAGTGACAATGGTAATTCTAATGTAACTGAGACAAATCAAAGGGGTAATAACGCTGACAGGAGGAAACCTGTGATCAGCAGTGACAGTGATTATGATGTTGATGGGATAGAGGATGCTTCAGGTTCAGTTTCATCGAAAGACAATAGAAGAAATCAAATTGAAAAAGAACAACCGATAGCCAATTCACATTCAGTAAGAGATCAAGATAAAGCAGAGAAACATCGAAAAAGGAAAAGACCCAGAATAAGATCCGGAACTGTTAATCGACTGGAGGAGGAACAACCAGCAGCGGAGCAAAGAAATATTTTACCTGATATGAATCATGTAGATGTTCCTCTGTTAGAATATAACATCAACGGTGCTCATCAAGACAACGGTGTTGTAGAACCAAACATTACGATAGGACAAGAGCAGAATGGTCTGGAATTAGTGGTTCCTGAGTTCCATAACCGCTATACTTATCTTCCACCTGTAAATGAACGAACGATGATGCCTGTAGATGAAAGGCCGATGCTTTATGGACCAAGCCCTAACCAGGAGTTGCAATTTGGGTCAGGTTATAACTTCTACAATCCCTCTGCAGTGTTTGTGAATAATCAGGAAGAAGACATTATCCATACACAGATAGAAATGAATGCACAAGCACCAACTGACAATATTGGGTTTGAGGCCCCAGGAATTCTTCAACCGCATGGCTTACATGGGGATGAAGATGGCGTAACAGGTAGTGAATTGCCACCTCAGTATCAGAGTGAGCAAGATAAGCTCTTGGACAGTAACATTCTGTCTCCATTTAATGACTTGACCTTCGACAGTAGCACCTTTTACTCTGGATTTGATTCTTATGGTGGTGCATTTTATGATGATTTCTCATGGTTTGGAGCTTAGTTTCTTACCATTTTTTTGGAAGTTTGCATGGTAAGTTTGGTATCAGACAACACCGTCTCATATTGTATTTTAACTTAGATCATTAAGCTTTTCGTATTGTCTTATGTCTTGTTAACTGTTATTTTGTAGGTTCAAAGGGACATGGCAATAGTCTGGCTAGTACAGTTACATTCTCTTCTGCTGATCTTTAAATCTTCCTTCTTAATTTTTATTAGATTTGTTAAGTGATACAGTTTTTCAGTTGAATAATTTGCCACACACTGCCTTTCCCGTTGTAATAGTCTCTAGGGAAAGCAGTTTGTGTGTCTTTTGTAAATCAATCTGTGAGTAATTCATCAAGTTAAGAGATTCATGATTCAATATTTACTTTTTGGCAAGATTTCAACTTCACAATAATTTTCAAGGTTATGTATGAGTTGCTGGCTTTGCCTAAAGCTGTTGAGTTCAATCTGCCAAGTGAGTTGTCAAAGACGAAGGAAACACGCCGTTGGATAACTAATTAATGGCACACGGTTGTGTCAAATGGTCTTCATTATCTGAAATATTGGTTTATAGTCTGCGAGTAGTGTTCTAAAAAGCATGTCCTTTGTATCCGCAAAGATGGTTTCACTTAACTTACACTAGTTCTAACTCGAACGAAGAGTGCAAATCAGATAAGACAGATTTAAGCATACAAAAAGCTAGGCTTGATGATGAGACAACTTAGGGCTTCCATAACTTCATGGTGCAATCTTCACTATAGGTAGCGAGGAGATTTCTATGCGGGTGGTGTGCTATGCCAATCACATCCTTCTCATGTACCTGTCATAGGCATCAACTTTTAAACCAGGTCTAAATAAAAGTCTAGACAACTAGGAAAAGTATTGAGAGAGAACAGAGAGAGAGAGAGAGTGTGGATAAAAATCTCAGCTATCAAAATTCAAGAAAGATTGGATTAAACATGCATCACAAAGGACTTCATTACTGTAGTGAGTTTTCGTCTCAAATGCAACTTTAAAATTTCAAGAACCTAAAATCTTTTGGATCATGTTTATTATCGATATAAACTTACCATCATAAAATGCTCTAGTCCACCGGTTAGATAGCTGAAGCAGTACAATTTCCTGCACATTAGCACAAACCGGTGTTCTGAGTGTCAAAGGCAGGAGATAAAACAAAACAGAAAAAGAAAGGAACCATTAGATCATCCTTTAAAATCAAACTCTAGAAATATATCCAAGACTAATTGTGATAGGATGAGGTTAGACTGTGTTACTTGTCTTCGCCTATGCAGTATATCCAATCACCCTTTGTAGATACACATGCTGCTACAAAATCTCCTCCTTCCCTCTTACCAGATGAGAAACTCTTCACAACCTGAAAAAGGATTTCAGTATAGAACCTTGTGAACAACCTTAGTTTTGGCATGACATGTGAAACTGATCTGTAGGAAACAGTTGCGGGAAATTCACCTGTCCTTGGAGCGTCATGATGTATATAGATGATGTCTTGTTGCACACAACAATGTGTTCCGTATTTTTTGGGAATAGATGAACAGAATTGACCGATGCATCACCTCCCTGAATTTCGAATAAAAAAAAGAAATAGATTCGGAAACCAAAGAGTTGACTCGTCACAGAAGATTAGAAAGAGCCTTATAAGATGTATATGAATCTGTACGAATTAATATACCCGTAAAGGAGGAGGTGGCTTGAATGTTTGTAGACAGTCTGTCGTCTTCGAATCCCACACCTGTGCAAGGAAACAAGACAGCTATTACACGGCAGAAGACAAAGTCCAAACCAGAAACACTGATACTGCCGATAATGTACAGCCAAATCCCAAGATATACCTTCACGGTACAATCACTTGAGGCAGTAATTACACGGCTTCCGTCACTTGTAAAAATGGCGTTATTTACATAAGATGTATGACCGCGAAATTCTTTCAATAGTTTCCCAGATTTCAAACCATGGATTCTGCATATAATAGACCACGATATATATTTTAGAGTACACTCAACCAGAAGTTCTACCAATCAACTTTCATAACGAGCAGATGAAATGGAAAGAACTAACAGAAATAAGTAAGAAAAACAATGCCATAAAAGTCAAAAGAAAAAAAGATATCTTGCTTGGGCGTAATTCATATGGCGAGTACAAAAGAAAATAAGATATCACCAATACCTTGCAGTGTGGTCAAAGGAGGTACTCAGTAATTGGCTTCCATCCCTAGAAAAGGAAAGGCTTGTAACTCCTTGGGAATGTGCACGCTCATAACGACGCATGCATAGGCCAGTTCTTATACGCCAGACCTGCAAAAGTGACATGCATCTAAGTCAATTTTTTTCTTATTTGTATACAATCTGAATTCACAGTGCCCAATACGTGTAAGAAGTAATATCTACCAAGCTGCTTGAATAGTCTATCTTCAGACAGTAAACAATATAATTAGAAGAAGAAGAAACAGCTTTAAGAAAATATATGCTGCTGGAACTTACTTTAATCTTTCCATCTTGTGACCCAGATGCAAGCATCTCTGAATCTCTGCTAAAGTCTATACAAAGAACAGGATCATCATGCATCATGAAAGTTTCCTGTCAGAATTTAATCGTGGTAAGTAAAGAGGATGCAATGAGTATTCTTTATCTGTAGCTGTTATTTTGTGTTCGAGGAAGTCTCAGACAAGATACTTGGTGCTTATGGAGTTTCATTGGAAAATAATTTTGGAATTAAAAGAATAAAGCAATCCACCATAAATTTGTTGTTTCATGAATTTCATGGGCACCATTTTTGGAATAAAAAGCAAAAAGTAATTCATCATATTGTTCTCACGGACTTGTCACTCACTAAATAATCAGATGCAGCAAGTACAGTTTTTCATTCAGTAAAAATGTACTAATAGCTCATCTGACCCTGTACTACGAAGAAAATATGAAAAAAAAGACACGAGAGCTTACATCAGCTTGATATTGCAAATCCTTCTTCAGCTTCCCACTAATGTAATCCCATACCTGTAATGCTTTTTAAGTCTGAGCAATCCTAGTCACAAAATTAGTTTAAGGACTTTTTGACTTGTATTATCATATAAACAGATTTCTCATCAACTGACCTCGATAAACCCATCAACAGAACACGATACAAGAAACTGTCCATCTGATGAAAATCTAGCGCATTCAGCATGACTCTTTGTACCGAACTGCACCAGCACAAAGAACGAGATATGAAAATCAGACAAGAACTCACCCAAATAATAATGAACAACAGATCACAGGCCGTTAAGTTAAACAAGCTAATAAAGTTGATGTGAGAAATATGAACCTTAATTGTATGACTAAGAATAGTAGGAAATGTGTCTTCTACGTCTTGTTTCATGGCTGCCGTCCCACGGAAAAGGTCAAACTGAGTTCCTGGAGGGAGCAGGCCTGATGCATGTGTACAATTGTACAAAATGAGTAAGGGTACATATGTTGATTCCACTGGTATATTAATTACGTAGACAAAAAAATATAATTCTGATTTGTAACAATCTAAAGAACTGCTCGATTCATCCACAGTTCCTTAGATGCTCACCTTGATGTTGTTGCCACTTTAAAGCCTGACCTATCAAAGCCATTAACCGTGAAGGTGGTACCACAGTAACCTCGGCAGCCACAGCTGATAAGGTAGGAGAAAAAAACAGTTAGTGAACCTTGAGGTACATTCTACGCAAAAGAAAACAAAAACCACAGATCCATTAAACAGCATGTTATACGATATGCTTTGCTGGCAATAGAGAGAAAATTTCAGATCATCATTTAATTTCTTCAGGTAATTGATTCCCCAACAACTAACTAATAAGAAAATTCAAAAAGTTGTTTTAGAAATAAAGAAGAAATGGCCAACCTTGAGCAATCTGAGCACGTTTTCGTTCCTTAGTCGAGTCTCCATAGGCCTTAGAGACAATAAGTAAATCAGCAAAACATATTTTTCAAACACACAAGGAACAACACTCAACGCGATATTGAATAATCGAGCATAATATAGCTCATACCTCATGCGGATCAAAATAGCTTCTGACTAGAAGATGCTCCATCCGCAAATATCTTTCTGGCTGCTCCTGCTTCATGACACCCATCACCTGAGTTTGTCTCAGAATAGCTCGGGCAGTGTCCAATTCACGAAGTTCTATCATCTCCAATACAATCTGAATAAACCACCCCAAATAGAAAAAAAAATCTTCGTGAGATCTAGCTGTTGAATGACAAATGCTTCAAAGATACTTACACTGAGAATCACTAGTTTTATTCATTCCACAAAGTAGGAAAACTAACCTGTTCATAAAGGTCTTCTAGTTTATTCCTAGGAAGTTTAAGCTGAGAAACTTGAGGCAGTACCGAGTCCCATCGTCCACTATTAATGTCAGAAATAAACGTCTCCACACTGTCTACTGTGTTTAAAGAAACCTGACACTCGCTTTGTAATGTCTGGAACGTCTGGTTCAAGGAGTTCTCTTTGCAGAACTGAAGCACAATCTTTATTACACTGAGACATAGAACAGAATAAAGCTGATGTGTTAGGGATGAAGATCTACAAAAAGCTAACATATAGCATCATAATCTTGGTAACCAAAATTAAGAGCATCATAATGTTCTCCACCCAAATTTACCAACAAAATGGCTAAGAGTATTCAGTATCAATAACTTAAAAACTGAGTAAATATTTCCAAAATATGGTTTAAAATCAGAGACTAGAAGAATTCATAAAAAATGAATTATGCCTTGAGAGGCCTTAAAAGAATAAAAATACTTCACAATGAGCTCTCCGCAAAAAATTTCGTATACCAAGTTAATTCAAATGGAGAATAGCTATTACGGGGTCGATATCTTTAGAAGAAAGATTCAGAAGGCATTAGCGTTAGAAGACACATACTCAAGAGGTTTTCTCCTAACACATAACCTAAGATTCGTCCAAGCATTTGTAAAAGATGGTTCTTGGAGCACATTTAGTGGGACTAAAGAGCTACCTAAGATTTTTAAAATAAAGCAAAAATCTTACTCTCGAGCTTCGATTTCGAGCGCCATAGTCAGTCGAAGCGGGTTTTCTCGCCGGAGGAGCCAAGGGGTAAAAAAGTAGAGTAGAAGACACGACGCGAATGAGTTTTAATTCCACAGCAATCCCGCGAATGTCGAAGATAAAAGAAGTGAGGGGTTAAAAATCAAATTTTCATAAACTATGAGGGCTACTTTGTAAAAACAATTTGTAGCATGGCTTATATGAAATTTCCGACTTTCCGTCGTTTACATTCACAATTGCAATTTTTGAAGAGAAAGAGGAGACAATAAAGATATTTCATCGGCTCTGGTCTTCAAGAGATTTGCATTTATCACAACTGATATTCTTTGAGTGAAGTCATTCGCTGGCTGCTCTGATTTAGAGTGATCTTATGCCAATTCCCACATCAAAACCATAGCCACATGTTATGTGTTTCCAATGCCAAATTGCTCACTTTTGTAGATTTGACCATGTGGAACTCTTTCTTCTTTCTATTAAAGTTTTAAGATTCACATTCTACAACAGATATGTATCAATCTAAGACTGAAAGTATGAATATTTTCTTTGGCTTCTGTGAAACTGTACAGTCCATTTCAACAATACCCTAAATTCTACAATCTTTCCTACACATATCGGTGGCAAAACTTCAAACTGTCCCGTCTCCTTCGGATTCCTCTTCTTCTTCCTCTCCAGATACCGAACTATACTCTTCTATAGCTTCAAAAGCAATGCTCATCTCTTTCTTTACCACATCAGCCAAGTCCTGTCTGTTTGCACTCACATAAGCATTTCTCACCGCTTTAAACAACGACTGGTTTGGTTCAAGCTCCCCAAACGTCAGCTGGCTATGTACCCTCTTTACACCCTCCACCATTCCAGCTTTCCCGTATATCCCAACAAGGTAAGCATGTGTGACGATATCTGGTTCTAAACCATTTTCCTGCATTCTCATGTAGGCCCTTAGGGCCATGTCAATGTCTCCTGACCCACTATAAGTGTATATCACTGCGTTGTACGCAAAATGCTCACGAGGAATTTCATCTCTTGTGAGCTCTTGGCATGATTCCAGGGCGTATACATACAAACCCATGGCTGAGAACAGAGTTGCAGTGATTGCTGGTGTGGCAAGCGGTTTAGCTTCATTGTATGCGGTTTGTAGCTGCGCTACTGCTTCACTTGGCACCCCACCTTTCTTCAACAGGGTGAATAGAGTTTTAAACGTTCCCCAATCTAGCAAGAGCTTTCTTTCAACTAACATCTCATGAAACAGTTCGCAGCATTCACGTAACTGTCCATCAGCAGCATAGCAAGCCATGACCTGGTTGAACGAAGTGCAGTCTCTAAGTAGACCACACTCCCTCATCTCTTCAGCCACTTCAATAGCCTCATCGAGCATGCCCATGCCCTTGTATAAGTACATCATTGTTGCAAACGAAATAACATCACATGTGCCTTTTTCTCTCAGATCATTGAAAATGGATTCTGCTTCAGAAACTATCCCAAGATCCGCACAGAGACTTAGCATGCTGTTTGATGCAGCAACATCTGGCCCACCTTCTAAATCTTTCATCTTGTTGTACACTCTCCTAGCTTCTTCAAGACACCCCACTTTGCTATAAGCCTTGATAAGGGTAGTCAGAACAATATGATTGGACTGAACACTGTGCTCTTCCATCATTCGAAAGTATTGAATAGCTTCTTCGACCATGCCACTCTCAGCAAATCCATTGATTAAGGAACCATAAACAACTTCATTTGGTTTCACACCTGTTTTTTCCATTGCCTCGTACAGGTCAACTGCATCAGACAACAGGCCAAGCCGCACATAGCTAGCAATCAAAGCAGCATAGGTCTTGCATCCAGGTTTACAGCCCAAATCCAGCATTTCAGCCAAGATCCTCTGGGCTTCGTCAACTAAGTCAACTCCAGCAAGCATTTGGACAAGGGAATTGTAAGTACACTCATCGGGCCAAGTCCCTTGGTTCTTCATCCCTTTGAAGAGAGAAAGTGCTTTCTCATGAAGACTGGCCTTGCCATAAGCTTTGATCATGACATTGTACTCCAAAACATTATTCCTCTGACCTGTTATGTTTCTTTTCCCATAGAACACAGCCTCCGCTTCAGCCCACAGTCCCTTTTCAGCGTAGACATCAATCACTGCTGCAAGTGTGGTCGACGAAAACACACAATCCAACTGGAAACTCTCAAACAGAGCTTTCGCCTGTCCAATTAAACCTTCACTAACATACATCTGCATAATAACAGGAACAGAGTGCTCATCAATGAGAATGCTATGTCTGTCCATCTCAGCCATCACAGCTTCAGCTTCTCCAATCATTTTTCGCTGGCACAAGATATGAAGAACAGCTCGGTGAGTTACAGTATCAGGGAACAGTCCCACTTTCCTGATTTTCCTATAGTATTTAAGAGCAGCCTCAATGTACCCAGCATCGGCATGAAGAGACAGAAGGATGTTATATGTCTTAGTATCAGGGGATATCCCTTTCTCTTCCATCTTCTTCAACAAAGATTCAGCCTCTGATAAGTGCCCATGAGTTCCACAAGTATGTATCATCGTGTTAAACGTAACAGTATCGATAGGGACTCCCGATTTCAACATCTCGGAGAAGAGATTGGCTGCATCGCTTAAGCGACCGGCCTTTCCATACAAATCAATCAGAGTGTTGAAGGTGGAAGTCAAGCTTGGCTTACGAGGAGTAGAGTCAGAACCAGATGCCAAATCCATGCTTTTCTCAATAGGATTCCTTGCGCCGACCTTAAAGAGCTCCATCGACAAGAACTGCTTCAAATTAACAGGAGAACGAGATGATCCATTCTTTGGAGAATCATCAATAGAATCCAAATCAAGATCATCAAGGTTAACTCGACCAGCACACCAACCTTTGAAGAATCTATCAGCACGATCGAACTCACCCGAATTCTTAAAAACCCTAACCACAGTGGCCATAGTGACTTCGTCTGGAAAATGCATTCTCTGTCCCATGTGTTTAATCCAAAGAAGAGCTTCCTTAACAAGACCAGCTTTACCATAGACATCGACAAGCATACTGTATGTATTGTTAGTGGGCAAAACACCATTGTGAGCCATCTCAATCCAACAAAGCCTCAATTCATCCCATTTCCCAGCTCTCCCCAAAGCTCGTAGCACGATGTTGTAATGAATAACGTTAGGAACATATCCTTGGAGAGATTGAAAATATCGAAACAGCCGAAGAACTCTATCCCAACGAGTCTGCTCTTTGAGAAGAACAGTTTGTTCTTTAGGACTTAAGTTGAGACAAAGAGAAGCAAGGGTTGTTTCAATATCAGTGGAAGAGTCAAGAGAACGCAAAATGGAAGGGATTACGCCGCCATATTTGCGTTTGCGAGAGCTAGGGTTAGGTTTAGAACATCTTGCGGGAGAAACTGAGGAAGAAGAAGAAGAGGCGCAATGAAGTTGAAGCCCAAAAGCAACCCTAGGTGATAAGTTACATGGAAGTGGAAGAGGAGGAACTGGAAAATCCCTAGCTCTGGAACTCAGGGTGGAAGAAGAAGAAGCTAGACGATGATGTGTGACACTGACATCTCTGGAGGAAGAGTAGTGACTACTTAGCTGAAGCATGTCTTTCTCTAAGAAAATGTTCACAGAGAAAGGGAGAGAGAATATCTTTAAAGTCTTTAGGGGTTTGAAGAATCATGCGTCTCAAATATTTCCAATTGAATTCTCAATCATGTTGTGGGGAATTGGCGCGTGTTGGCGACGCACTAATATTTCTTCATGGGCTTTACATATGCGATTTACAAATTGATTACATTGGGCTTTAGAAAGTTTACATGTTTGGGGCTTTTCCATATCTGTTGTACAGTTTGTCAGCATATGACAAGAAGGCCCATATGACAATTCTCGTTGACGTATGACGAGTAAAAAAGGTTCAAAATCCGGGGCACGATATAATGGGCCGTAAAAAAACTTCACGGCCCAATAATCACTCAGACAAATGTTTGCGCGATGAAATGCCCTATCAACAAAAAGTTCAGAAACTTAATCAGATCTCACCAATTCTGAGAAAAATCCTAGGCGTTGGACGGTGAACTTTTGTCTAGCGCCTACAATAAGTAATCAGGGTCTAGGTGATTGTAAACAGTTTAAACAATTTTTAAATAAATTATATTTTATATATGATAAATTAATCATATAGAATTACTAACTAGAAAAATAATCATTTATTTTTTAAAACATTTTTCTCAAAATTAAACTCAAAAAAAAAAATATTATTCATTTTTTTATAATATACATTTTATTAAATTTTTATTTTTTATTTTTAAATGGCCACCTAAATCACCTAATCATCATTTCAACCGTTTAATTACCGTTTTAGCCACTTATGTATAGTAACCGTTTAATCTACCTGATTACACTAAAATTTAATCGGATAGTTTTGATCAGGCACCTAGACAATCGCCTAATCTGATTTTTGGAACACATGATCTCACAACTCAAAAGACAAAAGAATTAAGGGTTCGATTGGTGCACGTGGTTGCGGGGCGGATTTCGAGAGGAAAGAGAAAAACCTCTATTTTCAACCAATCAACATTTTTTCAACCAATCCGCCGATTTTGGAAAAAAAAGAATAAAAAAAGATTTGCGGATTTGTCCACTGAATAATAGTTTGGACCGCGATTCAAAATTTTATCAGCTTTTACCCAGCGGATTTTATTAAAAACCGCGAACAGATAATATTTGTTTATTTTTCTTTTATTCTAAATTAATATTTAAATAATATATTGTTGGCTACAAATAGTATTTGTTCCAAACAGATTCAACATTCTTTCATTATACACTTCTAAGACAAAAAAAAATCCTCAAAACAACTTATCCATCTACGTAAGGTATGTTTATTAAGTTGTTTATTTATACATAATTATTTTTGTAATATCTTATGTATATTAGTAATATCAATAAAATTTATATTTCATCCTTATTAAAAAGACCATGTTAGTAATTAGTATATGTTTAAATGTTATTAGATACAAAATAATTTATAGTTGAATGTAATTAATTTATTACAATATAATTTAAATGCTCCTCATGAGAATTATTTAATTGTACCTATTGAATATTGAGAAGTCAAGCTATGGTTTTTATGTACTGCACTATTAGCATAAATGTTTATTTAAACGTATAATGTTTACGGTTATTATTTTAATATGAATTAGGTCCAAATATTATGGTTTTATATTTTTAGATTATTATACTAATAACTAATACAAAATGTAGATATGTCTTCTAACCGACAAAGAAACACAAATAATTCACGGAGACCAAGTTCAACTTATCCTACAGAGACTTCAGTTCCTCCAACAGAAACAACCATACGGGTAAATACCTTTACAATTAGGGGTTTGTTTTTAATAACTTATATAATAAATAACATTATATATCCAAAAATTGTAGAACAATGACAAATACAAATGGACTTACGAACAAGAAAAAACATTGATTGAATTATTCGATGAAGCACTTGCCATGAGTGATTACACACTGAAGAATCCAACTCCCGTTGCTAGAGAGTATATGGTTGACAAGTTCAACCGAGCGTTTAACCTAAATATAAATTATAGTTACTTCAAAAATAAACTTGATGAATTTAAGAAAAGTTACAAAAGATGGAAAGATCTGATGAATTCTACTGGTATCTCGGTGGATCCAACTACAACAATGATAACTGCATCTGACGCATGGTGGAAAGAACGTGAGACCGTAAGTCAAAATAGTCATTCGGTTGTTAACATACTTATCAAAATTTATATAGTAAATAATCTGATGATTATAATTCATAGGGATGCAGATTAATGAAAAGTTTTAAACGTAGACCACCCTTATTCTGGAATATCATGGAAAAATGTCTTGTATTACATGATGTTCAGTCGCAATCTCAGTATTCTGTGCGCCAAAGAAGAGAAGAATTGAGCAACCAACGTGAAGTTGATGCAGAAGGATATGATGTTTCAGACACCGATAGTGGTGATAATCCACAAACACAAGTGCTTGAAACGTAATAAGATGAAGACGTGTATCATGTTACAATTGATGATTATACACTTCCTTCTCGTAGAGGACAACAACGTGATAGAATAAACTTACAGGTAAGCGGTCGACGTGGGGAGAATTCACAGAGATCTGGGGGAATCTCTCGATGCTCTACTAGAAGTGGTTTACGTGGAAATCGTAGAAGATAATCATTTCAGACCACGATACAAGACACCATTGCAGGCTTCAGAGAGTTCCAACGACAAAGTTTTCAACAAGTTCTCCCAGGTGGTTTTGTCCAAGATGATTACGATGAATTCAAAAAGGCGGAAGCAATATTCAATGATCTAAACCTTCCAAAGTACACAAGATTTCATTGGGCATGCATCAATGCCCTTAAAGAGCAAGTGTGGTGGCGTAGATATTTAATTGACATAGAACGAAGCTCAAGCGAGGGTAAAATAGAAATGCTAGAAGCTTTGACTGGTATAAAACGAAACAATGAAGATGGAGAAAAACTATTAGGCTCGAGTCCTTCATTTGGTAGTCCAAATTCAGGAGGTGTGTCATCCATTAGTCCACCGGTAGGTTGGGGTCCTGGATTTCAACAACGAGGCACACCACCAAATGTTCAACAATGGGGCACACAACCAATCTTTCAGCAATGGGGCGTGAACCCGGGTTTTCAACAATTGGCAACACCACCAAATGCTCAACAGTGGGGACAACAATCAGGAATGGCCCATCAAGGACAACAAACACATAATTTTGACCAAGGTGGCCCATCAAGAATGACTCCAACAAATATTCAATATGGTTTTCCACTTAGAGGTCAAGAAGAAAATTTAAGAAATACTGAACAAGGAGTTTCGTATGGTACACCAATAGAAATTGGTAACCAGTCACCCGGTCTTGGTTTTACAAACTATTTTGAAACTAGACAACAAACTGAAACACCTAGACCAGGTGGCCTATTTAATATTTGGGGAAATCAAGATGCAAATCATCAAAGTGATATACGAGATGAGGAGTAGTTTGTGAAAACTATGTTTTATCGCTTTCCTTATTGTTATGATATAACTTATGTTTCCTGATTATACAGTTTTTATGTCAAACTTGATGTAAACCTATGTTTTAGTAATGATGCATTTTATTTTGGTTTGTTGTATTTTAGGCGTTTCGTATATGTCAGTTGCGGTCACATGGCATCAATAATCTTAGTTACGAAGAGAGAATTGAACTGTGGAATTTGGAAAATGAGCAATTTGAGGAGTTGGTAATTCAACCAACTTTGAGTTATTATGATCGATATGTCCAAAGAGCACCAATGCAAACAGATAGAGGTTTAGGATGGATAAACATTTGGCGTCGACTCCAACAAGATAATGCTGCTTGTCTTCAATTATTACGAATGTCACTACCATGTTTTACAACATTGTGTACAATGCTGCAAACAGATTATGGTCTACAACAAACATCAAATATGGGCATCGAAGAAAGTGTGGCTATGTTTCTTCGAATTTGTGGGCACAATGAGGTACAAAGAGATGTTGGTTTAAGATTTGGAAGAAATCAAGAGACTGTGAATAGAAAGTTTTTTGAAGTTTTGACAGCGATTGAGAGACTTGCATGTGATTATATAAAGACTCCAACCCGACAAGAATTACACCGAATTCCTGATCGATTGCAAATGGATCGACGATATTGGCCTTATTTCAGTGGATTCGTTGGAGCTATTGATGGAATTCATGTTTGTGTCAAAGTTAAACCAGAATTACAAGGAATGTATTGGAATCGGCATGATGTCACATCTTTCAACATTATGGCAATTTGCGATCTAAACATGTTATTTACATATATGTGGAATGGAGCACCAGGATCATGTCATGACACAGCTGTTCTTACAATGGCACAACAAAATGATTCTGAGTTCCCGTTACCACCGGCAGAGAAATATTATGTTGCTGATTCTGGATATCCAAACAAGCAAGGATTTTTGGCTCCTTACAGATCATCAAGAAATAGAGTTGTAAGATATCATATGTCACAATTCAACTCTGGTGCTCCTCCAAGAAATAAACAAGAACTATTTAATCGATGTCATGCGTCTTTACGTTCTGTTATCGAGAGAACCTTTGGAGTTTGGAAGAAGAAATGCAGGATTCTTTGTGATTTTCCAAGATATAACATACCCGTTCAAAAAAGAGTGATAATGGCTACAATGGGATTACATAATTTTATTAGAATTTCAAATTTTCCAGATTCAGATTTTGCAGAGATAATGACGAAAACCGAGGAAAATAACATGGATTATGAACCAACTCCTGAAGATACAGAAACAATAGAAGTTAATGATGGAGAACGTATGTCGGAAATAAGAGATAATATTGCAAATATGTTATGGGAAAATCAAAATAGTCGATATTAGTTTTGCTGATATTTTCTGTTTGTTTATTTTACTCATTATAATACAATATTAATTATTTAATTTTAACATTATTTTAAATTTTATTATATTAATAATATTTAATATTATCTTAAAATCGCACCGCTTTTATATTTTTACCAATCACACTTTCTTTTGTACCGCCATTTTAGTCAATACCGCACTAGTCAAAAACCGCACTTGTACCGCACCGCATTATATCCCGCCCCGTCAAAACCGCAGTTACCAATCGAACCCTAAGAAAATACGCTTTAAGAATTAGCTGGGTCAGGTAATTGTTTGTATTAAATTTTTATTTTGCCTTTATACCAATTTATTTATATTGAAATGAACTAAAAATATTTATCCAGTGGACAAATTGTTTTTAAATAAGGAAATGAATAAATTTGAATATGAGCGTGAATGGGCAAAGAGACGAGACAGATGAGGTAATAATACAAGTTAGTTGTAATAAATCTAGCCATAGATTCTCATTTCAGACAGAGTAATAATCACCTGCTTTGGTGCCCACATCTTCTCACTCAATCCTGGCCGTACATCGTATACTATTCGTGAATATATGGTTAATCAATTTTTATATTAAAAAAATATAATTCACCTAACGGAAACATTTGTACATTTTTTCTGAGCCAAATTCAATTAAAAATTTATAATCAGAAAAATGTAGTGGGCTAGTGGTTGGCAGGAATAATAATAATGATTATTATTTCAATAATAATAATTTAATAAATGTGGGTAAAACAAAAAAAAAAGAAGAGGAACACAAAAGCCGAGAAGGACGCATGTGACGCGTAGGGAATCTAACACTAAACAATGTCAGACTCTTCCAATGTCTTTTCAAATACACCCACCTGTTTTTTTTTTTAATTTTTACGAATATATTTTTAATTGGGCTCAAATTCAATAATAACGAATATTTAAACCACTATAATTACAGCTCTCTGTCAATCACTTATTTCGAAAAATTGACGTGTCCTCTTCTCTTTTTCTCATCAGGGTTAATTAGGGTTCTTCATCTCCTTTCTTCACTCTTTATAAACTTCTTCAGACAATCTTTTCGTCCGTTTATTAATTTCTTTTGCAAGAGATCTACATCTTTCAAAAGTTTTGTTTTGAACTGATTAAAATCTTCAAATCTTCTGTGTTCTTTCTCTCATCTATTCCTGTTTGACTTATACGATTTAACTTCTAGGGTTCTTTACAGAATGTGATTTTGTTTCTTTAGATCTAATTAACAGGGACCTTCTGTATTGGCTTACTCTAGATGTAGTGTTTGTTGAGACTTTGTATTTGCTTAGGATAAGATCTATAACATGTTTGGATCTTGCTCCTCAAGTTTCTCTATCTATCGACAAATCTTGATCTGGTCTAAATAATTGTTTAGAGCTCCTTTAAGTTCAAACGAGAGTTGAGTAGGGTAAAGAAAAGCTGCTAAGCTATGGATCCCATAAGCCCTAATCCTTATAAAACATCAAAAGGATTTGGTTATATGGCTTCCATATCTCAGGAGCTTTTTCTTGCCTTTTTTCACTTTTTACTCTTCTTTGGATTGAAGGGAGCTCTACATCTTCTTTTTTACTATATCTCCATTTTTCTTTATCATCTCTACAAGAGTTTATTATTATGTCAAATTGAGATTCTTATTAATCCGAAATAATTAAGTATTTTTAATTATCTTAATTTGATTGATTAGATTTCTTATGTGGTAATGATTTTGATTTCGAAGCTGAGAAAGATGCAACTTCCTTAATTTTTTTCATTACTGTTTCCGAAAGCAATAACTTATATGGTTTTTGGTTTTCAATCACAGTCCTTAATTACTGCGAGTATAATCTTCTTTGATACAAATCAAGATAGTGATTTGATCAGACAATATTGTATCGTAGATAGTTCAACTTGTAATATATCGGTTAATAAAGTTAAATCATGCTAGATTACTTTATATTGTGTTATTAAGTTATTATTTCATATGAAATATGCATATTCCAGGTAAGTGTTTGCAAATTGATTTAGTAGTTTAATGTGTATAACGTATGGTTTTCTATTGGATTTATTTTGCTTGATTAATGGAGTGAACAATTTGATATTCATCGTATGTATATATTCACGAGAGTAAGTACTATTTTGAGAAAAACGTACTGACAAAAAGTAAAAGGTAGAAGCTATGAAGTTACTTTAATTGTGATTGTGTGCACATCTCCATGTTACTTTAGTCGTTGAGTTCGAGCCATTGAAGTACGAACCGTTGGATTGACCGAGCCGTACACAAACAAACCTATTTCATTATATCAGATTAGATTGGTTTGGTTAAGTTAAACCAATTGTATAGCTTATTCATTTGGTAATTGTATATAAGCTTTGTACAGTCACATTTGTGAATACTATCAGAAATATCTTTTCCCAGATTTGATTTCGAGTGATCTAAACTGTTGATTCCCCTGCGTTTACTGTTCATGACTCCTGCTCTCTCCTTCGTGGCCGTGAATCGCTTTCTTTTTAGGGTTCCGTTCTTGGGGATTTTTTGTATACTATCGGTGTTCCACTATGTCGTTAGCTATGGACAAAGCTATGATGGATCTCTGCTTAGAGAAAGACGAATAACCGTTTATTATGCCTAATCTTCCTTAATACAGTTATTACGCTCAAAATGCTAAGAGTCTGGTTGGAAAGGTCTTAAACCCATCTCGTCAAAAGAAAGCAAGCTTGATTCTAGATATGCCAAGGAAATAGCAAAAATAGGGCAAAGTCAGAGGCATTACGTTGTCACAAGAAAGGTTCCAATCTCTGTTTGACAACCTTTACGACATGGAGGAAGTTCTCGAGAAGGGTGTTCATACATTCAATGAGTGGGTAATTGTTTTGGAAAAGTGGGAGGAGAAACCTCCAGCAAACTCTCTGCAACTCATCCCAGTTTGGGTTTAGATTCGTAACCTACCAGTGAACTTTTTCACTATCGTGGCTATAACTGTTTTGGGAGAGACTTTGGGCCAAGTAATCGAAGTGGCGTTCGATCCCCTGAAACCTATGGTGAAAGACTATGTGAGAGTCAAGATTCTATTCGATGTCGCTAAACCGTTGAAGAAGGAAAAGACTGTGGTTTTGCCGAATGGTGAGAAAACTACAGTTCAGTTTCATTATGAGAGGATTCCAAAGAGATGTTTCAACTGTCAACCTTTGAATCATGACAAGGATGTTTGCCCGTTGTTGGTCAGACAAAGACAAGAGAAAGGAAAGTATTTTCAATTGAAAGGATTAGCAAAGATGGAAGGAGTCACCGCCAACATTGTCCCTTCTGATCCCTTCTTTGGGGTGCTCTCGGATGAGCAAGTTGGAATACATCCTGTCACGGGTCGTCACAAGATTGCCGAGGAAGTTCTTAATGAATGGAGACTTTTCTTGTTGACTGGGAGTGATGACTATAAAAAGCGCAGAGAAGAACGAGTGAAGAGATTTGTTGCTGAAGCAGAAAAGGATCCTATTTCCCAAAAGACGGCCCTGAGATTGGAATCAGCCCCAACATGCACTTCTGAAATCTATAAGGGTAAAGATCAAGCTTTTGATCTTGATACCAACCCTGCTACAGGACAGAAGAGTCATTGAATGGGTAACTCACAGAAATTGTTAGGTGATGCGACTGACGCTGAGAGGAACATGCAGCTTGCTATTTTACCTTGCCACTCTAGTGCTATGGTAAAGGATAATGTTATGGTAAAGGAAACCGCAGTTTTTTGTGGAGAAAACATGGCCTTAACTTTACAGGATTCCATGGGCTTCAAATCTGGGCTTTCTCCCCTGCTGTTTCTGATGTTAAGGATATTGTTAAAAGAGAGGAGGCGGGCATTTCAAAGGCTAAAAGGCCTAGTAAAGCTCTGAAAGTGTAGCAAAATCAGACATTTAAGCTTGGAAAGAGAGATGGGAGAACCGTGCCCTATATGAGAGCAAAAGGTGGGAAACAAGTCGAAGATGGTACTCTGCTTCGACCACTTGAATTTGATGTTCATTTTAGGATCTGGTGTAGATGTAATTTTATGGTGAAATCTTGGCTTTTGAATGGTGTTTGCCCCCAAATATATCGTAGTATTCTTAGGATTAATGATGCTTCGAAAGTTTTGCGTGATCTTCATGGTAGATTTCATATGACAAATCTACCTCGTACCTTCAATCTGATACAAGAAATACAAGATTTACGTCAAGGATCTATGTCTCTATCAGATTATTACACTAATTTGAAAATTCTATGGGGAAATTTGGATGATACTGAGGAACCTGATGATCCTTATACTTGTGGAAAGGCTTCGCGCCTACAGATGAAGATAGTGTGTGCTTGTATTGTGAATTTTTTGGCATGACTTAATGAATCTTATGCAATCATTCGCAGACATATCATTTTGAAGAAAGTTTTTCCATCTTTGGCTGAAGTTTATAATATTCTAGACCAAGATAATATTCAAAGTGGCTTCTCGAGCTCTGTTGTTTCTCCTGATACAGCCTTTCAGGTTTCTGATTCTCAAATGGAAGATTCTTCAATGAACTACAGTCTTTCAAATACAAGTAACAAAGATCGTCCAATCTGTTATTTTTGTAACAAAATTGGCCATACTGTGGATAAATGCTACAAAAAACATGGTTTTCCTTCTGGATATCCAAAATCAAAATCATCAGGAAAACTACAGAAATCAGACTATGTTGCAGCAGCTCTGACATTGAATGCATCTCTGACTGATAATGATTCACCTAATCTTGAAGGTCTCATTGACAATTTATCTAAGGATCAAATTCAAAAGTTCATTGCATTTTTCAGTTCTCAGTTATCATCCGTTCATCATCAATCTTCTACTGAAGGGAATTCTTCCAAGAAAGCTTCTAGCAGTACATCTGGTAATATAAATATATCCTTTTCTAACTCCACATTCTGCGTTGTTGTTATTCTCATAGTATCTCAACATACTTTATCCAATAAGACTTGGATATTAGATTCAAGAGTTACTCATAATGTATCACATGATAAGAGTTTATTTTCAAGTTATGATACATCCATTGTGAGTTCTGTGAACTTACCAACAGGTTCCAAGATTGGAATCGGTGGTGTTGGGAAAGTTAAACTCAATGAGTACATTACACTTTAGAATGTTTTGTACATCCCAAACTTTCGGTTGAACCTTCTCAGTGTTAGTTGTCTCACTACTGATCATGGTCTTAATTATGACTTTGATGATTCATCTTGTCTCCTCCAGGATCGTACGAAAGCGTTAACGATTGGTCAAGCTATAAAGGTTGTAAATCTATATGTGTTAGACAGTCCTTCTCCACCAGTTTCTCTCAATGTTGTGGTTGATGTAGGCTTTTGGCACAAGAGACTTGGACATCCATCATATTCAAGACTTGACACTATATCAGATACTTTGGGTACTACTAAGCACATGAATAAGAATTCCTCCTTCTTTCATGTTTGTCATTTAGCCAAACAGAGGAAACTGTATTTTCCAAATCCAAATACCATTTGTAATCCATCTTTTGAATTATTACACACTGATATTTGGGGACCATTTTCAATTGAGACTAGTCAAGGCTACCGTTTTTTCTAGACAATAGTGGATAATCATTCAAGAGCAACTTGGGTTTATTTACTAAAAACAAAATCTAAAGCTCTCAGTTTTTTCAGACTTCATTCAACAAATTGAATCACAATATAATGATTCAATTAAATCAGTAAGATCAGATAATGCTAAAGAACTGAAATTCACTGACTTGTACAAAGCAAAAGGAATTGTTTCTTATCATTCTTGTCTAGAGACTCCATAACAAAATTCTGTAATTAAAAGGAAGCATCAACACATAGTGAATGTTGCTCGAGCTCTTATGTTCCAATCTTAGGTTTCATTACAATATTGGGGTGACTGTATCTTGATTGCAGTCTTCCTTATCAACATGAATACTTCTGCTTTGTTACAGAATAAGACGCCTTATGAAGTCCTCACAGGAAGGGCTCCTCTATATGATTAGTTGAGGGCATTTGGTTGTTTATGTTATGCTACTACTTCTCCTACAAAACGCAATAAGTTTCAGCCTCGTGCCAGTGCTTGCATTCTTTTGGGATATCCAGCTGGTTACAAAGGTTACAAACTTTTGGATTTGGAGAGTAATAACATTTTTATCTCCAGGAATGTTCAGTTTCATGAAGATATCTTCTTGCTAGCAAAATTAGACACTTTAGAAGCCTTCGCTGATATTTTTTAGTCTTTGGATTTTGTGTCTTCAGGTACTCAAGTTAATCCATCTCCTTATCATTCATCACCTCAAATTTCTTCCACTCCATCACCAAAACTTGCCACTACTAGGCAAAAGAAAATTTCATCTCATCTTAAGGAATATCACATATATTCTGCTGATAGTTCACTTTCTCATTTCATATGACAACATCTCTTCTGAGCATCTTGCTTATATCAACTCTATCATAAATATTCCTATTCAAAATTCGTTTGCTGAGGCACATAAATCCAAAGAATGGTGTGATGCAGTTGGTTTAGAGATTGATGCAATGGAAATAACAATGAGTTGGGATGTGGTTTCTCTTCCTTCTGGTAAAAAGGCTATTGGTTGTAAGTGGATCTTCACATTGAAATTTCATGCTAATGGAAGTCTTGAGAGATATAAGGCAGACCTGGTGGCCAAAGGCTATACACAAAAGGAAGGATTGAATTACACTGAGACTTTTTCTCATGTTGCTAAAATGGCTACTATTAAATTTCTCTTGAAAGTTTCTACATCTAGGAATTGGGTTCTCACTCAATTGGATATTTCTAATGTTTTTCATAATGGAGAGTTGGATGAAGAAATATATATATATGAAGCTCCTAAAGGTTATACTGCAAGTAAGGGGGACTCCTTGCCTCTAAATGCAGTCTGTAAATTGAAAAGATCAATTTATGGTCTTAAACACGCTTCTCGCCAATGGTTTGAGAACTTCTCTGCATCTTTGTTGCAACTTGGTTTTGTCAAAGCTCATGCATAACACAGTTCCTATGGTTCCAAACTTAAAGCTTTCCAAGATATATGGTGATCTACTTGAAGATCGAGAGCATTACAGAAGAATTATTGGCCAATTGATGTACTTGACAATCACTCGTCATGACATCACATTTGATGTGAACAAATTATGCCAATATTTTGCTGCTCCTCGTAGATCTCATATGGTTGCAGTGTATAGAGTACTGCAATACATCAAAGGATTTCTTGGACAAGTTTTATTTTACTATGTAGATCAAGATTTAACATTGTCCGGTTTTGCATATTCTGATTGGGCTTCTTGTCTTGATAGTAAGATATCAACAACTGGTTTCTCTATGTTTCTTAGTTCTTCTTTGATCTCATGGAGAACTAAGAAACAACCTACTATCTCTTGTTCATCTGTTGAGGCAGAATACAAAGCTCTTGCCACTTGTGAATTAATGTGGTTAAAGGCTCTGTCTTGTGACTTACAACTTGAGGATTCTTCACTTCCAGTTCTCTTCTCTGATAGTACAACAACAATTTATATTGCCAACAATCATATCTTTCATGAAAAGACAAAACATATTAAACTTGATTATCATATCGTTCGTGAAAGATTGGATAATGGTCTTCTCAAACTTCTTCATGTCAGAAGACCAAATTACTGCTATCTTGACAAAACCTTTGTTCCCTACTCAATTTGATCATCTAAAGTCTAAGATAAGTCTTCACAACATATACTACTCATCTTGAATTGGATTATAAAATTAGATTGGTTTAGTTAAGTTAAACCAATTATATAGCTTATTCATTAATTCATTTGGTAATTGTATATAAGCTTTGTACAGTCACATTTGTGAATAATATCAAAAATATCTTTTTCATAACAAATTTTCTCTCTCGTGCTTCTCTCTCACGTAATACATTACAAACATTCAAACATTATGCCTCTAGCCTTTAATCATTGATTCACTGCAATGAAGAATCTAGTTTTCCTCTTAGCCTTATTAATTAATATCGTAACCAGACAAGGCAATGACTGATTTCGTCATATTATTAGCATTATTTCAAAGGTTTTTTCCTCGGAAATTTAGCATTTTTGAGTATGTTATGAGTTTAGGTGGGAGATTTATAGGCATAATCGTTAACTCTCTTTTTCCTCTTGTCTTCATGTGTCTAAGCAGCTTATTGCTTTAATATAATTACGAAGTTTGTAATGTCTTGGTTAAGTGAGGATATGACAAATGATCCCTCGACTTGTTTTAGGTTTCTGTTGATAATAAAATAAAGAACAATGTTGTGGTAGCCTGTTTATGCTTGAGCAAAGATGACCAGTGGCATTAGAGATTTTTATGTAGTTCCATACTTGTTTGGATCCATGAACCAAGCTTTGCGAACCAGTTCTCAATCAGACTAAACAGAGGTTAACAACGAGATATGGTGATGTATATGCAGTCTCGTCTACAGAGGCTTAAGGCATCTTATAAAAAAAGTTTCTTTGACATGAGCATTTTATAAATGGTCACAATCTATTTCCATCTCGTTTTGATATAACAATAAATCAACATATACTTAGACTTTCTCTTTAATTTCATTCAATTCAAAGTATAATTCCACTATCTAATTAGACCCAAAATTATTCAAAATCTATCAAATTGCACAAATTGCCGGATAATTATAGTTTTGTTGTAAACCAACAAATAGTTGCAATCTTAAACCATTAAGTAACCAAACCTAAATCAATTTTAGACCTGACTAAATCTCAAATAGATAACCGAATATGAACGGATTATGATAAACGAGTCGTAATTGAGATTTATTGTCTAATTTTAGGTTCAATTATCCAACAATTTGTGCAATTTGATATATTTTCTATACTCTGTGTGGAATTCCATAGTTATTGTCTAATTTTATGTTTAATTACATCTTACATGTATACTTTGAATAGAATAAGTGAGAAGGTCTAAGTATAATTCGATCAATTGTTATATCGAAAGTCGATATTTTAGGGTGGAAATAGACTGTTGACTATTTTATAAAATATGTGGTATTTAGTAGTTATATATATATATATATATATATTTATATTTCCATGTAAGTGTAAAAGACTAAGACAAAATTTTATATTAATCAACTAAATTAAGCAGTTTATATAAAAATTTTGCCTATTAAAATAAATATATTAAAATTTGTGGGCATTTTGAAATGAAAAAAAATGGTGGCCTTAAGTAATTGCATTTTTTATGAAAAGCACTGTCTGTATCAAGCATTTGTGTACCTAACTAGATTAGAATATCTTGGAAAAACGTATACATAAAAATATTTTTCTCGCCCAACTTTGAAGTAGATTGATAATGAATTAAAATTTCAAGACGTAAACTTGCATACGATTTGATTTTCAATCATAATTCGAAACAGTATTTCTGGATCGATTCTGACTAATATGGATGATGTAGAGTCTCTACTAACTAATATTATTGTCTGAATTCTGGTTCTTCAAATCTAAATATTTCACATAATATATTGAAAGTGTCTAACGAGTTAACTTAGTAATTATATAAAAGAAAAACTATAATACAAGTTAGATCTAGCTGTATGCAGCTTCAAATCAGAAAAAAAGTGGGAAACAAGAGCAGCACCAATTCATAGAATATCCAAGTGATATTCGAGCTCTTTGGACTTAAAGCCGGTTTAGAAAAATACTTCCTTTCGAATCTAGGCCAACAACAAATAACCGGCCCATAACCGAAGTAGATCATCCAAATAAGTATCAAATCACAACTATGAGAATGTATTTCGCTTCATATATACGAGAACGGTGCATGTATGGATTCGTTCTAGCTCCAAGATCATAATCTTGATCGTTCGGGTGTTTTTGATATTATGTATGATAGTTCGAATGAAATTAGATTTTTGATTTTAATTTTGTGTGCAATTAAGAAGAGTTGCAAATTTTGGGTAATTCTAGTATTATCTATTATAGTTTGGGTAGAATTAGATTTTTAATTTTAGTTTTTTGTATAATTAAAAAAAGCTACAAATTTCATGTGTTATGATGATATGGTGGAATTAGAGGTACACTTTATAATTAATGCAAAACCTGATAAGAAGCTGTGTCCTTTTGGATTATTTTAGTTTCATTACAATCTTTCAGTCTATTTAGTGGCCGAATAAAAAGCCCATTAAGTCATTACACAAGACTGAGAATGCTACAAACCAGTCTCGTTGAGTATGTATAGGCCCAAACCATTCCCGTTTGGTTTAGGAGAATGGTTGACTGGCCTCAATTTTCTACGACAAACGTTGAAGAAAATACTGATTACATAATATAGTACAGATTTCATCAAATGGATATTAGTAATACAATTGAAATTGAATTAAATGCTGAAAATAGAAATATTGATGACGAAGACAGACTGCCCTCTACATGTAACTCTTCCTAAAATTCCGTGAAGGATATACATCGGTGGCCTAGTTTTGATTACATAGACAATTCCCAAATTTATTTTAGTTTTTCTTTTATAATTTTTTTTTGTTGACAAAGCTGCTTTGGATATTATGCTTATACTATCACATTTCTGCAAAGAACTGTCAGTTGAGTTTTACGTTTCCGACGTCACATCTACTAATATTTATACAATTTTTCAATCCGTGCTAACTTCGATTTTTTTTTAAACTACAAATTTGTTAGAATTCTTTTTTTTAGATGTTAAGATTTATACTAACCACCAACCGCAATAAGTTTATGTACAATTTTTTTAGTTTCTAGTATACATGTGTGTATTATATGGAAACTTAGTAGACTTACTATAGTAATTAAAAAAACATTATAGTTTTATATTTTGAGTAAATTATCATGTAAAACTCATATGAATGAATTGAGAAATGCAGAAGCATGTAACTAGAGATGGATTGGCGGGCTGACCCGTCCCGCAAGGATCAAAACTCACAGGTTTTTTGAAATTTTTTTAAAACCTGAATCTACTTCACGAAAAAACAGATTTTTAAATCGAAACCCGCAACTGCTCCACAATAACCTGCGGTCTCTGCAGTTTACCCGCAAAAGAAAAAAAAATCCATCTGCACAACCAACCTGCAAAAAACTCGTATTAAACCCACAATAAACTCGCAAAATCCGCATTAAACCCGCGTTACCCGCATTAAATTTCAAACATCGTATTGTTTTTTAACTCCAAATGTCACGATGTTAATACACTGTAATACAAACATCATGCTGTTTGCAAAAACAACATGATTCAACAGTTAGAAAAAAATTTGAACCCCCATTTTATCACTATTGTAAGTAGTCTAAAAAAGAGTAGAATATTTTATGCTAACTGTATGGTAGAAGTAATTAAAATTTTCATAGTTATTGCCCAAACATTTCTACCGTCGGTCCAAAATCGTAAAGATTAATTAAGTTAAGAAATACGTTTAAGTAAATTGGCTAAACAAAGCTACACATGGTGCTATAATAATCGTCTGAATTGATATTAAGATATTACCAAACAAACTTTGAAAATTTTCTAACATTTTGACACTTTTTCTGTTTGTCAAAAGTTGGATTATTAATATATGCTATATACCTTAAAATTCTCTTATAATCTACTAATTTTAATAAAGATAAATGGAGATTTGATGGTAGAATTATTAGTTGAATAATCATAACTACTATTTTGACAGATTTTTTTGAAAAAAAACTATAGAAAAGGTTAAATAGATAAAGAAGTTTAATAATCTATTTTTCAAAAAAATCAAAAGGCATGAAATAAAAAAAAGTACGGATTGGAGTAAAATGGAACAATTATGGCGTTTTTAGGACACTAAGATCGATCGATCCCTTCTTGGATCTATCGATCTTCACGACGGCGGAAGTTGCGCACGAGTTCAAGATCGATCAGCTCCTGCTAGATTGACCGATCTCCACGCCACCAGAATATGCGACCGATTTGAGGATCGACCGTTCCATACCTTGAAGAGTGATATGCGCCCGACCTGAAGATCGACCAGTTGATATTGAAATCGACCGCTCTACAGTGGATCGATCAATCAATCCACACAGTCCTGCGCGAGATTTTCTGTTTTTCTTTATTTTGTGTCAGACACGTTTTTAACCTATTATAAATAGGATTTTTCGAGATTTTTGGACACATATAGATTATTATTTTTGACGGTAGACTCTTGTAAGCCTAGGAAGAAGATTTCAGAACCTTATTTTAATTTCTATTGAAAATTTATTATGTTTTCTTCTACCTCTCTTGTGTTGTTTTCTTTGATCATGTCTGAGTAGTTCTCTAATCAGGTTTAGGGTTTTCTAGAGAATTAAGGATTCAATGAATTATGAACAAATGTGGCTTAATTTTTAGTGTTCTCCATATATTGCTGAGTGTAATGCCTAGACTAGTCTGATAACCTAGTTTATGATCTTAGGTTGTTTAACTCATCAAAAGTGCTGTTAGATGCCTGAAATAGCCTAGATGAGCAGTTAGTCCTTAACCAATGAAAGTTGATGTTAAGGTTATTGGACCTATTAAACCAATTCGATAATGAGTATTTAGATCTCTAGAAGCAAACAACAATTTAGTATCTCTAGGTTGTTAGGTATAGTAGTCGACGCCAAAACAGTGGGTTTGCTATAATTTTATGTCTGAATCGAGAGTTGGTTGATTGTGTGTCCTGAATAATTTCTTGATTTGATTCCTTATTTCTTGATGATTTCCCGAAATCTGATGTTTTTAATATTGAATTTCACATCGTTTAGTTGTTTAAATTGTTAGTTGCAGTCATCATTTTATTATTTCGATTTAATTTGAATTAGATTTGAGTAATCAATAGTACAATATTTGGTTTTAGTAGATTCAATTCTTAAATACTATATTATTTTGTTATGCACTTACAGTTAATTATTAGGGCTAAAACTTGAGTATATCGGTATCTTGTCACAATCATCCTTAAAAACTGATTGCAAGGCGAAAATATCAGACTAATAAGTCAAATGCATCAAGTATTCAAGTCTAGTTTTAAATCTGTAATCAGCCCAAATATACTTATATAAGTAAGAGTGGCATGTATGTAATTTGAATTTCTTTATACTTTATTTATATGAAATACAAGATTCATGCAAAAGAACGGAAAAGTGCCAAATTATACTTAGAGCTTATCTACACATTTATTAATAGTTCACTAACTAACCGTTGGTTCTCTCACTCTTTTAAGATTTGGTTTCAGCTAATAAGTCAACCTTTATGACACAACACTATCACACTATCACTCATCCGTCCACTTGTCGTGTCTTAATAATAATCTCAACTAGTCAAAGTACTCTTCTCACATGCCGGAAGTCATTTCTTTTTTCAGCAAATATAACTTATATTAAATGAGATGGCAAGAAGGATACACAAAATTTACATAGATACAATTTGTTGAAAGATTACGAATTTTAAGAACTAACTAATCGGTCTTCATATTAAAAGATTTTGGGACCTGTTGAAGCCTAAAAGAAGAGAAAAATCTTTTAAGTCTTTCAAACTCCTTCAAATACAAAAAGAAAGATGGCCAAAAGTCATTTTCTTAAATATTAATGAATGAATACATAAACCAAACAGTAAAATTAAGATTTAAGAACGGTTTATATACCTATAGCTTTTATATGAACCCTCCATGCTTCATTTTATTGGAGACATCATTCAAATTTGTTGTTTAAAAAAAAAATTAGTTAACAATTAAATTGATAATATCAGAATTATAATTCCAATTTTTAAATTTCTAAGTTTTGTCATATTGAACTATACAATACTTAAAAATTGAATTCCAATAAAACAAAACTACAAAAATAAAATTTTAACCGCATTTAAGTAATTATAAATTGCTCAATAAAATTAGATGATGGCAGAATTATTTTCAATCTGGTGGTTATGATAATCTAGCTAATGACTCAAATATCGGTGTTTGATTTTTCTTCACTACACTAGTATATCTAAACGAGAATTTAGAATATGAAATTTAGGTTAAATATTAAGTTTTTTAAAAAATAAATTAAACGGTGGTGTATACATAAGAATCTAGAATGATGTCAAACATATGTGGCAATTTATATATTTTTGATAAAATATGTGGCAATTTTGTTTACCTACAAAATATTTAAGTGACAAGAAGAGCCACATACGTTGTAAATAATAAGTAGTTGTACGTGTATAATTGTTGTATGATTTATGCTTTTATTTCGTATCAGTATCGTACACTCATTTACGCTTTTACACATATATAATATTGTCATACCATAAAAAATGTATTTTCAGAAGGGTTAACAATACTAAAAGCTTAACTATAACTCCTTTCAATCCAAAACATACTACAAGTTAAATTAAACTATGATCATATATATTAGTTGAATTTACTATCTGAATGATTTTCAGTAGAATACAAATCATTTAATTACAAAATCCTATCATTAATAGTTATCTGTAAAATCATTTAGTAGTAAACAAAAAAAACCATATTTATGTAACTATCAAATTATTGACTAACACTATTAGTCAAAATTACATTTGATATGTATCAAAAATTTGATATATAGTAAATTCAATTGTGTATGTTTATGCGTAATGCTATAATTTATATATACACGTATAGTTTAGGTTAAAAACTATTTTCCCGATACTAGCGAGACCAAATACATAAATATTGTATCAGTGTAATTTTTTTTGTCAACAATAATTAGATTAACAAATTCTGATCCATAACAAAATCTTTATGGTTCCATGGTTCTATTTCCTATCGGTGTGGTTGGTGGTTAAAGCTAGTCTTTGCAGCCGCTTTGACTTCTGTTCACCGCTGATTTAGCACTTGCCGGAGTTCTAATTTGGTTTCTTCTCTCATTTTCCTGATTCGTTCTAGATTGTTACCGCCTAAGTCTTAGTACAAGGACAATTGTATTTAGGTAACGTTCTCTCAGTAGTCTCCGATTTAGTTTAGAGGCTCTCTAGTTTAGGATATGTGGTGGTTCATTTCCGATTCGTGTTGGCTCAAGGTTATTGGTCTTGTTTTGTCTCGACTGTGTTCCCTTTTAGAGTTGCCTCACCGTGTCTGCATGGAGGAGATCATGTTCAGCTGATTTGTGGGCTCAGTTGTATTTGGTCAAATGTCTCGTAGATTACTTCTTACAGCTAGACATCTCTAGATCTGAGCATTAAATGTTGTTTCTTGGATTAGATCGCTCGTAACAATAATTTCCATAGAATATCCTCACTGAACCAAGTGGCAGAATCAATTAAGGAGAAAATATTCTAAGATGTTATATATTTTGATAGTTGGGGATTTTCCAGATGGCCCCCAACCTCCATTGCTACACCAAAAGACTCAACCCTATTGGTTTTTCGTATGTGTCTAACATGTTAATGACTATTAATAGTTTTTGCATGTACCTAAACAGTTAACCTTTTGCATGTAATAAATATTTTTATAGGTATTTATTTTGTTATCGACAAATATATATATACGTACAACAGTATGGTTGTCTGATCTATGTAAATGTGGGTCCCTATGTGTTAATAAAAAGAATGTGAAATTGTAATATTATTTTTTGTTAAGAAGGTGAGCCATCAATTTTTTACTAAGAAGGTGAACCATCAATTTTTTGCTAAGAAAATGAGCCATCAATTTTTTGCTAAGAAGGTGAACCATCAATTTTTTGCTAAGAAAGAAAATGAGCCATAATTGTTGAATGTAAATATTAAGGTTATTTTGGTATTAACCCTCATATGGACCATGTTATTCATCTAATTTTAAAAATTATATGCTAGTTACTTAATTAATTTTCAAAAATACATTTGGATTCTCATAAAATATATAACTAATTAGAATCCACTAAAAATATATGTACACTAACTAAAGTACTCAAATATAAAATAATAATTAACAATTATTTTTGACACGAAACATAATTAACTCTAATTGATTAGTTGTTACTTTATTTTGTTTTCTCTTTTTATTACTTTTTGTTTTTCTTTCAATCATATTAGGGAAATTTTTAAGTCTATTTAGTTTTTAATTTACTTTCAAACCACAACTTTTACTAGTCAATTTCGATTTATACATAGATTTGAAAACTATTTTTTTTTTGGAAAAAAAAGTATAGCATAAATAAACCTAGAATATATGAGTAAATGTTTAAATATAAGACCAAATGAAATTGTAAGAAAATAAGTGTAGGACCCTGTAAAATGAAAAAATGGTAAAAAGCAAATTGAAAATAAGAGTGAATTTAGTATATACTTACTTTTTTCTGTCACTAATTTAGTATATACTATTTATAATGACATTTTTAAATTAAATTATATATTTTCTTGAAAGAAAATATTTTGACCCTCATAAATAAAAATCTTAGTTCCACCACTGGCAGAGCCTTCTGTGCTTTTTGTCCTCATGATGTTGGATTTTTCTTTTGGTTTTCAGTTTGTTGTATTGTATTTTTGTTTTTATTGTAATTCTTTTTTCTACATTTTTCGTTATATCTGTATTTTGTCAAAAATTTGAAAATAGTATAAATATAAGATCTGACATTTTATACAGAAAAAACTATTCCATCTAATTATTTAGGAATCAAGGATTCGTAGAATGTTTATAATTTATAAATTAAGAAATTTTTATGGATTGTACCAATACCACCGAAGAGAAACCACGTAGACACATCTCTTGTATTCGTCTATGACAACTATTTGTAAAATGGTAACGTATAACAACAGAATGCTTACAATGTCTGTATTTATTAACGATGTAGGTAGCCGTTACCCGACCGCCTTTAATTCACTTCTCCAATTTTTGCATGCAAACATTTTTCCAATAAAACAAATTAAAAAATATATACATTTTGCAAATTTTGTATTAAAATTCTATCTGAAACTTAGATTATATCATCGATGGTTTTCCTAGAAAGTTATTCATAACTCAAAATTTTCTACATTTCAAAAGCTCTATAATATGTGACTACATGATTGTATATAACCAAATTCCAAATACATAAATAGATATTTAATCATTTGAAATAGACTATAAATTTGACTTTATCGATCTAATGGTTATTTATTAAAAAAAATATCACTTGAACAAATATATTTCTCCAAATAATATGCTTTTAAGATGTTTAATAAACCTTTATTAACGCTATATATTTTTGATTGTCTCCCTATCAAAATTTTATATATATGTTTCTTTTAAATGTATATTTTGAGATATAGTTGATATAGTTTTAAAGTCAAACCAGTAGAATGTTTCTTGATTCCCAATTTAATGCTATCTACTAACCATAACGCATGAATTAACTATGATTCAACTCTAGCTATAGTATCAATATTTATTATTTATATCCCACTTCAATTCTCCATTTACATAAAAATTACAATGATCGTTGATCAATTGACAGTGACATATAGTCTAGTATAGTTTTTTTATTACGAATATGGTCGGTTCAATCTCTTATCCATCCAACTATGATGTAAAAATAAAATGAAAACGAAATTTTTAATCATTTATCCCGTCTAGTATCGTCTTTGCTGTAATTTAAATTTATCCCGTCTAGTGTTTATATCGTTGACCAACTGAGGAATTTAACCCGTCTAGTAAATGTTGAGATAAGGTAGAAGACCAAAATTTTATGAGTAAGTTAAGAGATAAATAATGTTAAGTTGTTATAATTTAGGAGTTATCTAAACTAAATGTGTTTCCTATTAGGAGTTGGATTAATCTTATCTATATAAGAAGATGCCAAAGTTTTGGCATAACTTGTGAAATTAAGAGATTGAGAACTTAAGTTTTGAGAGAGTTTCTTAAGTTAATAAAAGAGTGAGTCTTTTAAATTCTTATTTTTTACAAAGGTTTAATTCAACAATTGGTATCAGAGCTTAAAGGTGATCGAGCTTTGATCGTAGGAGAAACAAATCATGGGAGATAACAAAACTATAGTAGCCGCAAAGAAGAACAAAGGCGGAGGAGGCTCTAACTCTATAATATATCCAATGTTAACCGCAACTAACTATACTGTTTGGGCCATGAGGATGAAGGTATGTCTCAATGTACACGAGGTATGGGAGGTAATTGAGATAGAAATTGATGATAAAAGGAAGAATAACATGGCGATGGCACTCTTGTTCCAATCAATACCGGAGGATCTTATTCTACAAGTTGGTGAATTAGACATGTCAAAGAAGGTGTGGGAGGCCATCAAAAGTCGAAATCTAGGAGTTGAGCGTGTTAAGGAAGCAAGGTTACAAACATTGATGTCCGAATTTGACCGTCTCAAGATGAAAGAAACTGAAACCATATATGAGTTTGTAAGCAAACTATCAACAATTTCATCAAAATCTACTTTTCTTGGAGTAAGAATTGAAGAAACTAAGTTAGTCAAGAAGTTTTCCAAGTGTCTTCCTAGAAAGAAATACATACTTATGGTTGCATCTCTTGAGCAACTCTTGGATCTTAAAACAGCAAGCTTTGAGGATGTTGTAGGTCATCTAAAAGCATATGAAGAACGAATTCTCGAAGAAGAAGAAGAAGGTCAAGAGGACCAAAAACAGTTGATGTATGTTGAATCACAAAATCAAACACGAGACACTAGTGAAGGATCGAGAGGAAGAGGAAGAGGCGGATGTGGTCGTGGAAGGGGATGAGGTCGATGTAATGGAGATTTCGATCTATCTAAGGTAATTTGTTACCGATGCGATAAATACGGACACTTTGTGTCTAAGTGTCCGGATAAGTTACTAAAGTTACAAGAAGCTCAAGAGGATAAGAGCATTTTTGACACACAAGAAGCGGATGATCTTCTTATGCATGAGGTGATTTTCTTGAATGAAGAAAATTGCTTTCCAAGCAAGTTTGAGACAAATACCAAAAGGAGAATATTTGGTATCTTGATAATGGTGCAAGTAACCATATGACGGGAGATAAGCGTTACTTCACAAAGATTGATGAGTCTATTACTGAAAAGGTTCGTTTTAGTGATGACTCAAGAATAGACATAAAGGGAAAAGGGTCGATCTCTATTCTTGACCAAAAATGGAAGAGTGAAGGTGATTACCGATGTCTACTTTATTCCAGATTTAAAGGGTAATATCATTAGTCTTGGACAAGCAACGAAATGCGGATGTGATATAAGGATGAAAGGTGATTATTTGACAATATATGATCAAGAAGGGAAAATTATTCTCAAGGCAAAGAGATCACAAAATCGTTTGTATAAGGTGCAATTACAAACGAAGGATACCACTTGCTTTTATCAAACAAAAATTTCAGACTCAAGTCCTTGGCATGCAAGGCTTAGACACATTAATCATGACTCAATTCAAAGAATGATACAAAAGGAGCTTGTGAAAGGAAAACCAAAGGTGGAAGTAGAGAAGGAAGTTTGTGATTCTTGTGTACTAGGAAAACAAACAAGACAAGAGTTTCCTAAAGCTACACTGTATCGAGCTAGTAAGAAGTTAGAACTCGTACATGGTGATCTTGGTGGTCCGATTTCACCAAGTATTGTGGCTGGAAATAAGTATATTTTTGTACTTATTGATGATCATTCAAGATATATGTGGTCGATACTCTTGAAAGAGAAGGGAGAAGCTTTCACAAAATTTAAGGGTTTCACAATAATTGTTGAACAAGAAACTAGAGAGAAGATTCAAGTTTTCCGAAGTGATAGAGGAGGAGAATTTGTATCTCATGAGTTCAACTGATTTTGTGAAGAAAAGGATATCAAAAGATATCTCACGGCACCGTACACTCCTCAACAAAACATAGTGGTAGAGAGACGTAATAGAACATTGCTTGAGATGGTGAGAAGTATCATGAAACACATGAAAGTACCCGATTATATATGGGGAGAAGTGATACGACATGTTACCTATCTTTTGAACCATATTGCAACAAGATCAATTAAGGACATGACTCCATATGAAGTATTTAAGGGAAAGAGACCAAACCTTGATCACTTGCGGATTTTTGGTTGTATTGCTTATGCAAAGATGGATACTCCACACTTGAAAAAGTTAGAAGATAGATCAAGAAAGATGGTACACTTAGGAACCGAGCTGAGATCAAAAGCATATCGCTTATTGGATCTGATGAATAAGAGAATTATGGTAAGTAGATATGTAATCTTCAATGAAGGAAGAGGATGGAATTGGAAAAGTGATCATGATTCCACACAAGATGAATCTCTGAGTGATATATATGGGAGTTTTATGTCATAAGTTTCCGTGCACAAGAAAGAGAAGAAACTTGTGACGAAGAAGAGGAGATTGAATACATTCAAGATGGTACCGAGTCTAATGAGAATGAGTCGGAGTTAAGAAGATCACAAAGAGAAACTAAGAAGTCGGGATATCTTGAGGATTACATTCTTCTTGCCGAAAAAAGGGAGCTATATTGTTAATGTGTCTTAATGTGAGCCAAGAAATTTAGAAGAAGCTAAAGATTCAAAGAAATGGATTATGGCTTGTGAAGATGAAATTTCATCAATCATTAGGAATCAAACTTGGAGTCTTGTTGATCTTCCCATCAGAGTCAAACCAGTAGGTTTAAAGTGGATATTCAAAGTGAAAAGAAATTCAGATGGAAGTATAAACAAGTACAAAGCAAAGCTTGTGTGCAAAGGAAGTGAGGACAAGGTCAATATATTAACAAAAGCACTAGAAATATTGAAGTTCAAAGAAATAAGAGATTTCAGTGGAGTTCAAAATGTGTCAAAAGAAGAGTTCAAGCTTAAGGGAGAGAATGTTGAGATAAGCTTGAAGACCAAAACTTGAGGAGAAAGCTAAGAAATAGATAAGGTTAATTTGCTATAGTTTAGGAATTATCTAAACTAAATGTGTTTCCTATTAGGAGTACGATTAATCTTATCTATATAAGGAGATATCAAAGTTGTGACATAATTTTGAGAAAGTTTTTAAAGTTAATAAAAGAGTAAGTCTTATAAATTTTTATCTTTACAAAGATTTAATTCAACAGTATAGTTTTGTATTACGAATATATATATTCTTATCCATCCAAATATAATGTAAAAATAAAATGAAAATGAATTTTTTAATGATTGCATAAATTCTTATTTCCTAAACAATAATGTACAAATTGGCCATGATACCACAATATAAATGTCAGTATGGAATAATTTTTAAGTTGATACTGATCCGATTGGAACTGTTTTCGTTTTGTTGCTTTAAAAAGCAAAATCTTTATAAAATATTGAAATTAAATCAATCATATACTAAAGTAATAAATAAATTAAAATATGATCGGTTTAATTTAAATTTCATACAAAAATTTTTGTTTTTCAAAACAATCAAACGAAAGCAATTCGGGAGAACCTAATTTGAATTGCTTTCATTTTGTTGCTTTGAAAAGCAAAAATCTTTGTATGAGATTTAAATTCAATTAATCATATTTTATACTAAAATCAAACTAAAATATGATTAGTTTAATTTCAATCTTTTAAAAAAAAAAAATTTGTTTTCTAAAACAATAAAACGAAAGAGTTTCAATGAAGCCCATTATTCTAATTTTATACAAACTAATCAAATAATACAAGATGATCAAATAAGGAATGAAATATCTACAATGCATGAATTGACAATACTTTAACACTTTTATTATTAATAGAAACCATGTATTTGCAGATATTTTTCTCTTTTTTATATAAATCATCCCAAATATATCGAATTAATTTTAGGAAAATCTGCTGGCAGCAAATTAAAAACAAAAAGACAATTGTAATGAATTTTCTTTGAATCATCACTCACTAGGCCATAGTCAATAGTCAATGCGATACTCTCGACAAAACTCGTTGACTTATCTAATAAAAATGGCCATATATAACGAAAAATGACAATATACAAATATAAAAAGTAAATGTGAGTATATGCGTGTGGGTCAGTAGAACCATTACAATTGTGTGACTATCATTTAAAGCATAAAGCAAAACACATAATCCAAAGAAGAAAGAAAAATTCACACACACACACAAAAACGATTTAAGGCAAAAAAAATGAGATTTTCTCCATCTTCTTCATCATGGCTTCTTCATCCTCAACTTCATCACGTTGTTTCCAAGATGTCTTTCTTTGATTCCTTCTTGTTCTATGTAAGTAAGATCAAATCAATTTCGTAATTATTTGTATTATTAAAACTTTTAAATTTGATTTTTTGATTTATTACAGATTGTGCACTTAGTAGACAAGTTAGGATTATGGCATAGATTTCCAGTGTTATTGGGAGTAGCTTACTTGGGGCTAAGAAGACATCTACATCAACGTTACAATCTCGTACATGTCGGTGGAATCAACGGTCAGGATTACGACACGGATGAGTTCTCTTATCGTACGGCTGATGGTAAGTGTAATCATCCTTCCGATGACTCTATCGGCTGTCAAGGTTCCTTTATTGGCCGGAATATGCCTCCCTCTACTTCTCAGTACGGCGTAAGTTTTTTCTTTTTTCTTTTTGTTTATATTTATTTTTACATAATAAGTAAATTCAATTTGCATACTCATCCTTGTAATTTTGATTTTTTTAAAATTGAATATATATAGATGATATTGAAAAGAAAAAAAGATATTGTGACGCAATTCTTTTTCATTTGTACTTGCAAGTGGTTGAGATCCTGATGTTATGATATAGTCTGTATTATTGGGAGTTTTAAGTCTACTGATGCAATAAAGTTTTTTGTTTTTGTCAACAAATTTTATGATTACTCTAAAAAGTTAGAATAGCTAAAAGAAGAGATCAATGTTTACAAACATGATATATGGAGATATAAATCTTATATTACTGGCCAAATTATTATTGTTTTTTCTTTAAGTTTATTATTCTTTTCCTGAAAACTATTCAAATAAGAAAAAATTGGATTCTTGGTATTTTGAGCCTCTTTGATTTATTTTTGTTGTATTTGCATGATTAGTAATTTATATGTTTTTTTTTGTCACAGTAGTAATTTATATGTTATAATTACATTATTGTGAGTGAATGTGTAACGGCTGATAATTCTTTTTAAAAAAATTATGTCACTAATTTTGTTTCATACGGTTATTGATTATTACAGATTTTGGATCCACATCCAAGTGTAGTGGCGACAAAGTTGTTGGCAAGAAAAAGATTTATAGACAATGGGGACCAGTTTAACATGCTAGCTTGTTCTTGGATCCAGTTCATGATCCATGATTGGGTCGATCACTTGGAAGACACACACCAGGTTTTTATCTCTTCAATCTTAACCCCTTTATTCTCAAAGATTTACATATTTTCCCCTCAACTTTAGATTATATTAAAATATTTAAGTACCTCAACCAGATTGAGCTTGAAGCTCCAGAAGAAGTAGCAAATGGATGTCCATTGAAGTCATTCAAGTTCCTCAGAACAAAGAAAGTTGTCACTGGTGATGAACATAAATCTGGTGCTATTAACACCAGAACCCCTTGGTGGTGCGTATTTCAATCATAATCATTTGCTTAATTGTTGTTTATTTGAGTTCAATTTTGTTATAGTTTATTTGTCTGGAAAAAGGGACGGGAGTGTAATATATGGAAATGATGAGGCCGGAATGAGAAGAGTTAGGGTTTTCAAGGACGGGAAGCTCAAAATCGCTGGGGATGGGTTGTTGGAGCGGGATGAAAGAGGTGTTCCGATCTCCGGTGACATAAGAAACAGCTGGTCAGGTTTCTGTCTGTTGCAAGCTCTCTTTGTCAAAGAACACAACTCCGTCTGTGAAATGCTCAAAGTAAGTCATTAGATTGAGATTAGGTTTTGTCTCTTTCTTGTGTTGCAAGCAACCACTCTGTTTAGGCCTAATCATCTTAAGTCTTAACATTTTAGGAACGGTATCCAGAATTTGATGATGAGAAACTCTACCGGACTGCTAGACTCGTGACTGCTGCGGTTATCGCCAAGGTTCACACGATTGACTGGACAATAGAACTCTTGAAGACAGATACACTTACTGCTGGAATGAGGATCAATTGGTATGGATTTTTAGGGAAGAAAGTGAAGGACATGATTGGAGCAAGATTTGGTCCTATACTTAGTGGATTGGTTGGTCTGAAGAAACCAAGAGATCATGGAGTTCCTTATTCGCTTACCGAAGAGTTCGTTAGTGTTTACAGGATGCATTGTCTTCTACCTGATACACTTATCCTCCGAGATATGAGATCTGAGAATGTAGACAAGTCAAACCCTGCAATAGAACGAGAGTAAGATTAAAGATGTCTGGTATACGGTTTAAGAAAATCCAGTTGAGGTTTTTGTTGACCTAGAGAATATGCTCTTAACAGGGTTCCGATGGCTGAATTGATTGGGAAACAAGGAGGAAAAGATGGTTCGAAAATCGAGTTTGAGCAGCTACTAGTTTCAATGGGACACCAATCTTGTGGCGCATTGACATTGTGGAATTACCCTAACTGGATGAGGAACCTTGTGCCTCAAGATATTGATGGAGAAGATAGACCTCACCTTATAGATATGGCTGCTTTGGAGAGTAAGTGAAAATCAAGACTTCTCCTCTTCTACATCAACAATTCTCTGACCGATGAACTGAAAAGAAAAATCCATTGATTTGATTTATTTACTCAGTTTATAGAGATCGGGAGAGAGGAGTTCCTCGATACAACGAATTCAGAAAGAATCTGTTGATGAGTCCAATCAGCAAATGGGAAGATTTGACTGATGACGAAGAAGCTATTAAGGTATTAAGAGAAGTGTACGGGGACGATGTAGAGAAGCTTGATCTAAACGTTGGCTTGCACGCAGAGAAGAAGATCAAAGGATTCGCCATTAGCGAAACTGCTTTCTTCATCTTCCTCCTCGTCGCCTCCAGGTTTTTTTAAATTACAGATCAAGTATACTACTTATTAAAACAGAACCTTTTCTTGTGTAACAAGGTAACTAACCTAGACTTAAATTTTACTCAGGAGGTTAGAAGCAGATCGGTTTTTCACGACGAATTTCAATGAGAAGACGTATACTAAAGAAGGATTAAAGTGGGTCAATACTACAGAGACATTAAAGGATGTAATAGATCGACACTTCCCGAACTTAACCAATGAATGGATGCGAGGTTCAAGCGCCTTCAATGTCTGGAGCTCGGATCCTAACCCAACTAATTGGGTTCCGTTGTACTTCCGATCCGCTCCATAGGCTATAGCCGTTGGATGTCATGTGGGTCATGTGTATGTGTGGCCACGTGATTCCTTGGTATATATTTTTTTGGGGGCATGGAAATGTGTAAAATCGTAAATTTGAATAAAACGTATTAGTAGAGGTAGATTTTAGTGTTTTTGGTTAAATAAAAGATTACCCTCAACATCTCCTTCCAAGACTAAAAACAATGTTCTAATGATTAAATGTTCACTTATAAACTATTTTGTATAAAAGTTTAACTCTAAGAATTCCGATAATATCACTGTGATAAAATTTAAATGGGTTTAAGTTACAGATAAAATCTAAACTAGCAGTTCAACTTCTTCCAAATACAAACATTTCTTCGGAAGAGATGATTTACGTCTTTACAATGACATTAACAGCTGGTCTCGAGTCTAGGAAGGGTATGGTCGAAGATCTAAACGCGTTACCAAAAAATAAAATCTTAACTAGCTAAAATACCCGGTTTGGAGATTTCTAATTTGCTATGTTTAAGAGCATTTTCACTCGTGAGAAACTCATTGAATTTTTATATTAAAATATTAATATTTTTAATATATTTTATGTTGAGAAACTTATGCTTGATTTTTACCTTTATTGGTAAGAAACCCACATAAATTTCTCACTAATATACTATTAATATTTATTCTTATATTTTAACTAAAAATACTAATAAAATATTATTAAATGTAATATACAATTATACTTTGATAGATAAGTAATTTAATTTTAGAGTTTATAAATAAATCAAAATTTCAAAATTATATCATATAAACTATTTATTTAACAATATAAACTAAGAGTCATTTGAGTTATCTAACAAAAGTATTCAACCAGTCAAATGAATACATGTGTCAAATTTTAGAGTTTCTCACCAAGAGTCATAGTTTCTTAGGGTCTGATTGGTTCAGCTGTATTTGGTTTAGAAAGTAAAAAGATTTGAAAAGCACTAAAATTTATCCATTCATGCTTTAGATTTAATTTTGGCTTTCCTTATTTTAGAAAAGAAATTTTAAATTTTAGAAGGTTTTTTTGGCTGTAGAAACCAAAAGTCTACAGAAATTTTTTTTGGGCTTTACAAATTTAAAATTAATTTATTTTTAATAATAAAACCCAAATTAACCTTTGTCTCTAATCTTTTTTATATATATATATATACACTTCCGTGCAATTAAATAAAAAACACATTGAAAACATAAAAGGAAAACAAAACAACAGAGAAACAAGGCGAGGCAAGAAAAAGACAAAAAAGGTAAACATATGCTTCAATTATGTCAAAGGATTCAGTTATATTATGTCAAAGGATTCAGTTATGTTGATTGATATTTCCAATAAACCCTCGAAACAATTTTAGTTATATTGATTTTGATTATTAATTAAAATTGATTCTAACAATTTCAATAAAACTTTCAGAATAAACTTTGTCCTTAACACAGGTGTTAAACCTTTAGAATGTTTTATTCTTTGTTATAATCTTAACTTAGTTGTACCTATATTTAAAATGTTACCAATTATGCTTTTGTTTTTAAAAATCAAATTATATTTTTACAGCTAAAAATTCTACCATCAAAATACATAAAACCAAAATCCTAAAGCAAAAAAATAAAAATTATAGCTGAACCAATCAAACCCTTAAATGAGAATAGATTCTCGTTAAACTTCTCACATATATTAATATTTTATTCATTTGATATTATTTTTTATTATTTTATTAGTGAGAAACCCATTTAAAAATCTCTTTGAAGATGCTCTAATATATTTGTACCAATAAACTGATACCATATCAAAAATCATAGATTTCCTACTAAATCAATTGACAATAGACAAAAAAAAATCTATAAACCTTATATATTATATATTGAAATAAAATTATCCCAGTTTCGAAATAAAATAATTTTAACATTCTAATAACTACAAACAAAATTACATCGGTAAAAGTTTTATATAACCCGAGTGAGAGTGAGAAACTAAACTTATGCTTCTACAACTCTGTCGAAAAGGGGAAAAACATAAATTAAAGCAGAAAGAAAAAAAACACTAAGAATTGTGTAGAGATGCAACTTTCCCAGCCATCTCAGCTATAGCTTCATCTAGTTCCTCTGCTATGGGATCCTGCAAGAAAACACATCAAACTCTTAAATTTCTCGCGCAAGACCAGTACATTACGAACATTCGAGCATGTTTAGGAAATGGGGTTTCTCTTTGTTTACCTCAATGCTGTTATTAGATTGAACACCTATGCATTTAGAACCACTGATGCTAGAGCTTTTCGTCAGGTTACGCGCACTGTACCCTCCTCCTCCATTGTCTGTACCTTCAGGTTCTTCTGGAGCTTTGGTACTGTCAATGGTTGAAGCTACAGCAGCTGATATTTGTCCCAGGATGTCGTTGTTGCTTTCTTCTATGGGTCCATTCTTGGATGCAGGACCTCGCTCTCTGAAAATGCAATGCAAGATCATCAGTAATGCTTACTGACTTATAATATCGACAGACTTTTCTTTTTAACTGTATGTACCTTGGTAAGGAAACATGCTGTCTCTGAAGTGCGTTCTTTCTTCCTCCCGGACCTTGATTTTCTTCGAGATGAGCAAACTGCCTCTTAAATCGATCTACACCACTGAGTCGGAAAAGAAAAATTTCTCAGCCAATTAACGTCACGACACAACAACAGCAGTAACTTGTGAACAAGACAATTATATCCCTTCAGGATATCATTTAAACCTAAACCCTAAGAAGCAAAAAGTTTAACAGCAATCAATACGATGGGGTATCACTAGGGCTCATGATTAAGAACAGATCACCAAAAAATTCTAGAGTCATTGCAGAAAGATCAACATGTTTGGTAGTTCCCATTCATATTAGTTGAGAATGTACATTTGTTTTGATCGGTTACTTAGAAATGAATTAGCCAACCTGGGGTACATGAAGCTGAGCTGATTGCCACCACGAAGGTATTCCTCCAACATCTGAGGATGGTATTCTAATATCTATGTTAAAAAAAGAAGTACTTGTCAGAATAGTCAAGAGAGGAAAATCAAAACCAAAAAAAAAAGATGTAGAAGGCTCGTCACCTCTCGGTAAATTAACTCTCTGATGTCATCTTTTGTTAACTTCTTTCTTTCAAACTCGAATTCAAGTTTTGAAATTGGTTTTGTCGATGGTTCCCGCTCTACACTTGACAGACCACTGAAGTATGGATCAGCTAATGCCTGTAAATACAGACATTAAAAAAAAGATCAAAACAGCAAACATAGAATTTCAGTTTGCTCTTTAACTTTTAGCATCTTTAAGGTTCTACATCGATCTGCCTGTAGTACTATCACATATAAACGTTCTTGAACATAATTCCATCAACTTTCCTCATGTAGGAGACGCTGCACATACAAGTTCTGCATATACTCTAGTGCTGTGAAAAGAAGGAACAATAAAGCAAATTACTACAGCTTACTTCTTCAGCAGATGGGCGATCTTTTGGATCGAAAGCAATCAGGCGCTGCAACAGGCGGAGGGCTGCAGGATCTGCTTTAGGGAATTTTTTAGAGAATGGAACTGGCTGCTTTTTCCTCATGTTGCCAAGATACCTCCTTGCCTTTTCATTTCTGATCTGTCAATGTGAAGATAGTATATCAATCTACAATGAAAATTAAACTTCTACAATTTGAAAGACTAAAACAAGCATCATGTACAAGAATAGTACAACTGACCTTTGATATTGCTTCTGAAGATGGAGTTCCAAGAAAATCGGTCATAATATCCAATTGGTGAACCACATTTTTTCCAGGAAATAATGGCTTCCCTAAAAGCATTTCAGCAAATATGCAACCGACGCTCCAAATATCAATCGCAGGGGTATACTGCATTTAGCAAAAGTATATTTAGCATGAGATCTGTAGTCAAGTCATTTCTTGCATGCATAATTGCATATAGATAGGGAACTAATGCAGACCATTAAAAAAATGAACTGAAAAGGCATACACCATATTCTAAGAGATAGCAAAGGAAAAATGGGGGATCCGTTCTCTTTGAAAACGAGTGCTCTAATTCAAGCCAAAGCTCTGTTTCAAAGCACTCTTGACATCATTTACAAACATCTGGAAACCTAAATTTTCAGCCTCGGTGTATGTTTAACCAAGTTAGCGTTAAATTACAGTTTTAGACTAAAATACAGAGCAGGGTTGAAGTGAGACTGATAGATGGAAAGCAAGATTTAACCGGCTCCTTACATCTATAACATGAAATTGAGAAGACAGAAGCCATGAAATTGTAAAAAGCACAGTTAAAACTCTTCTGAGAATTATAAGCTTACTTTGGAAAAAAAGGATCCGCAGAGTTCAGGGGCACGATACCAACGAGTAGCAACATAATCCTGTTAACAAAAGATAGTAAGAGTAAGTACACAAGTACTAAAAGAGAATGCTATCTTTAGCAACTTCAGCGTAAGGAACAGACTGCTCTCACAAGCTTTGCAAGAAATGACTCACAGTCCAAAAAATAGCGGACGGGGCATCATCAAAAGATACACGAGCTAGCCCAAAGTCGCAGATTTTCAACTTGCAATCAGCATTAGCAAGAATGTTCTTTGGTTTCAAATCCCGATGAAACACATTCGCTACAAAAACAGACATACTTGTTCAATGATCTATTTTGAACATTGGTGCAGAAAGATTGAAAAGCCGAAACTAACCAGCATGAACATATTTCAAACCACGGAGAAGCTGGTACAAGAAAAACTGATGATGCTCAGGAGTAAGATCATCATTTGCTTTGATTACCTGATGAAGATCCGATTCCATCAACTCAAACACAACATAAACATCTCGAAACTCTCTTCGAGAAGGAGGAAGCATGATGTGTTTAATCTCCACAACATCTGGATGATGAAGCAAGCGTAGCAACTTGATCTCCCTCAGAATTCTAGTTGCATCTGAGATGTGATCAAACACATCGTTGATCTTCTTGATTGCAACTCTTTCTCCAGTGTGAGTGTCTATAGCAGAACCCACAACTCCATAGCTTCCTTTTCCAACTACTTCTTGAATCTGATACCTGTTTGCTTCTCCATACTCCGTGAAGAATTCGTCACTAGGAATACCCTGAAGAACCATATTCATTCATGATTACTTAGAATAAACGAAGAAATTTCCAACAGACATTCAAAGTTCTACACAATCAATTCAATTCATAACATGTCAAATCATATCAAAACATCTCCACATTCACAAGGACGTCACAAATTACTAAGTACGAACCACAATAAACCCAGAAATAAAAGATTAAAAATAGAAACAAAATCTACCTTCTTCTGAGAATCCATGGGTAAGTAATTTCGTTTCGGAACCTTAATCTGTCTTAATTTAGACGGATCGAAATCTTCAATCAAAGTAAGCTCCTTCAAATCACCTTCTGACTTATCGGGATTGGAAACAGTGGGAGTATTGTGAATATGATCGCTGTTATTGGAAGAAGGACGACGCTGAAAAAAAAGCCAACGACGAACACCGTCGACGAGATTACCACCACCACCCATAGATGAAAGAAGATATGGAGAATAAGAATCAGAGAAAACGAGTTTCCGATATTCCTCTCAGCCAAACGTTCTTCGTCAATGATTCCACATTATTCGCCGCATCTATCGAAGAAATTTTTTCTCCCGAGGAGTTGAAAACATGTCCTTTCTTCTCTATTTTCAATCTTCTCTTATTTATTTAATTTAATTTTTCTACTTGTTCCAGTTGATCTGTAAGAGAGACAGAGAGAGAGGCGCGTAGGAGAAGAACATTATTTCTCTAATAAGTTAAATTCTTCAAGTTTAACTAATCCGGTTTAATTTGTGATTGGAATGTTCGGTTAACTCATTTTGGACGTTGGCGTGCTATAAAAACAAATGGGCCTCAGTCTATTCATTTTCTAGGGCCCATTATATTTTACAATCCGGACGTTAATATCTTTTTTATTTACCAAACTTATTTTTCCTTTCCAATTTTAGACCGTTGATTTTGTCTTTTTAATTGGTCATTTTTATTTACTTTTGTCAAACCCAGACATGTGACAAGAATTCCACCAAAAAAAAAAAAACATGTAACAAGAATAAACGAGAAAAAAATATAAATTCATAAACCACCGTGGATGAATATATATAATTTTAACTAATTATAATACATAAGTTATAATTTTTCAATAATTTAACGTTTTCTTGATAAAGGAAACAATTGAAAAAAAAAATTAGAGAGAAGAAAAATGATAGGTGGAGAAGTGGTCCCTCAGAAAATGTGTGGCTGTCACCAATTGGAATGCACCAAATTTCTTTTAATACGACAAAAAAATTAAAAAAGAGGACGCTTTATCTAATTGGATAACAATGACGTCATCACAAGCCTTATTTAACCGTCGAGTCAACTTAGTCAAAACCCAAACCAAAGATCCCTTTCTAAAACCGAATGTTCTTGTATGGTTTTTTACCTTTTTGTCCTTATTTTATTAACGGAACAGTTAATTACACACGCAAACGTTTTACTATACGTAAACGCTTCTTAATTGGCTTTAACTATACATAACGTGTAATAATTAATAAATCACCACTTACTTACTTTTTTTTTACTCTATAGCTTTTTTTAATAGCTTTCTTATTCCATTCTTAGAATCATATTTATAGCCAAAATTCAAACATTAATATTTTTTTTATTCTATTTACAAATTTTAAGGCTTTTGGTAGTTGGTTTGAGTTTGTTACATATTAAAAATATTTATATATATATATATATATATATATATTAAAATATTTAAAATATAAGGATCTTCATACGTATGTTTAGTGGTCTTTAGTTTAGTGGCAGACGGTAAATCCACATAAGACATACGTATTTGTACAACCAGGGATCGAGTTTTACCGTTTACATTATGTAGAAAATTGGTTAATAGGCCGGTCTGTTCTGGTCCAATATTGAAAAAAAAAAGTGTTGACGTATTATATATAAAGGAGTGGGCAAAAAAAATGGAGCAGAAGAGCTCTTGTGAACAAATCTCAAGCCGCCCAAAACTTATTTGTTTGGCCAACTACTTACTATCTTTCGCCATTTTTATTCCCCTATCGCTTTCCATTATTTCTAATCAATTACATATTTCTTTCTTTATTAAATTATTATTAAGTCTCAAATCTCAATAGTTTTTTTTTTTTTTTGTTAAGGATCTTCTCAAATCTCAATAGTTGCAAAACTAGATAACTTATTATAAGTCTTAGTCTATTTGAAAGGGAGATTAATATTTAAATCACGGTATTATATATTTTTGTCACTAGATGTGAGTTATACATTATTGAGTATTACGAACAATATTTTTAGAAAAATTGATGGGCGGAGTGGGGGCGTAGTTTCGGCTAAGAAAAATAAGTGAGTATGGAGCCAAAATTATAAGAAAGGTAATAACTAGTCATTGTTATCTGCATTTTGATTTAATTTTGTCAGATAGCTTTAACAAAAATGTTATTATATTAGAACTAATCATAATTACCTAACTCATTAAACAATCGACCTAGCAAGGTTCACCAAACACTGCAATCTTCACGTGCATAATAGTGTTATCTGCTCATGGGAATATGCAGTTAAATTCTAATTTTGACATTCTCGATATAGAAAGTTTATTGGTCTTAATCTCGTGACATTAATGGTTATCCCTTTATGCTCAAAAGCTATACAGTATACTAAGATGCCAACGATATTTTTAATAAATATCAAAAGACAGTTGATTTTTTTCAACGATCTAGACAAAATTCAATCCAATAGATTTTACATTTAAAAAAAAAAAAATCTACTAGATCAAACATTTAATGTCAAAATTATGCTAAAAAGTATATCCCAACAATATTTTTTTAAATATCAAAACATATTTTTTTATTTAAAAAAATTATTTTGTCAATGAATACATATTTGTGCTTCACTATTGAAACATATTTTCTCTATTTCAATGCCGATGTTATGTGTATATATTTTTTTCGTTTATTATATCGTATATATAGAACATCCTCTAAAAATGACAAAACCAAAAATTCTTGAAAAGACTTAAAAGCTTCTGGTGAGTGGTAATGGTGAGATTTGGACGTTAAAGCATTTGCAGGTTCGATGTTTAGATTGCGTGAAACTGTCACATTTTCTTGATTATCCTTACAAAGATATATTTTTGCTTTCGGTTCATTTGAATATTCGAGAAAGATATTAGTTCGTGTCTAAAAATAGGTTTGATAACTCTTTCATTTAACAAAACAAATCTTGAAGATAGATTTGAATGGATTCTAGAAGTACTATCTTGATTTTTTTACATATCCAAATTATTTATTTTACTTAAAAAGTAAAGATTTTAGAAAATTAATACTCTCACAAAAATATATTTAGATCAATTAGTTAAATATCTGTTTTGCTGAGTTTAATTATAGAGTCAACTTGCATAATAACAATTAAAAATATAAAAATCTGAAACGAAATTAACAAAATAAGTTTTTTTATGAATTAAAGTTTAAAATATACAAATATGAATCAAAATTTATAAATCTAATTACAACAAAATATAATAGTGGAATGAGAATGATAAATATGGTGTAGATTTTGTAAGCTTTAAAAGCCTCAATTGACAAAAGAAATTTGTATGCTTTAAAATATAGAAACAAAAAGTCGAGGACATGTGGTCCAGTGGTAGTGGTCATTTACAAATTTTCAAGCACCAAAGTTCGATTTCTCTGTAATGCACAAGGAAAAGGAAAAAAAATGATTTTAAGATATGAGGTTTGGCTATAGATCGAGCCTTATCGATCTAATTATAAGAGTAAGATTGATAAAATTATATATATATAAACAAAAAGGCATGCCATTTAAAAGCCTCATTGACGTTAAATCTGTCTTTGTGCAATTTAATTATGTTCTGAGACATCTTTTTCGATCGTTCATCTTTTTCAAGTTCACTCACTAAGCTGGGTGAAAAAGATAGGTCCTTTTCCATTATTTGCATGTCACAGTAACTTTGATTCAATTCTCATAAACCCTAAAAACAAAAATTCCAATAAAATTTTAGAGAAAGAAGAAGCAACTCCCTCCACTTCTTTCTTTGTCGTACTTTTTAGACAGGAAAATGGCGTAAGAGAGAGATTGAGAGATACATACAAGTTGGTAGAAGAAAGAATTTGCGACTCATATTTGTACAGAGTAATTGTCAATTTCATGTTTTTATTTTTTTCTTGGCTTGCTTTTATTATTTTAATTGTTCTTTTGATTTGAGTGGGTGTCTTTGCTTTCTTTCAACTATTTTCTTCTTGATTCATCTCTAGTTGCGAAAATTTCAGAAAATTTGAGGTTTACTCGCTGAAGAGCTTTGCTGTTTTGGAATCTATGCCGTTTGATTCTTCAGTTTTGAAATCCAGGAAAAAGGGTATTTTGTTTAATCCTAAAGTGCTGATTTTTCGATGAGTCGTTGATCTCGATTTCAAAAATTTCGGGGAGGAAATTTAGGGTTTCTGAAAAGGTAAAAGAAGAAACTTATGCTTGAATTTGGGAGATAAAGAAAGATTTTTCAAGACCCTTTGATCACATTGCTGGAGCATTCGGAGTATGAAGATGAACATGAAGAACTTTCTGAAGAAACTTCATATCACACAGAATCAATCAGATGAACCTGAAGGATCAGTTTCAACGACAACTAGAAGCAATAGTAATAAGTCAAGCGATGTATCAGTGTCACCTCCGGATTCATCGAGGTCTCACCATAATAGTAACCCTGAGAGCAAACCTTTTTCTGGTTTATCGAATTGGTTGAGTTCTGTTGGTTATAGAAAAAGCCCTAGTCCATCAAATTCTCTCAGTGCCGAGAACAAAACCACCGCGGCTAATGATCAGGTATTGGAACGGCATGCTGATGATCCCGTTGTTACTGTTTCGGAACCTGTGGAGCAGCAAGATTCCGGCTCGAGTAATTCTAAGGATCCAGAGGTTGAAGAAGAGTATCAGATACAGTTGGCTTTAGAGTTAAGTGCCAAAGAGGATCCCGAGGCTACTCAGATTGAGGCTATTAAGCAATTCAGCCTAGGCTATTCTGCCCCTGAGAACTCTCCAGCCGAACTCATTGCTTATCGCTACTGGGTACGGCATTTGATTCACTTGTTTTCTCTTCATAGTGGTTGACTGTGTTATAAATTAAGAATCTACCTCTGGACATTTTTCTAGTGTTCAATTTCTATTCACCAGCTCATCTCATCTGGAACTTTTTTGTTTTCGTTTTTGCATTCACAGAATTTCAACTGTCTTGGATATGATGACAAGATCTTGGATGGTTTTTATGATTTGTATGGAGTGTTGAATGCATCCTCATCAGAAAAGTTACCTCCTTTACTCGATCTCCAGGGGACGCCTGTTTCAGATGGTGTGGCATGGGAAGCGGTTCTTGTAAACAGAAGTGGGGATTTTAATCTGTTGAGACTTGAACATATGGCTTTTGATATTGCTGCAAAATCAAAATCAGTTTCTTCATCTGGCTTTGTGAACAGTGAATTGGTAAAGAAATTGGCTATTCTAGTTGGAGATTACATGGGTGGACCAGTTGTGCACCCAGATAGCATGTTGAGAGCGTGGAGGAGTCTTAGCTACAGTTTGAAAGCTACTCTTGGAAGCATGGTTTTGCCACTTGGTTCTCTAACTATTGGATTGGCTCGTCACCGGGCCTTGTTATTCAAAGTAAGTAACTTTCCTTTTCAAACTCATCACTTTTTCAGCTTCGTTTAGTCTTTTTTATATTTCTTCTACTCTTTCTTTATATGAATTTTTGTAGGTTTTGTGTGATAGCGTCGGTGTTCCTTGCCGGATAGTCAAAGGACAGCAATATACCGGTTCTGAAGATGTGGCAATGAACTTTATTAAGGCTGATGATGGCAGGTATTAACAGATTCAACACTTTCTTATTATTCATGTACTCTCTGGTTTAGAAAAAGGGTCATGTAAATGTGCTATGTTTATAGACATATGTGCATAGGTCTATATGGACTTTTGACTGCACCTCCTGAAGCTAATACTTCGGCTTTGAGTTATAATTAATACATTTTTGAATTTCAGGGAGTACATTGTTGATCTCATGGGAGATCCTGGTACACTTATTCCAGCTGATGCAGCTGGACTACAAATAGACTATGATGAACCTGCCTATTCCACTCACTCGGGAGACTATGATTCATTTCATGTAGCTTCGTCCAGCAATGGGATTGAGAGCTCATTTGAAGAGAATGCTGAGCTTTGGACAGCGGAACATCGTTCTAGTATTAAGAATTCCATCGAGAAAAACAAATTTGGAGGTGGTGGCGACCTCATTTTTAATACGAATATTTCTATGGAAGATGTAAGAAATCAGATGAATGTTGAAAAGGCTCCAGTTCAAAACCTCTCTAGCAGGCCTATTCCTTCTTTTACCCATATGAGATCACCTTCTTGGACTGAAGGTGTTACCTCCCCAGCCGCACAGAGGATGAAAGTCAAAGATGTTTCACAATATATGATTGATGCTGCCAAAGAGAATCCAAGGTTAGCTCAGAAGCTTCACGATGTATTACTTGAAAGCGGAGTTGTAGCTCCACCCAATTTATTTTCTGAAGTCTATCCTCAGCAAATAGAGGCAAGCATTGAAAGCAAAACATCACCCGATGGCAAGAATGAGAAAGGAAAAGATTTTGAGACAGCTCAGCAAGGAACACTGCAAAACGATTTTGGTCCGGTGCGGTTTTTGCCTCCATTGCCAAATTTGCAATCGAAATCAAATACGCATGATCAATGTGATGAAAAAGTTGTTTGTCAGTCTGATTCATCACATTCTGAAGCATCTTCTACAGAATATGCCAGAACTGTTCCTGCTGCTATAGCTGCAGCCGCTGTTGTTGCATCTTCAATGGTTGCTGCTGCTGCTGCCAAGTCTTCTAACTCAGACTCCTCCACCTTAGAAATTCCTGCTGCAGCAGCTGCCACAGCCACTGCTGCTGCAGTTGTGGCAACAGCAGCAGCTGTGTCCAGGCAACTTGAATTTGTCTCGAACAGCGACGGGGAAGCTGGTTCTGGTGGACATGAGCCTCGAGGTAGTGGGGACTCATATCATGGGCCAAGTTCAGGAGGAGAAAGAAAATCGGACAGATCTATTGACAATGAAAGTTCGAAATCGGACTGTGATGATGTATCTGACTGTGAGATTTTGTGGGAAGAAATTACTATTGGAGAACGTATTGGACTTGGTACCTGACATATCTATCATTTGTTATCTGCTTTGATGTGCTATCTCTACAAAGAATTAAATACTTTACTTCTTTTAATACAGGATCATATGGAGAAGTGTATCGGGGTGATTGGCACGGGACTGTGAGTATTATTTTTGCGTTTCAATTTATACAGTGAATGAAAGTTCATGGAATGTTATAACCAATAAGATTTCTAAATAGAAAGGGATGAAGAAAGACTTAAGCAATTCCTTAGTTTGAGTTCCGTATTGTTGAAACTCTTGGACTTGGTAGGAAGTGGCTGTCAAAAAGTTCCTTGATCAAGATTTAACAGGAGAAGCATTGGAGGAATACAGAAGTGAGGTACAAGCCATTCTTCCATCTTTTTCTTTTCCTGCTATACATTGTTGATAATTCTATAGCAAACTTGTCTTATTTACTCTTGTGACATTTGTCATTCCAATCTGATGCAAGGTGCGAATCATGAAAAAGGTTAGACATCCCAACATTGTTCTCTTCATGGGAGCTGTTACTCGTCCACCAAATCTCTCTATTATTACTGAGTTTCTTCCTAGGTAATACTATGATCTTTGCAAGTTTCATTAATTTGACACCAAACGATTCTCACGTTTAATCATTCCATCTCCTTATTTATCAAGTGCATGCGGCCTCTGTTTTTCTCTTCTTGAAATTAGATTAATTTGTGACCTCTAATATCCAAAATCAATTTTGCAACAATTACTGTTGCTGAGTTATGTCCTGAAAGTTCCAAAATCTGGAGAAAGAACATAAGGATTAGTCACGTGTGGCTTACGGGATGGTTTGAAAAGCTTCTGTTCTGGTTGTGATTTGGTTTTTTGGATCTTTACAGTAAAGTTTGTTTTCCTAAACTTGTGCAGAGGTAGCTTGTATAGGTTAATCCACCGGTCTAATAACCAATTAGATGAGAGGAGGCGTCTAAGAATGGCCCTTGATGCTGTATTACTCTTTTTCTTCTTCTATCTCTGTTATCTGTTTAGAAATTCTTCATTGTTTTAGTATATTGACCAGAAACATAATACTGAAATAAATTGTAGGCTCGTGGAATGAATTATTTGCATAGTTGTAATCCGATGATTGTCCACCGCGATCTAAAGTCCCCAAACCTTCTAGTTGACAAAAATTGGGTTGTCAAGGTAAGCACTCTCTCCACAAGATTTATTCTTTCTTACCAATTGGATGATATTATATATTATGTAACAGCTATTTGTGTGCATAATAATAATGGGTATTACATTTATCAGGTGTGTGATTTTGGGCTGTCTAGAATGAAACACAGCACATACTTGTCTTCAAAGTCAACCGCAGGCACGGTAAGCTGGTAGAAGGAAGTTGCCATCTCCCCTTTCTTAATCATGTCTCTTTACAGTTAATCATAATTGCCATGTCGTTAATCTTATTATGTGTTGGTCTTATACAGGCCGAATGGATGGCCCCAGAGGTGCTTAGAAACGAACCTGCTGATGAGAAGTATGGTTTTCAATTTTCTGTCTTTGTTTCGCTTTTCTCATTAAAATGCTTCTCTGTTCCCTTTTAAAGAAGTATGCATGTTGTGCCTGAAACAGGTGCGATGTTTACAGCTACGGAGTGATTCTTTGGGAACTCTTTACGTTACAGGAACCGTGGGGGAAGATGAACCCGATGCAAGTTGTTGGAGCGGTTGGGTTTCAGCATCGACGGCTTGACATTCCCGACTTCGTCGATCCAGCAATTGCAGACTTAATCAGTAAATGCTGGCAGACGTGAGTATTATATTTCACTGGTTCAACCAAAAATTTGTACTAGTGGTGCTTAAACAACATCATCTTACTATATCATGTCTCTTAATAAACTGTCTTTTGACTCCTTTACGGCTTATAGTTCTATGACAACCTTGAAAATGGGGTTTCTAATCTGTCTTGGTCTTATGATTTGGCTGATACATCTAGTGGTTTTGTGTGTGTGTGTTTATTAGGGATTCAAAGTTAAGGCCAAGTTTTAAAGAGATAATGGCTTCTCTAAAGCGGCTACAGAAACCTATAACAAGTTCCAACATCCCAAGACCAGTCCCCACTTCTTCAAAAGCAACTGAACAAGAACAAAAGGATTGATTAATGACAGAAGAAGAAGCAGAAAAAGACCAAAGTGGCAAACACATTTTTCATGGATTTATTCTGTTTGAAGGAAAAAAGCTACAGATGTTCCTCTTCTACAACTTTTGGCTCAGCTTCAGAGTTTAAAAGTCAATTCATGGGAAGATGAAATTTGAAGAAAGGTAAAGGAGTATGCTCTTGTGTTGTTCTGTGTTGCTTGCCAGTGATGTTCATGTGCATGTGTAATTTCCTCTGTTTAGTTTTACAAAATTGAAAATGTACAAAGAGAGAAAAAAAAATCTGTTTTTGGCAATTATAAATCATTGAGAAACTCGTTGACCAAAAAATATTTTTAAAAAAATTTGAGTTCCTTTTTTCTATTTCTTTTCTAAATTGTCCTTCCATTGTCACACGAACAGGATAAGGTTGCTGTTACCTTAACATTCAGATAGTCTGTATCACAAAAAAAAAAAAAATTTGTTCTAAGAGAATTGTTCGAAAATGGCGAGTCTCTTCACTGCGACTGCTCCTTCTCACCACCGTTTCCTCTTTTCTTCGCAGCATCAAAAGCAGAATCTCCCACTGCAGCCGGTAAGCGTCGCTTTAACGGAGCATCCTGAATCGGCAGCTGTTACTCTGCAACAGGAGATGACGGATTGGATGGCTTCTCCAATGACGCGTCGGTTCGGAATAGGTGCCGGATTTGCTTGTGCTGGGTTTCAAGTTTTCGGTGTTGTCTCCGAGCAGATGAAAAATTCACAAGTTGGAATGTTCCAGGAAGACGATAACCCAAGGTAGCTCGTCAATAATTCGAATTTCGTTTGAATCTTTACTCGTTTTAAGTCAATGTTAGCAATTAGGAACATGGTGTAGGGAGTTGTTTTATACAATGGCAATGCAAGTCAATTATACAGAGAAAGAATAAGGACTTGTGCTCATAGTTTATTTGTCTGAATTGGCAGAGATTTAGGAAAGCAAGAAGAGATCGTCTCCTTACCAAACGGCATAAGGTACATTCCCATAAGACGAAGTTTCGATTTTGTTTCATCAATTGAAATGTTTAGGGGGTTTCCATTGTTGAGATTGACATAACAAAATCTCTATATAGATTGCTTAGCTACATTGTTGCAATCTTTATAGATACTTTGTCTTACTTTCGTTGTGGAATATTGACATGCAGTGGTTCTGAATCTATATATCTGCAATTATTGAGCTTGAAAATTCTTTATATGCACTAACATTTATATCACAAACTCAATTCTCTGGATAGCTTAAATCTGGCTCTCACTTTTACCACTGGTCTTATGGAATCAAAATGGTCCAGGTACTATGATCTACAAGTTGGAAGCGGAGCTACTCCAAGCTCAGGATACTTAGTAGTGTTTGATGTAAAAGGACAAGTACATGGAACCGAACAAGTGTTTGTCGACACATTTGGAAGCAAAGACAACAAGTCACTGTCGATGGTAATAAACTCAAGACCATATAGTAAGGGATTATGTGAAGGCATAGAGTATGTTCTGAGGTCAATGAAGGCTGGAGGCAAACGTACAGTGATCATTCCACCCTCCTTAGGATTTGGAGACAAAAAGGTCGACTTTGGACCGGATTTGCAGATCCCTCCATCTGCAACACTTGAATATGTCATCGAGGTTGGTACAGTTTATTGTTTCCAGACTCTTGTATGAAAGAGATTATGAAAGCAAATAATGTAATGTATAAAGAAAGTTTCACACTTTTTTGTGAACATATGTATTCTTTCCGTGTAGTATATCTATTCTTCTATTGAGACTTTTCTCGTATAACAAGTAAACGGCACGCTGTTTGCTTCGTAGCCACATAAATTTATTGGAGTCTTAGCCATACACCAATGAGATTGAGGACTTTTTAATTTTTCCCAAATGTCGTTAATGGTAACAAAATAAAAGATAACGAATCGTTTTTCTTTCATCGAAAGCATCAATCTTTGGAAGTTTTCTCTGTTTATTTTTTCCGTCCGATAGAATGGGAACAGTTCTCGATTCGCATTTCCTGGCTCTCACTGCCATTGTCACTGTAAGTTCTCTGCTCGTTCTAATCTAAATTCCTCTGTTCATTGTCTAAGTTTATCGGGAAATTACGAGTTGGGTTTAATCTAAATTCCGTATGTTTATTTCTTTTTGTCATCTTTTGCAGGTGGTTTACCAGTTTATCTTCTTCATAATCACTGCTCTTTTCAAATTTGATCAAGTCACTGACTTTGCAGGTACGACCAAATTCCGGTTTTTTATTCCCAATTGTGCTTCTTAGTCTGCTAATCTAAGCGTTATACTAATTTTGATTGTTGTGTATGTTCAGGAAGCACAAACTTCGTTATACTTGCTGTACTGACACTTGTTCTTAAAGCTACTTGGCATTTTCGTCAAGTAAGTCTCAACTCTTCTCTTGTGATTTCCTCTTCTTTGTCTTATTTACTGAGACTATGTTCTCCTCGCAGATAGTCTTGAGTTTGCTAGTTGTAGTATGGGGTCTTCGCTTGGGTATATTCCTTCTAATGAGGTACCTACAAATGACTGCACAGTTTCTTATTCATTTCTTTCTGATCATCATAACATATGAGTTAATGACTCTCTTGTCCGTTTAAGGATCTTGCAATGGGGTGAAGATCGACGCTTCGATGAACAACGTGGAAATTTAGTGAGACTAACAATTTTCTGGAGTCTTCAGGTAAAGCTTTTTATACTGCTATGTATCTTCTGTAGCCCATTTGGAATATCTACTTGCTTGTGATATATGTATCTCTCAAGACAGATTTGTTGTTATCTTCCATTGTAGGCTGTGTGGGTTTGGACAGTTAGTTTACCTGTAACCGTTGTTAATGCAAGTGATGGAGGAGGATCTCTAAAATCTGCAGATGTTATCGGTTGGATAATGTGGGTTTTCGGTTTCTTGATTGAAGCTGCAGCTGATCAACAGAAACTCTCTTTCAAAAACTCTCCAGAAAACAGAGGAAAATGGTGTGATGTTGGAGTTTGGAAGTATTCAAGACATCCTAACTACTTTGGTGAGGTTAGTATTTCGATCTATAAAGACTTCTCCTTCATCTCTGGCATGGATCATTCAGTATGTTGTATCTATATGTCATCAGATGTTATTGTGGTGGGGAATCTTTGTGGCTGCATCACCTGTGCTTGAAGGTGCAGAGTATCTTGTCATATTTGGACCACTCTTTCTAACTCTTCTACTTCTATTCGTCAGTGGCATACCATTACTTGAGGTTCTTTCTCCTTCTATCTCCCTCTCTGTATCTACTTAGACAATTTCAGACTCACTTATGGTTGCTTTGAATATATAAAAACAGTCATCAGCTGACAAAAAACATGGCCACTCTGAAGCTTATAGATTCTACAAGAAAACAACAAGGTTCAACTATACCAACTTGCTTTAGATACCGTTTTATAAACCTTGAAGATGTGTTATTTATATAGCTAATTTGTTTCCATCTTTGATCGATCTTTTAGTCCTCTGATTCTGTTACCAAGAGGAGTGTACGGGAACTTACCAGGATGGTGCAAGACAGTCTTCCTCTTTGAATTCCCATTTTACAACCGAAGTCTCCCTCAAGAAGTCGTTGTTTCGTAAAAATCGGACAAGTCTTTGCTTATGTGTAAACTAACCATCCAAGCAAACAATCGACAGAACCAAATCGTAGTTATGATTGGTTCATTTTATTCCTGCGATTTTCGTAATTATCTGGATGTGTTTTTAAAATTTATGTATCCAATCAAGTCAAAATTTTCATGATCATATGCAAATAATAACATCATCAAAGTATTCCAAAACAATATAAAACAAAAAAAATAACATTAGTTATTTACTTGAAACAACAGTTTGAAGAAGAGCTTAATGGTTGAGAGACTTCATGGATATTCACAATTTCTTTACCAACGGGAAGAACTGTACCATTACCGTTAGCGTGATCCGTCGCAACGCCGTTGGATTTATTGTCCGAAGCAATCTTCTGGGTCACAACCTCGTGTATCCGTCTGATCATCACTAGAAACGCTTCTTCAACGTTAACATTCTCTAAAGCTGAAGTCTCTAAGAAGTAGAGACCTTCTGATTCAGCTAGAGTCTTACCTTCATCTTCTTCGACTTCTCTAGTTTGTCGAAGATCGGTTTTGTTGCCAACTAAAACAACAACAGTGTCTGGATTGGCAAAGCCTCTAAGCTCAAATAGCCATTTCTTGATGTTGACGAAAGTTGTTCGTCTTGTGATGTCGTAAATTAGTAAAGCCCCTAATGCTCCACGGTAGTATGAACTTGTTATTGCTCTAAATCTTCATAAAGAAAACAAAAACATTCTAAGGATTAGAGATTACATATCATTTAGATTAACATTCCATTGACTTAAACTAATTTAGTGGCAAAGACAATTATATATGGCTTTCTTGTAGTATTAATATTATTATCATATACTAATAGACTATAGATTTTTGATTTTTTTATATCCCGGGTGTTTCAGGCTCATGTAGCATATGACCGCTGTCTCAAGTTCGACTACACCCAAGAGCCAGGTAAATATCTCTAAAATATCGCAAAACGTATGATTTTTTTTTCATGAGAGATCGAACCCGGATATCGTACAACCGTTGTCTCTTTGTTTTCTCTCCAATACCACTAGACCATAACGATGCCGGCTAAACTATAGATTTTTGTTAAAATGTTTTGCATTTCTACTAGTTTTTCTATCAGTATTCGACTGCAATGAGTCGTGTAATTCCACAAAGTATTATTAAGAGTTTGAAAAATTTGGATTATGGATTGGACCATATCGATCCAAATATCGATGAAAAGAAAACATAAATATCATAGTAAATAGAAGACCAAAATAAGGAACAGAGCACAGGAGTCACGAGGTTAGGTCCGTGAGTTTTGATTGATTGCTCAGAAAGGTTTCATTTCACATACACAAACATATGACAGAGATCGAGTTTAGTGCGTTTGCGTTCAAAATGTTTGAAACGCAAAATAATTCAATAATAACATAAGGTTTCAAGTACCTTTCTTGTCCGGCTGTGTCCCAAATCTGAGCCTTGATGATTTTATCTCCGACATGAACATTCCGGTAAGCAAACTCAACTCCGATGGTTGGTTTAGAGTCAAGCCTGAACTCATCTTTGGAAAATCTCGACAAGATGTTTGACTTTCCGACGGCTGAGTCTCCGATCAGCACCGCCTTGAAGAGGTAGTCGCACTCTTCCTCGTACGAATCTTCCGCCATTTATTTGAAGAATAAAATCTCAAAGTTCTTCTATTTATTAAAATTTTGATTTCGGATAATTATATGTTACGAAGAAAAAGGAGAAAGGTGGAAGAAGTAAGAAGAAAAGAAAACGATAGTCCCTCCACTGAATTTGGCTTTTGGTTGAATATAGGATTTAAGTTAATTCTCTTTGTTTTTTATAGTCAAATCACTATATGATTTTTTGAGAATAGTATATAGTCATATGACTCATATCATTATATTTTTTATATTGATTATAGATTTATAGTATAGTTTACGATCTACATATTTCTAGTATATAAAGGTAGAGTATGTGGATGGTTAAATGTCCAAGTCTCTAAGTTTCCTCTAGTAGTGTATAAATTAACATGATAAAATTTAGTATTTTAATTTATAATTTAGCTATTAATCGAATTTTTTCGACTAAATTATTATAAAAAAATTAAAAATAAGGAAAAAAAAACTTGGGTGGGGTTGTAATAAGTCTAGTGAATAAAGGATCTTAGATCTCTTTTAAATGAGAACTTGGGGATATATATTTTTAATTATTAGTATGTTGATTAGGTTTTAAGATAAATAAGAGAGTATTCAAAATCATATCATAATCTGTTAGCATGTGAAATCATGGATTACACAACATAATCATAACAATGTCTTCCTTTTATGATTGTTTTCCGTTGGGATTAGCAAAAAAAAAAGTGGTCATGTTATCGTTATTACATCTCCTAATTTTACTCTTTTTTCTTGGGGTGAAATTTGTAATATACTAATTGTTGTGGTAATAAGAAGGGTGATACGTCTAATTCTGTCTAATTCCATCCCAAAATTTTGGGATGTAGATAAATATTGAGTTGTTTGTTAATTGTACACAAAAATAAAATTAAAACTTTAATTTCACCCGAACTATCACATATACTACCAGGAACACCCGAATTTTGTCATGCTTCTTAATTGTACACAAAATTAAAATTTTAAATCTAATTCAATTTTGAATTTTGAATTTTTATAAAAATAAATATAAATACTGAATTCGAACTCGATCTATACTCGAACTGAACCCGATCCAAAAATTAAAAATATTCAAATGAGTCTTAAATCAATGGAACTGAAAATCCAAAAAAACTCGACCCGAAAATGACATTGTTGACGAAAAAAAGTATTTTGATCCTTTGGTTGTTTTGATGCAATGTATGTTAGTTCGGGCGAAATTAAAATTAAAATTTTAATTTTGTGTGCAATCAAGAAGAAGGGCAAACTTCGGGTATTCCTGATACTATATATGATAGTTCGAGTAGAATTAGAGTTTTAATTTTAGTTTTATGTGAAATTAACAAGCGCTTCAATATTTAGGTACATTCATAGTTATAGAAAAGTCGGTAGTAGAATTAGACCAATCGCCCTAATAAGAAAATATAAGATTAGATCATGATGGAGTGACAAAAAAAGAGATAGCTATCATGATGTTTCAATAATCAATCATACCTACTCATATTTCGTTTTCTAATTTGACATATTTTACCTAAGTTCACACGCTTCGAAAGTTGATTTTCTTTTAGACAATTGTTTTATGACAAGAATTATTGTTTTTAGATACTTGAAATGTGACATTTTAAGTATTTAATAGACCCACCTTATATAAACACCAAGTCTCAGGTTATAACTAACTTATACTATGTTTGTGAGATAGATGATTGAGTCAGTATTACGTTAGTTTATTCAATTTGACTTTATCATACATATATGAAAAAAGAGGTAAGAGTTTTTGTGTAGTGAATGATTAAGATAAAATATAAACCACATGAACTAAAGGCCTATAGGCTCTCTTCTCTCTTTGGCACCTACCTATATCTACCACATATTTAGTTGACAAGCAAAACTGGGCCCTTAAAAGGCCCTTTGTGAGTTTTGCGTCCGAATTTTTTAATTTTAGAAAAACGAATTAGGTTCTAATTTTTCAGGCCACACAAAAAAAGGAATCATATTCAAAACAGTCCACCTAAAAAAATAGTACTATGTAACTTCTGTTTTGTCGTTTAAAAACTGTTTGAACAGGTCTTCCAAACAGATAGCATCTTAGTTTGTAGACTAGTTCCAGTAGAGCACACTTCTGAGTTAATGCCAAGTTCTTTCTTTCTTTTTGTAATTAAGGAGTTCCAAATCGTATGGAAGGGGTTTGGACTATTCTTTTAGAGTGGTGCAGCCCACGGATAGACCCTCACATCCAGATATTCAAATGGGGCGAAAGCATGAGCTCATATCCGTATAGGGGTGAGTAAGAAAATGTGTTTTTACTTTCGCATAGTAGGGAAATCGAACCTACTAACTCTTTAAAGTCATAGACTCGCTCTCTACCACTTGACCACAATTAGATTGATGAAATTCGTATTTACCTGACTACTGAAGTCGAATTTTAAGACTATACGTTAATAATACAATTTTTTTTGTCAACAATTAGATCTATAAAGTTAAATTTATAGCCTAAAATTTCTTTATAGTTCACCAACTGTAATAGGGAAGGGTTGAAATACTGATATCAAAATCATTAGCTGTATCATTCTAACCTTTAGACCGAGAAGAACAGTAAGCAATAAAATTTTAAATAATCAAAAACAATTTTGTAAAAACATAACCATTTCATAAGCAATATAATCCGGTCTTTCGTAAAGAAACAAGTATAAAATAGCGCATCGAATGTATTACATTGAAGTAATGATAATTACAAAAACACTGATATGGAAAAATCAGAACCCTAAGGCGGATCAATTGTTTTTCTGGAGCTCAGGTGAAGACATCATCTTCTTAAATTCCTCAAAATTCACATTCCCATCGCCATCAGAATCCACACGTCCGATCATTTTCACACAATCTTCAAGGGAACAAGACATACCTAAACGAGTGAGAACCTTATGGATCTCAGTAGATGAGATCAAACTATTTTTATTCTGATCGTAAAGATCAAAGGCCTCACGGATCTCTGCGGCTGAGGAAGATTGTTGGCAGATGGTTGCAAACTCTTCCAGGTTAATGAAACCGTCACGATCGATATCAATGTCGTCCAATAAGTTGTTGAGCTCGGACTCTGTGTATGTCGTTCCCATCGATTCGAAAACTTTTCCGAGCTCTGAAACAGAGATTTTGCCGTCGCCGTTGGCATCGAATTTGTCGAAGACCTTCTTGAGTTCTGCATCCGTAGACGATGACATGTTGGTGGATTCAGGATTTGCGTTCGCCATTTTTGGTTTTGTAAAATTATGGATTCTGAAGTTTTTTTTTATAGAGTTTCGAGATAATCGCTTTCGGTCGATGCTTTTTTTCTACGATGCTCGATGCCTTTTCTATGGCTACTCTTAATGGCTTTTTAAATTAACTATATTTACTTATTTCTATTTTCGTTACCTAAAAAAAGTTATATTCGAGATAAACACCTTCGTCGTGTCCATATTTATATTATTTTCCATCAAAATTTAATTTTACAAAGTCCTACTCCCATAAAATAGAAAGTTTAAATTATTGATCGGATATAATTTTTTTATTTATTAGGAAAAAATATAATATTCAGAATATTTTTGTGGACTTATCAATTAAATCTCAAATTTTTATTGACTTACCATTATATCGCAAATTTCTTGTTGATCGAGTTATTTTCACTACATCATTTATGTTTTAAAAAAAAAATTGTCAACTCATAATATATTGGATTACAGGTAAAAAAAAGTTTACATCACTAATCCATTAGCTAACTTTCTAATACCTTAATCAACAAAAGTTTGTGATTTAATTGGTAAGTTAACAAAAATTTACAATTTAATTGATAAGTCAAAAAAAATTGCGATTAAATTCAACTACTCAAAAGTTACTTTTCTTCAATGATTAAATTCGCGATTTAGTTTTGGTTAGATGTAAAATTATAATAAACTATAAATCAAGGAATCACTTTGTAAATAACAAGTCTTATTCTAGAAGTATATAACCGAATAGTGTTTATCAAATTTACAGAGATCCTCGAGAAATTCTAAAGTTTAGCAGAAACTGAAGTAGCGACTTAGTTCCTTGCACAAGATGTGCAATTTCTATTATATTTTCTGGTTGTGGGTCTTTAGGTATTTTATGGGATTAGATCTTGTAACCTTTGATGGTTTTACCTACTTTCAAAAAATATTGGTGTTATATTGATGGTTCCTTGAAATATTCAAAATTATATTCAGGTTTACGGTGCTTATGTTTCCTTAATGGAATATAAGGAACTTGTCAAGAAGCCAACAAGATCGGGAGAAGTCTTGGGCGATGATGTATATGATTTTCTTAGAGATGTTAGAAGTGGTGTTTGCAACAGACAATGCATGCAGAAATCTTGAAGATGGTGTCCAATATAAAAGAATTGCAAGCTATTACCTTTTATGTAGAAGATTTTGCAAGGTTGAAGGGTCTTTATTATGATTTATCAATTAATTTGATTTATTGCTTTTTGAATTACAAAGCAGATTTTCTACCTAGACAGGTTAGAAGGTTTTCGTGAGATTTGTTGTTCCTCTATTTTATTATCATGAATGAAAGTACCTTTGACAAAAAAAAATGTATTTCTCCAAATTTAGAGGAAGAAATAGAATATAATGGGATAATATTTTTCTTTAAATTTAGTGTTTGGAGAGTAATTTAGAGATGTTCTTACTAATTTCGTTTTCTTTGGAGATTTTAAAGTTTCCAATATAGAAGAATGAGCTTATAAACTTATAGCTCCATTATAAATCAAACCAAGAACCTCTTATGCTAAATAATTAATTCATACATTAAAAGTGAGACATTATAATCAATGGCCGTGGTGAGGGCAAAAAGTGACAACGTAGTTAGCTTTAGAACACGTAGCGATGCTAGTAGGATCATCGTAAGCATAAGAGTAAGCCTTAGGACAAGCGACCTTGAAGATCTTAGAGTACGCCGTAGGCTTGCATGACTGTGGGTTACCGAACAAGCCGGTACAACAGTAACGTGGTGAGTTAAAGGCTGAGCAAGCACTCTTACAGGCTACAACCCATTTCCCGTCACGTGAACGGACTTGTAGACCAACCGGACACATCTTGTTGAGGTCCCTCACGCAACCAGCGTACGTACATTTTCCCGTACCCTTCACTGGCATTATCGACATTGCCATGTTGTATCTGTCATTTTCATTGATTTACAAGAAACTTAGTATACCAAAATAAACAAAATACTTAATCATATCAATTTAAAGATTTTGTGAAAAAACCCATCCAACTTGTCATATGCAATATTAATTTCTACAAAAAAAGAAAACTAAAACACCGTATTCAAAAATAATATATACCTCCTCTTTTCACTTTAAGTGATGTTTTAAGAACTTATTTTTGTTTCATTTAATTTGATGTTTTAAGATTTCTATTCAAAAAAAATTGTGTTTAGTGTTTTTTACTTTTTGAATTCTGCAAATTGATTTGTAATTGATTAGATTATTTTAAAATTTGTGATAAAACATGTTTTATTTAGATAAAATAAAAAATTTAATTTTTTAACCTGCTTAAGAAAATCTAAAACATCAAATATGATGAAAGGGAAGGAGTATTAATTAAGAAAATACACTAAAGTAATTAGTTAAAAAACTATTTCTTATTTATTAATCTTTATGCAAAATAGAGAAAATCAAACATCGTTGAACAGGGAGTATGCATTTTATCAACAAAAAAATGCAATATAAAATTTTAAAGAATTTAATAATTATATACATTATATTTAAAAAAAACTTCGATACTAGATTTAAATTTTGTGATGAAAACTTTAAAATTGACAAACAAAATTTATATTTTTTGTGGTTTAAATGAGACATACCCATCGACAAGGCTGACGTCATAGAAGTCTTGGTCATGACCAAGGGTGATCTCGGCGAGTGTAGCCGGAGGAACACCGCCGGCTCCATTACAAAGAAGAGAACCGCCGCAGTCTCCAGTGGCGCAATGACCACGGCCGGATCTGTCGAAGGAGCAGCCGTGACGTCCCCAAAAACGACCAGACCAGAGCGGTGGAAGTTGGAGAGTGTAAGCTCTGTTTGGCGACAGTCTAAAACCACCTCCGGCGAGTAGTGGCTGACCGGAGCTAGCTTGGATACCAGGCCAAACTGTGTATGAGCACTTGTTGTAGAATATAACCGTTGAAGCTTATTTATCACAAATAAAAGTAACATTAAACACTAAATGACATTAGTTTCATTTGACATGATTAATATCTAAATTAAAAATGATCTGAGATTAGAATAGAGTAAGAGGAAGAATACCTGAAGCGTGGAAGAGAAGAAGAATGAGAGCGAAGAAGAAGATGAATATTGAAGAAGCCATTGATGGTTGCTTCTTCTTATTTGAATGATGAAACAGCTTCACATTTCTCATTGCTTTTGGAGATCGTCTCTCTTTATAGAGATAGTCCTTGGGCTTTATTTATTAAATTATTTTAAAAGAAAATGTCAAGTTGACAGTAAATATAATATCTATCGTGTTCAAATTTTCAAATAGTTAAAACAATTTACACCGTTAAATAATTCCAAAACTATATTAGTTTAAATTTAATTTTAATGGGTATCTTATAATTTCCCAAATACATTTAAATATTGGCATTGCTACACTAAAATTCTCGAAAATGGGACTGGTTCAAACAAAACTAAAGTTCATGTGAGGTTTTGGATTCACGTGACAGGCAAAGGAATCTTATCTTAGCTAAATGAAGCAGTGAGATTTAAATCTAGAGTTTTCGTTTCGCAAAAGAACAAAAAGGGTAAGCAAAATAAATCAGAAACAATAGTTTTAATTTTAGAATTATCAAAATCGACATAAAAAGATGCTCCGGGAATACGGTGTTTGAAGGCCACTCTGAATAACATGGGAATATGGGTCGAATCGAAGACAAAATTGACAATTGCTTTAATAAATTTGTCGAGAATTCATGTTCCAAGTGTCATAACAAAGCTATGCAGGTGATAATAAGTTTTAAATTTGTTGATAGTGATGTATGTTCATTGAAAAATTCGAAAATTTTAAATTAAGTGAATGGGGGATCGCCCAATCCAGAAAGTATTTTTATCAAAAAAAAAATGTATTTTGGTCAAGTAAAAGATATTTCGGCAAAGAGATTATCAATTAAAGGGGTATATATCTGCAGTTTTTTTTTTTGAAGTTAGTCTTCAAAACCATTGTAATCTTGCATAATAAATTTAAAATTTTAGGTTATAGAAAATCTTGTTGATAACATTGTTTGAAAGAAAATGAGTGGTTGAAACAAAAATCGTATGAAACCGACTGTTGAAAGATAGCGGTTGGCAAAAAAGGTTTTCAAACGCAAATCATTTAAAGACTAATGTTGACTGGTAACACTTGAATAATGTAATGAGATAAAAAAATTAGTATGTGAAATTTGATATAAATAATTATTAACATGTTTTATATATATATGATAATTTTCTTTTTTAACAAATATTTACATACTAACAAATGACTATTTTTCTAAATGTAAAAGAATGGTTTTTTTTTTTTGAATTATTATGCAAATTATAAAAAAAAATTAAAACATAGTTATGCGTAAAATACAAAAATAAACGACTGTTTAGATTTACAAACAACGGTCAGTTTCCAAACGACCATAAATGATTTCGTTTGAAAATTATCATTACAAATAAATCCAAACGACCTTTTGATGAATGTAATCAAACCTGGAATGAAAGACCATATTGTAACAAGGATAATGGTCTTTGAGCTTTCCCACAACAACTTAATTTTTAGTATCAATATTAACATATAGTATGACTACCATAAACTAGATTCCGATCAAAGTTAAAGCCTTATAAGGATATTGGGGTTTGTGCACATATCGTTATTTAGCGGAGATAACTGACAAAAAAACTTATTATTTCTTCAAACCAAATATCTAAAACATTTGAACATACAAACTAATGAAAAAAAGCTTGAGAAATCTGATCATGCGAGTTGTTCTTTGATTTGTTCAATAATACTTGGACTAATAGTTTGGTAAGACTTCTCAGTCGGATGCGCCATATCCCAAAACACGTAACGAGACGCGTCGAGGCATGGTATTAACGCCGACGGCATACAACAACATCCATCAGATACATCAACGAACCCTACATTTTTGTTCATCAAATTATATGATCACAAATGAAATTATTGCTTTTGATAAAATACAAACATGAATTGTCTTGTTCAATTATCACCTGATGGTTGAGGGTTGTTGATGAGATTATTAAGAGGATTGTACATATCTATGTACAAGAATTTTGCACCAGGAAATGTTGTACCAAAATTACCGATTTCAGAAGATAATTTTTGGTTAAACATTTGAGCTGCACTATTTGAGAAGAGTTCACAAATTCGAAATATATTTCCAATCATGTGTCTTGCTCCTGGTAAGCAACCTAGCGGTAATGTTCCCATAACCGCAAATTTTCTTGCACCCATATCATATAAATTCTTCAAATAACCAAAAAAAAACAAAGAAGTTAGATACATTGACGAAAATCGATCACTTGACTTATTTTTTTTTTAATATCGAGAATAATTTGGACGAATCCAGACTTTTGTTTGTATAAAAACTTTTGTTTGTATTTATATATATTATATTAATTATCTAGACATAGAAAGATCGGACTCTCACACTAAATTAGTAGAGATTTTGTATCAAATCTAGAGCCAATTAATGTAAGAAATAGTGTTTTAAATTTCGAACGGAAAAAAAGAATTGATATTGTGTACCTTGACGAGATCCTGGGTCCAAGTGATCAATTGATCAGTGTAGGAGTCAACAGTGTATTCTAATCTTCGAGCCATGGTAATGAAATAAGTGATGGCAATATCATTATTACCAGCTGAAATTAAATAAACAGCATTTGATACAATCTCGTTTGCTTTTGCTTGATCTCCGACTGCACCTTCTAGTTTGGTGATGTAGCTTTGGAAGTCTTTAACCTGGTCTGAAACTGATATAACTCCCTAATCACACAATTACATGATCACATTAAAATATCAAATATATAAATAAAATTTTGTTATAAAATTTTGAACACAATAATTACTTGTAATCTAGCAGTGACTTCATCAAGCCCAGATCCACCAGATGCAAAACAAACACCTGTAAGTAGATCGTTGTTCGAGAGAGTTGGATCACGATATGCTGGTAAGAGATTCTTCAATCCTAATCCATCGGCTACACATAAAAACAAAAAAAAACATTGATATCATATAATATTTTTTTGTCAATAAATAAATAGACAAAACATGATATAACACCCAAATTTTTCAAAATGCGGATATGCGCAATTCTATAGAATCGGTGGAAAAAAAGACAAAATAAACATTTTAACCATTCGATAAAAATAAATATATTAAGATATTTATTAATATAAACTGAAAATTGCAAAAACATAATAATGAAAGAGATTAATTTATACCAATAAAATCAGAGAAAACTCTGCCATTGCCAAATCTTCCAGTAGCTCCATCAGGGAAATCTCGACCGTAAGGGAAAAAATTGACTTTGATAAGAGTGAGAAGAAGATTATTGTTGCCAGTATCAAGTATTGAGTCTCCAAATGCATAAAGTGCAGAAAATGTTGATTGTTGAGCAGAACCAACATTTAATAATTGGCCAATGGAAGAAATTGCTATTAGCATTTTGAAGACCATTATCAAATTCATTTTTTTGGATGGAAGTTTTGGTGAATATCTGAATATGAAAGAAATTATAAGAGATGGATTTCTGAATGTTTAGTTTAAATATTTATACACGATGACTTACATGGGAAAATCACAGAATCATATTCAAGAATGATTTTTTAATAAATGTTTTCATTACATTTTGGGGAAAAAAAAACGTAAATTGCAATAAATTCTCTATAAATTAGCACAAAAGTCAAAATTTAAATATATATGTAAATGCTAAAGGTAATATCTCTCTGGTCAAGAAGCACAAACCGTTTTCTAATTTTAGGCATTGTCCTTATATATACATTCCTTCCTTGTATTTGAATTTCCTTATATCTAATTTAATTCCAATTACAAATTAATATCCACTTAGACACTTAGTGAGAAGTTAGGACCAAAATAATTACAGTGGACCCATATCCATTTTTGTTGTAGGAATGCCAAGTCACCTATCTAATCATCATTGTATATTTCTGCAACAATTTTTACCTGCTAGCCAATAACAATAGATACTTCCTTTTTTAAGAGAATGACAATGGATATGTAGTTGTTGTAGATTAGTAAAGTAATCTATCATTCCCAAGAGAAATATGGCATTAAATGACTTCAATTATGATCATCTTCGAAGTCGATACAAAGATTATTGCCGAGACACTCCAGAATGTGGAAGAATGGCATGTAGATGAACCATTGATCCAGGATACTATCTCAAAGCCATGGTTGGTGAAGTTCATATACAGGGAAGGAAATGTACGTGGCACATCAAATAACTAAGCATTCGTTTTCTTTTACACATTGTAATCTTAAGCTTTATTCGATTGTGCATGTGTGGTTACCAAGTTATGAGAAAGACATTGAGAATTTGAGCAATTTCAATTAATAAAGAGTTTTGATTTTGAACAAAAAATGAAAACAAAAATTCAGATGCACATGATGCACACTTAATAAGGAATAATTGATAAGAAGATTTAAAAACAGTATAGTAATATTATTATCAACGTAACGAAAATTTTTAATCTATAGAACATTGAAAACATGTACATACAAAAGTTAAAATTTTAAGGAAAAAATACTTGTGTGTATATAGCTCTAATAGAGTTATTAAAAGCAGTAACAAATTATATATACGAATATTGTTTGACTTATGCATATAATCATAGTTATATATCACCAATATAATTGTTGGTAAACTAAGACGCAGTTCAAATGTTAAATATAAGTTTTATATTAAATAAATAGTGAATAAAACAATAAATACAGTTGCTAATGGAGGAGTTAGTAATAATATATTGCACTAATTTAAAAATTAACTAACTACACATCAAAATATAAAAAATAATATCAAAGAATAGTATTGTTATCAATCTCGTCGTGGCAGGTGGCCTTTAATTTAGTGGCAGATAGTAAATTTACTAAAGGCATGTGCACTGTCTACATTATGTAGGTCCTTGGCTAATGGGCTGACCGGTTGTGGCCCAGTGTTAACAAAAAAAAAAATTGTCGTGATAATGAATAATAAAAAGAGAAACATGTTTGAGGTAGACAATAGAAACATTTGTGTCTTAATTTTGCTAAAGGAACCAATATTTTTGGGCGGTTGCCATATTAATCAGAAAAAAAAATTGTTGTCATTCATTCAAATTTATATAGAATTTAAGATAAGAGAATTTAAATTACCGTTCTGAGAGTTGTCATTGAAATAAAATCATCCTCATCGAACATTCTGTAATATCTTATACTCAAACCGACTCAATTAGAAAAGATAAACGGCTACGATAAGTTAATAATTGTTCGACAGTGTTACAAGCCCTCTAACTCGGTAAGAGACGTTTTCACTTGTTAACGCATTATAAATGTTATAGTCTTTTCGCTTTTGAGGACATTAATTTGACGAATGGAGTTGGCTCTAGAACGAGTAATTACTCATTTTGTTGAGAGTGCCAAATGAAAAAGAGTTACGTGAAAGTCAAGTTACGAGTTCTTGACCAAATCCGATTCCATTCTTGTGTCTCTAACACTATCTTAGAATATAGGCTTATTTGGATTGCGCGCCTGTGATCTATAGAGGTGTTATAGCTAGCGACAAATAGGCCTAACAACTTGATTTTGTAAAGTCCTCGGTAACAAATTATGCATACTAATAACAGTAAATTTACATAAGATTTTGAGCATGATACTAATGAAACCCGTTCATAGTAATTTAGTATATTGTAAAAATGATTTTTATAAACTAAAAAGTAGAAACAAACCTATGTGTGAAACTAAAATGATTATTGGAGCAGCTCCTTATATTTACTTTCAACATCTAATCGAAATATGGTCTTTTTAACGCTTCTATCGAAACGTCAAATGATAATGACCATATAGTTTTTCTGTTTCGTCATTTTCAAAAGATTCATGATTGTTGACAAAAAAAAAAATTTATGATTTTTTCCTACGAGAATATAAATTTAGATCGAGTTGTTTTCAGTCTTGTAGTTAGGATGAACTAGCTAATGATTTGGCACCAGAATTCGATTCCTTACCCGCTGCATTATGGTAGCTTAAAAAAAGGATTATATGGGTGGATTTTAAGCTATAGATCGGCTTTTGTCGATCTAATTATTGACAAAAAAAAAAAAAATTTAGGCATTTACTATTAATTATACATAGTTTTATTAACCACTTTTCTGATTTTTTTAAGTTGTTGGTAACAGAACCGGCTCAAGTTAAATAAAGGTCTTGTGCAAACAAAAAAAAAAAAGGCCCTAATGTATCCAAATTTTGAATCTTAATTTTAAAATAGGTTCTCAATAGTAAACAAAAAAATTGAATTTTTGGGGATAGGTCTTTACCAAAAAATTGAATTTTTATATATGTAAAGGGCTGGGTCTGGTAACAAGTAGCAAATTTTGGTAAATTATCTTTTTGAGAAAGTTCGTTCAAATCATTATCTAGTGGATATTTAGTTTTTTTTTTTTTTTACTTTGTTTTAATGTATTTCAAAATCAAATAAAATGTTATTCAGCGGGTTTTTCATATTTTATAATGTATATTCTATATTTGTTTTATTAATCAAAAGAGATGAAATATAAAATATAAAATATAAAATTAAAAAAAACAAGTAAAACAAAAAAAGTACTAGTTTGGGAGTCCCACATCGGTAAGCTGAGAGTTTGTTCAGAGTGGAAAGTGAGTATAAAATAAAGCCTTGATCCTCAGTTTCAAACCACGCAGCCATGTGGTGAGCACATAGCGAACTATTCTTTCGCCTTTTACTAAAGAATACCGTGTGTTCTCCACGCTAAGTGGCATACGCCTATTTTTGGAGGGTCCTCCCTTTCGGTGGGCCTATCATTTTTTAGTTTAAAAATTGGGCTTAGCTCTAGTTCGGCCCAATATTAACCTGTTTAGTACAATCTATAGTTTTGATGCGTTTCCAATCAAATCAGCTTGCAAATGTCTCAATGACATACCAAATTGGATAGGTTGTAAATTTGAGCTGATCACATGGATAGATAAAGCAAACATATTTTGCTTGATGATCTTCACATACAGAAATTATTTTATATATTTTCTTATGCTTAATAATATAAAAATGCCATTTTTCAGTTTTTCTTGCCGATGAACAAACCCCACTTCTGCTCACCACTTGAGCTCCTGAGTAGCTTTGACTTCCATCCACCTACAATATCTTCGTAATCCTCTTTCGAGAAGTCACTGATGAATTCATCCTTGTCCTTCTCCACTGTGTCCAGTTCACGTTTCAGGACTTTCATGAACTGAAAAACCAAACAGCCAAATGGTTTCAAGTTCTGTTTTTGAGTCCATTTTAAGAAGAGCATAGAAAAGCTTCTTACCTGATCGGTTCTATCCTCTGCAATCACCTCCTCGAATCCAGCATCTTTCAGCATCTATCAAACCAAGTGAGTTTAGGAGACTGTGGAATTTTAAGTAAGATAGGAGAAGCTAAGTCAGGTTCTATCTCTGTATATACCTGACCATATGTTTGTACATCATGAAGATCATAACCTCGTTTCTTTATGTAATTTGCAAAGTCCACAGATGGTGTTTTGGGGCTTCTGCAGTAATCTGTAATAAGAACTTTCCCTCCTGGCTTCAACCATTTGTAAAATGTTCTGAACAATGCTGGCTTGTCCTGAGAGTAAGACAAGCAAATTAATAATTGGAGAAAAAGATGTCCAGGAGCAAAGCTACAGAATGAAGTGCTGAGAAGAGAAAGGTGAGTCTTATACTTGGATATGCAGAATGGTGTCTCTGCTGTAAATAACATCAAACGTGTTATCACGATACTCTTTCTTGGTGCAATCAGCTACTTCAAATTCTACAGAGCATTTCAATCCAATTGCGTGTTCAAGTGCAAAAGAGATCATGTTTACAGATAGATCAATCCCCACAACATCCACATCAAAGTTCTCAGCCATGTAGAAGTCTCCTCCTCCGATTCCGCATCCAACATCTAAAACTTTCTGGCCTGGTTTCAGATCCAGTTTATCCACAAATTCCTTTGTTGTCTCTACATTAAAGGTTAAAACAACAGAACAAAGATCAATTAACTCTGACCTTCAAATACAGAACCATAAAAACAGCAGAGTTGATACAAACTTAATGACTAAAGAGAATACCAAGTCCTCCTGTGCTAACAAAGCCTGGTCCAAAGACACGCTCATAGCGTAAGATACCCCTAGACTTATACTGGACATTGTCCAAGAACCGTTGGAAGCCCCTATCATTATCTGAGCTGACCTTTTGCCAAAGCCAGCATATCTGAAATTTTTATGAAAAGTATGTTAAGAATCTACTAATATGGAATTCCGTCGATGAGTGGCTAAAACATGAATAGGCCTATTACCTGGTTCTGGTTCTTTTTGTTTCTCACATAAGCTCCAATGCATTTACAGCTAACTAATGAGAGTTCGTATGAATTCCCATCATCGTCATTCATATGGCACTCTTTGAAAAGCTGAAAGGAATTCATGGACAAGAAATGAAATAAATTGTCCAAAAACAGAAGAATGGAAAGATGTATAGGTAGCAAGCACACACCTTCGTGTAAAATTTGGGTTCACGGTAGTGTGTTGGGTTGTACTTCCGCTTGTTATCACCAGACTGATGGAAGCAAGACTCCCGAAAGAAAACATACCCTCCAACCTTTGTCCATTTTAACATCTTTTTCGCCAAATCCTCAACCTGCAATTTTGATGAAAAGACATTCATTTTGTCAAGGAAATCAACTTACATGCACTTATTCCAAGTGTGAGCTTGTCTAAGGAGGTTCCTGCAGTGATAAGTTAAATGGTTACCTCTTTATCAGAGAGATACATTAGCAGCCAATTCGAGAATACTAGATCCATAGAGTCATTTGGAAAGCTCATGTCCGGGGATGTGACATCAGAGCACATAAATTTGACGTTCTTGTAGTGTCCATTAATGTTTTCATTCTGCAGATAAGACTCTCATGAGGCAAAAAAGAGACAGTGATGCAAGTAGCTAGCTAGATAAAACAAGCACAATCGTGATCTAACCTTTTTGATAAAGCTTTCTATGAAGTCAACCGCAACAAGCTTGTCGGCTTTCTGAGCTAATTCAGTAGTGAAACGACCAATGCCAGCACCAAACTCTAGCACTGTTTTCCCTTCAATCGGTGGAAGAAGCGCAAGTATCTGACAATTCACACACAATATATAACCTTAGAAGCTTTCGTGTATGAGTCTTTAACACACAAAAGACTGCATCTAAAGTACTGTTGATTTCTATCATAAGGGCATACTGAGACTCATTGTTCATCTGAATAGCTAAGATGATAACTTTAGGTGAGTCTAAACTCACCTCAGGTCGTTCTTCTTTGTCGAGGTCGGCAGCTTTGGAATCAAGCATCATGGCCTCAACACTCAATCCCACAGAGTGTTCTTTCCAGTAATTCTTTTGGATTTTACGCTCCTCGCCTGCAATTTTGGGATTATAACTATCCAAATCAATCAAGGAACGACTACTAGCATCATATCAGTGCTAATCAGAAAGTCCCAAAATTTAAATCTGCATTACTTCATGGAGAGAAGCTCTATGAAACTTCTTCCAAAACAAAGATGGGTTCGGTTCGAATTCAGATCAAAACCAATAAATTTGATAAATCCTGCACAGTTTCATCGTGATCCTAACCAGAAAACGTCGCATACGCAGCCATATTCTGTGAGAGTAGCGAGGAAAACAAAAAAGAAGAAGATTTCTTCTCTGAGGAGGTTGAAATCTATGCATTTAGACAGACAGAGATGACTGTAAAAAGAAGGTTCTATTACAACTCGCAGATTCAACAGAAAACGAAGCGCTTACAAAAATAAAAGTCCGGTTTACGTGTTTTCTTTTCTAATTTCCGGTTATTATCGGTTTTGGATAATAAACCGAAGCAAAACCTATAACTTTCTCTATCATGGATCCGAAATTCAAACACGAGTAAACTTGGTGAGAGACGTTGGGCCGTTAGGAGAATCTAATTTGTAGTTACGTGCAAACACATGGCTTATTCTACACCGTCCGATTCTACTTGTTCACATGATTAGGCGTAAATGGAGTGTGTCCCACGTAATATTAAGACATTCGTATTTTCTCCTTTATTTTGAAAATGAAATTACTTCTGTATAGTTTTCTACGTTAAATGAGGAATATTATTTAATTATTTTAAACCACAATCTAGCCGATACCCTTTTGTTTAGTGGCATATTGTAAATTTATTAAAGGAACACGTATTTATATATCTAGAGATCGAGTCTTATTACCTATATTACATGAAAACTTGGAAACTTCAAAAAAAACCACAATCTAAATTATTCCGATAATTTAGTGATGGAATCTTCTATTTTTATGTGTTAATAAATTTGAGCACGGATTCTTCGAATACTTTTACGTAATAAGCAAATTGTATGATTCTCGCCGTAAGATTATATAGTACAATTTTCTTAATTTATCAAATATATATTAAAAAAAAAGAAAAATAATATATACATGTAGTAGAGAAAGAGAGGTAGATGAAACTTTCCTCTAAAATGATTTTTGTAAACTAACAATAAAAATGTGTATATATATATATATATATATATAATATAACTAACTTAATTTTAGAAAAAAGATAACAGATCCCCTTTGAAAAAAGAAAATATCATTTTAAACTATAGTAAAATAAAGATATCATTTTTCAATTCTTTTGCAGACAATAATGTTCTATGTAAATTTACAAGATCATAGAAGACAATGGAGAAAGAAGAGAGGTCATGAGTAGTAATGGATAAATAAATGAATTTGACAGGTAACAAAATAGAAACTGTGAATGTTAAACGTGTAATAATCAAAGTGATTAGTGTGTTGGATATAATTGAGGATTCTAATATTGTCCATCGGTTCTTATGCACAGTTTGAGATAAACTAAGAGCAGAAGTACTGAAGAGGAAGCTTACATAAGTTTTTGGAGAAAGAAGGAGAGATGGAGCCATTAGTGTGAGTCTGAGCCATTGGCTATTCACAAGAAGAAGATAAAACAAAACAGAGTTTTAGGGTTTTTTTCTGTGTGTTGTGTTCTTTGTGTTATACCTTCTGATCTCTTTGATCTCATTATATAGAGAAAAAATCTGATTATTTTTGAATTTTTTGTAGTTTTATTTTCCATTTGGTTGCAGAAGAGACACTTCTTTTACTATTTCTATTTTTTATATATAATAATGATTACGATATTATAAAAGAAAACTGGTCCAAATTGTTTTTAATTTGGCAACACAAATTTTTTATAACTAATTAAACGATAATATCCTATAAAATTTTGAGAAATTTTATATTAATTGAGATAGCAAGTCAGTTCTCGTTCTTTCTTTTTTTATTGACAAAGATAGCAACTCAGTTCTTTACAGAGAAAATAAATTAATGGCATTGTAGTTCTTTGATTATAAATAAACGAAAAATTATGATTTTAACTACCTTACAATCAAAAGTCAATATAACCAATTAAGTTCCATACAATGGCGAATTTAAAACTATTTATAGCATGAGACAATTCTTGTAAATAGGTTTACAAAAAATTAGTGAAAAAAAACAAAATATATCGTTAATTTGCGTCCGTCCTATTGGTTCCATAAATAAACAAAATAAAAGAGAAAAGTCTTTTTATCAAGTGATTAAATGTCGCTATTTTTTCTACGCTGAATTCAACTTTACTGAATTGTGTTTGGTCTTATATAATATTGTTAACGGTTTGAGAAAGATTTGGTGGTAGATTCCACTAAATTGTCAAAAACATGGGTAGATGTCATATAATTTACTTAGGGTTTCTAGATTTGATGGCTAATTATAAATCTAAGATTCAGGTTAATCTTTTTTTGTGATATAATATAATAGAATATATACATACACACGTATGTCATCTTTTATATTAGCTTTACCTAAAAGATGGATAAATTGTGATAGTTAAGAAAACTAAACATCACAACTCATACAAAGATCTATAACCATTATATAAGGAGCTATGTTATATAAAGAGTCATGAACATATCGTTTTGATTGGTACAAACAGATTATAATTTCATAGATTCTAAATTGGATAGATTCTCTTCTTCTTCTTCATTTGCAAGTTGGAATCATTGATTAAGATGGACACTTTTAACATTTTTAGCGATTATATAGTATGAGAGAGGGTATAAAGGTAAATAAAGAGAACAAATGACTATTAAGAGTAAGTGATAAACAGTTGAAGTCTTTGAGAAGTAGCGAACAGACAGTGATCCCAAGATGCTCCGAATGGCCAACTTTTGTAATGAATCTTTTAATCCAATGGTTCACGGCCACATCATTTCTTTTTCTTCTCTCCTCTCCTTTATCTCTTAGAACAGATTTTTATTTTTATCATTATCATTTTTATATACTACTAAACGATTATTAAAAAAAACCTAAATTAATTAAAATTAAGAAAATACTGAAGATGGGTGAGCAAGTGGTAGTATTCTCTTTACAAATTTTTAAGTATTAAGATTCGAACCTCCAACCTAAAATAGTAAAAATGAGACTAAATGTCATTAGGTCAGTTAATAAAAAAATAAAAATAAAACTAAAATTTAGGAAATGAAAATTCTTTTACACTTCAAATTAGTAGAATTGAGAATTATTTGAATGATAGGTAAAGCAAACATCAAGATCAGCTGCTAACTACTTTTATTAGCAAAATGATTAGCCGTAAACAAGAAAATTTACATATTAATTATAATTAATTTTGGTTGTTAGGTTATCAATTTGCAATTGGCTATCTAGATTCGATGCCCTAGTCGCTAAAAAATATTATTATTATTTTAGTTTATCAATAATTGGATCAATAAGGTACGATCCATAACTTAACTATCTCATCCTAATCCATTTTTAATCTATTAGTGTAGTGAGGAGGAATCGAATAAGTGACCAAAGCTTAAAGATTGTAAGAACACACTTAGCTTTGTAACAAAAATAACTCTCTTATTAAATTTAGAAAATATGACTCAAAAACTAAACCTCAAATCTCATAAGTCTTTGCCACGACTCACAACTCAACAAAGACTTTATATAGACTTAACACAACGTTCCTAATAGAAAACTTCTATTTCTATATTCCTATTGATAAATGGAAAACTACTCTTTTCCATTTAGACAAAAGGAAAACTTCTATTGAGCTTATTAAAGATATGTTGGACTCCAAGTTGAAGTTTCATCCAACATTTCCCCCTTGAAGCTTCAAGTTGGTCTTTGAGAGATTTTGAACCGATCAAACTTCTCATTGTCTTGAACTTGGTTCTTGCAAGGGCCTTCGTGAGAATGTCCGCACATTGTTCTTCTCCGGAAACATGATCAACCATGATTTGATCATTTTCTACACATTCACGAATGAAATGATAACACTTGTGTATGTGCTTGCTTCGACCATGAAAAACAGGATTCTTAGTGAGTTCAAGAGCAGATTTGTTGTCAATCCGAATCTTCATCTTAACACACTCTTTACCCATGATCTCACTCATTAAGTCTTGGAGCCATATTGCTTGCTTTGCAGCTTCTATGGCAGTCATAAATTCTGCTTCACAAGACAAGGCAACTACATTTTGTTTTTGTGAGCACTAAGTGATTGGCGTTTCACCAAAATAAAATACATTACTAGTTGTGCTTTTTCCATCATCATGATCAATATTATGACTTCAATCACTATAGCCAATGATCTCTTTTGTACCTCCTTTCTTAAAAATTAAACCAAAACCGATTGTACTTTGAAGATAACGTAGAATATGTTTTAATGCTTTGCCATGTGATTCCTTTGGATATTGCATGTACCTACTTAACACACCAACTGAAAAGGCTGGATCATGTATTGTGTGTAGAAGATACCTTAAGCAACCAATTCACTCTCCGACATGTAGTAGCATAAATGTCTTGATCTTCTTCTTGTGCTTTAGACAACTTCAAATTGAACTCCATTGGTATATGAGTAGGATTACAATTGTCTAAAAACACATCTTTTAAGATCTGATGAGCATAAGCTTCTTGTTTGATCATGATCCATTCTTCATTTTGTTTTACCTCAATGCCGAGATAATATGTGAGCTTCCCTAGATCAGTCATTTCAAACTTTGTAGACATACCTTCTTTGAATTCTTTGATGATCTTTGATGTATTTCCAGTCACAAAAAGGTCATCTACATACACGGCAACAATTAGAAGACTCTCTTCTTCTTCCTTGCGGTACACAGAGTTTTCTTTTGTGCACTTTGTGAACTTCATTGCTTTCAAAATCTGATTCAGTTTGGTGTTCCAAGCACGTGGAGCTTGTCTCAAACAAACACTTCCTCGTTTAACTCTCCGTGTAAAAACGCAGTCTTGACATCAAGATGATGAATTTTCCAACCGTGAGAAGCAGCTAGACATATGAGTAACTTAATGTCTCAATTCTAGCCACGGGTGCAAAAGCTTCATCATAGTCAATTCCCATCTTTTAAACATAATCCTTTGCAACTATTCTTGCCTTAAACTTGTTGATTAAGCCATCCACATTCCTCTTGATTTTAAAAATCCATTTAAGACCATTAATCTTTACTCCAAGAGGCTTATCAACCAACGTTCATGTCTTGTTCTTATTAATCGAATCAATCTCTTCAAGACAAGCTTTTGTCTATTCTTTTGAATCTTTTGCTTCCTCGTAATCAAACGGTTCATCATTGATAGACAAGAGAAGTTTATCACATTCTAGATCAGCTAGGAGAACATAATAAGTAAGATATCTTAGACGATTAACTTGACGATTTGTTCTTCTCACTTGGGGTAGGTGATTAACTTCTTTTTCTTCTTGAATATCCGAACCTTCATGAGAATCATTGTCGGATTGATCATGAGGATTCTCGTGAACATCCTCTTCTTCTTGATTTCCGATCACAAAAGGACCATTACCTTCATCCGTGACTTCTCCCCAAGTCATGTGAAACATTCCTGGTCCAATTTCTTGATATGCTCCCTTCCAATTCGAACTAGCTTTTCATCAAAAATCACATCTTGATTTACAATGATTTTTCTAGTTGAAGGATTGTAGAGTGTATAAGCTTTTGATCATGGCTCTACTTCAAGATGAACAAGTGTTCGAGATCAATCATCGAACTTCTTTTGGCTAATCGGATTTGTTTTAACATAGGCAAGACAACCAAAAACTCTAAGATGCTCGATATTTGGTTTCTTGTCTCTTAAGCTTTCATTTTGTGTTTGATTCTTCAAAGCTCTTGTTGGCACACGATTAATGACATAACTGGAGTGTCGCGTTGCTTCTCCCCAAAGAAAATTTGGAACTTTCAATGCTTTGAGAATGCTTCTTGTCATATCCATCAATGTACGATTTCTCCTCTCTACTACACCATTTTGTTGGTGTATAAGGTGCCATAAGTTGTCTCTTGATTCCTTCCTTTCTGCAAAACTCTAGAAAGTCACTTAAGGTAAACTCACATCCTCGATCTGTTCATAGAGTCATGATAATCTTGCCAAGGTCCTTCTCGATCAAGACTTTGAAATCTTTGAATTTTTCAAACACCTCACTCTTTTCTTGAAGTAACATAGTCCACATATACCTTATGCAATCATCAACAATAACAAAAATATACCTATTACGGGCAAGAGTGGCTGGTGAGGTTGGCCCACATAAATCTGCATGAAGAAGCTCCAAAGCTCTTGAAGATCGAAATTGTGTTGCCTTTGAGAAAGCTTGTCAAGTTTGTTTTCCAGCCAAAAAAGACTCACAAATATATTTTTCTCCTTCTACTGGTAGTAAACCTCGAACCATCTTCAACTTTGACATTGCCTCGATGGTCTTGAAACTTATATGACCAAGTCTTGTATGCCACTTCCATGTATTTTGTTCGATTCTTGAGAACAAATAGATTGGCTTTTCAGTTTTAAGATTAATCTTGTAAAGTCTATTTGGGGACCTTTTAACCTTTATCAAAAGTCTTCCACTAGGGTTGTGAAGAGTAAGATATTCGTGTCTCATGCGTACATCACATCCATACTCAGTTGCTTGTCCAAGACTCAGAATGTTACTCTTCAATCCATGAATGAAATAGATATTGGTTAATAGCTTTTGATCACTAGTTTTTCCTTGAAAAAGAATTGATCCCTTTCCTTCGATTTTAACACAAGATCCATCTCCAACTTTCACCTTTCCTTTGACGTTTTCATTCAACTCCGAAAAGAATGATCAAACTCATGTTATATGATTACTTGCCCCATTGTCCAAATACCACATTCCGTCTTCTCCCTTGTTTGATTCATACTTCTTGGGCAATACGTTTTCTTCATTGAGATAAACAACTTCGTGCATATATGGTAATTCTTCTTCATCTTCTTCCTCTGCTTCTACTTTGTTTAACTCTTGAAGTTTCTTCTTTCTTTCGGGACAAACAGAGGCGAAGTGCCCTGTTTTATCACATTGAAAGCATATGATTTTCAATATATCTTTCTTTTCGTTGTTTCCTCCTTATGATTTTCCTCTTCCTTTTCCTTCACATCTACCTCTTCCTCGTCCTCTTGAACTTTTTGTCCTTGCGTCATAATTCTCCATGTTTGAGTACATGAGATTTTCTTGTGAATCTTCATAACTTTCATTATCAAGTATACGTTCCTCGTAAGCTTTGAGCCGATTAACAATATCTTCGAAACTTGTTTTGTTTAGGTCTAACACTTGCTCAAGAGATGCTATGATCTGAATATACTTTTGCTTCGTGGTAAGCTATTGAGAAACTTCTTTACCATCTTCGATTCTTCAAGGCTCTGTTCTAGGGCTGCGAATTTTGAGGCCAACTCTGATAACTTCCCAACGAAGGTATCGATTATCTCGGTTTCTCTCATCTTCATTCTCTCGAACTCGGACATGAGTGTTTATAATCTTGCTTCTTTGACTCTATCAGCTCCAAAATGTCTTGATTTAATAGCTTCATGTATACCTTTTGATGAATCTTGTTTTCCAACTTGTAATATGAGATTTTCGGGTTTGGATTAGAATAGCAAGGCAATTGCTACATCATTCTTCTCAACAACTGCTGACCCTGGCTCAATCGTCTCCCATACCTTATGAACTCACAAGAGTACTTTCATCTTCATCGACCATAACGTATAATTAGTTGAACTTAACATCGGATATACTACCGATGAAAGAGATCTTGTTGAGTTGTTGCTAATATCGCCCATGATTCGGTACGACTAACTAAAACTCCCCTTCTCTATTTGATTTCTCTAGATCAAAATTGCTCTGATACCAAATAAAGATTGTAAAAACACACTTAGCTTTGTAACAAGAATAATTCTCTTATTAAGTTTAGAAAATTTGATTCAAAAACTAAGCCTCAAAGCTCATAAGTCTTTGCCACAACTCAACAAAGACATTATATAGACTTATCACAATTTTGCTAATAGAAAACTTCTATTTCTCTATTCCCATTGTTAAATGGAAAACTACTTTTTTCCATTTAGACAAAAGGAAAACTTCTATGGAGTCTCTCTTATCTTTAACCAACTTGTTAAAGATATCTTGGACTCCAAGTTGAAACTTCATTCTACAACCTCCACCAAAATTGTTATAAAGATAAGTTCCATATGAATATTCATGACTTCGACCTACATGTCTTTATTATTTTCATCGCTTTAGAAGATTCTAGATTAGTATTGTCCTTTAGGTTTGGGAGATTCTACAACGTTGATCGATAATATATAATACAAGAATATACAAAATATCATAATTAAAGTTAAATAAAAGTTTTACAAAAAGCCAGTGACCAAAAAGTTAAAGTCGTTGTAGGGAAGAAATGGAAATTAAGCAAGCCACTTGACATTGCTAAGATCCATATAGTGGGAAATTAGTGGGTCTACTCTCAGTCCTTGGACCACAATTTAGTTGAATTCGTATTTTTTCTTGATTTGACTTTATTTTAGTAATAAGCACATAATGAATGGAACAAATATGATTGCATATAGAATACAGTATAATATCTTTCTCGAATAGTGATCATAAATAATTGTTGTGATTGTACCACTTCAACCGCAACAAAGTACTATCACCATTCACATTTTTGTTCCTTGATTGTTAGTGTTTATGACATGTTTTTAGTTATAAAAAAAAAAAAAATTTATCAAACCAAATATTTTGATTTTAGATATAAAAAAAATTTCAACCTAACTTTTATAATTGGATCGACAAGACATAATCCATAGCCAAACCTCATATCCTAAAATTCTTCTTTTTTTCTTTCTCTTTATATCAGGAAGAAATCAAACTCTGGTGTGTGAAGATTTGTAAAGTGATCATTACCACTAAACCACTTGTACTTTGGTGATATCTTTTTTTCACATACACTATATTAATGTACAAAATAGTAAATCTGTACTGATATTGCGACTTAATTCCATATTAGGTAAATTCTTCGGTCATAAATTAATTAATATATATATATATATGAGAAAATACGTTTCACATTAATGAATATAACTAAACAACTGAACAAAAGTAAACATTATAGATGCACTGTACAAGCCAAATGTTAAGTTCAAGCTTCTTGGACGAAAATATATAGAAATAAATATATTTTTAGTCCAATGGAGTCGAGTAGATGGATGATACCTTATGTCTCAAAATATAGACTCGCAAAGATTCGAATTCGACTCTTGCTCGATATTTATAACATTGCTTCAGGGTTAGTAGACTATATTCTTGTTTAGATTATGTGAAGTCTCCGCTATAATATGGTGTAAGAAATTTTGGTGTTTTCAATCGTAGATGTTTAACATGATAAATAAGTGTCGGATAAGTTTTTATATCTATAAAATTTGTTTGGTTCGTCCAGATTATCTTCGATACCAAAAAATATATATACATTGTAAAATCAACTAATATATATATATGATGACAACGACCTTAGAAAAAAAATCACTAGATATATGAACAGAATAGGTAGTGGTTACAAAGAATGAATAGCCTATTCTCCATTATTATTCAACTTGATTAGCCTACTTGCCCCGGTAATTATTTATATCAAATACTTAAGTTTAAAGGTCACTGCGATTATGTTATAATATATCTAGTATTTAAGAATTATACTAATGAGCTATATATAGCATAATTATATAAACTTAACTAATGATGCAGCCTTGTCATTTTCACCCGATGATTTAGGGTTATACATAAATAACGAATTATATTATTCTCAATTGTGAGCCTAAATATTCTGGTCCCCTCTCATCATCCCAATAGTATCATTTTGTATTTTCGTTTTTCAAGGCAATTTAATATAATGTCATTACACCCAGGTCCATAATTGTTGATTAACAGTTACATATGCAGATACAAAAGATTGTTCAATTTTTCGAAAGCCTTGATTAAACCTTTACAAGTGGACTTATCTTTCAATTTTTCGAAATATTGTTCAAAAATCACAAATTCGATCATAAGAGGAATGTTTTACTGATCCACTATAAGATTTCCACGAACACCTTAGAACTTGTACATTGTAAGTCTTTTACAAATATCTCTTATCAAAAAAAAATATTAAAAAATACTTTTTTATTAAAAGAGTTTCTCGATAAAATACCATAGTTTTGAGAGAATGTGAGGTGAAAGTTTCAAAATAAGTTAGACTCTTAAAAAAAGTCATTACATATTATTTTCAATTTTAATTTTGCTATAATATATTATTGTTGCCATTCAAAACTCTCGGACAAATGTTTTCGGTTCTTCTTTTGCTTTGGCAAATTTTCACTAAAATAAAAAAAGAGTATATAAAGCTATTTTTTGTATAAGCCTCTAAGAATAAGATAAGCCCATTTGAGTTTTGACCCAATATTGGATTACGGCCGATTAGTCATCAGCAACTCCAATTAAAATAATTATTATCTTTATTTCAAAATCAGCAACCCAGATTCCATAGCCTTCTGATGGCCTCATGTATTTGGGCTAAAGAGAAAATACACAAAAGCAGGCTCAAATACTCAAATTTGATTGAAACATTTTAAAGAAAAATAACTCAGTTACAATGGATATAGGAATGTGTGTAAGTGTATACGAGTAGGCGTGCACCTGGGAACAGGTGATTATTCCTCGAATTCAAATTTCTTTATTTGTTGTTCCACATAAAAATTTACTTAGATTATTGAGAGACAGATAAGATAACTCTTTATTTTAGTATATAAATCTTTAGGGATTTAGTAAGTCGAAGTAAGTTTTCACGTGCAATAAAACAAATCTTTTAAACACGACAAAAGGAATGACCGTCATTCAACATTTTTTATTTATAAATTAATTTATAGATTCTGATTATATATGTGAATAGTGAGCTGGTCCCATGTTGCATATATCAAATCATTTATTTTTGCTCTAGTGGTACTTTTCTATAAAATATCTAATGATATTTGTGTGCTAAATATTTTTACAAGTGGTTAGAATCTTTTCCAAAATAAAAATAGAAATAATTATTAGAATAAGACGTATTTTACTCAAAATTATTAGAATATTTTTTTTTAAATAGTATAATTATCATTTGCATTTTTTATAAGTAAAAAAAAGTTTTTTTCTTTTTCTCGACACAACGGTTTTTTTCTTTTCTATTTTTCATTTATTCTTCTATCTTCTTCTTTCTCGTTTCTTCCTCTTCTCATTTCGTTTTACTCTCATTACAAACCGTTCTAACCTAGATTCATTGATTGTCAAAGGTATAAGTAAGTTCTTCTTCTTTCTCACATATTTTCTATCTTCTTCTTTTTTTAATTTTCTCACTAAATCGTTTTCTGAGTTTGAATAATACTGTAAGAATAGATTTCGTTCTTATTCTCTCAATTTTTTTTGATTTCGTTCTTATTCTCTCAATTTCTTTTGATTTCGTTTTAAGTTTGGTAAGAGTTTTTTCTCTGTATCTAAAGTTTCTGGGTTTGTGGATTTGGTAGAGTTAGGTTATACTATGGTAGAGTTCATTTTACATTATAGTGTAGTAGAGTTTGTTTTAAGTGTGGTAGAGTTCATAAGAGACAGACGGTTGACGTGGCAGGTTTTATTAATGATAGTTCATAAAAAATAGCAAAACAATATATTACGAATTTAAAAAACTATTCTAGTTATTTTGAAATATTTATTCGGTTTAAGTAATTTTTTAATAAATATGTTCTATTTCACTAAATCACCAATAAATTATGTAAACGTTTTTAATATAGCGCAAAAGTAGTTGGGCAGAGATATAACAATTTATGTATTAAGTTTCATATCCACTTGAAACTTAAAAAGCTGTTTTAGATTTATTTGAATGATGTAAAGTCTCATTAATATAGTGTTTAAAATTGCAATTTTTCACATTTAGATTTCTGATATATATGTTGGTGCCCGACTAAGTATGTAAGAATTAGTCGAGATCATCCACGAAAATTAAAATAAAATTGTGCATTTTAAAACCGGCCGTAAAACCTAAAATCAGTGTGATAAAAATACATCATTATATAATACGTATTATTCTTGTACAAAATTACAAGAAAATGATACTATGTTATAAGGCAGAAATAAACAAGTAAATATTACGTAATGAGGATCTATGTTTCATTTATCGAACGTGACCCATAATGTTTGTTTGCTACCGTTGTGCAATCTTTAGTAATGGCAAAATTGTGTTGACAATACGGTGAAGCTAAAGCCGGAAATAATGAGATAACATTTTTGAAATATTATCATATATATTAAAAAAAAACGAATGAGTCATGTTTTTTTTAGTTGATTTTCGTATCATATCTAATCTTCTCGTACAAAAGAAATATATAATCTTCTCTTTTTCAGCCCAATAAAATAAAAAATCCACGAAAGTAACAAAAAAATGAAAAGAATAATTTTTTAAATACGTAAATGAAACTTTTTTTATAAAAAAAAACCAAAAGAAGAAAATGAGAAAGACAAATGACAAAAAGCTCTCAAAGGCATGTCTGGTCGACGGCCGACCCAACAGCGTCTAGTGGCAAGCAAACACTTACATCTGTAACTCTCCCTTTTCTTAATTGACCTTTTTACCCTTTTACGTTCCCACGTCATTCTTCCTTTTCACATTTTTATTAAAATGAATGTCTAATAAATTTTTAAAATGCTGAGTTGCTTTCAGTTAAGTGGTTTAAAATGATTCAGCTAATGACTTTACACAATGGTTCAATTTCTATCTGCTGTATTATAGTAATTTTTTAAAAAATTATATAGGTGAATTTTAAACTATGAATCGGATCTTATTAATCTAATTATTGACAAAAAAAAAAAAAAATTCTCAAAATAAATACGAAATCTATTACATGAGGAGATTAACTTCTTTATGACATCCCTCGCTCCTTTCAAATCTCTCATGTAATATCAATATCTCATCCATCGAAAAATAGGTATTTATGGTAATTTATAATAATTATTTTTGGGATTTTTGGATAGTAATGAATAGTATTCCAAAAATGGCAAAAACATAGAGAGGAAGCAGAGACTGAAAACAGAATTGGAAGGTTCTGAATAAATGTTTGTGTGCTGAGAGTGAAACGGATCGAAATGACACGGCGTCGTCTTCTTCTCTTTTGTCTCACTTCTTTTTATTTTATTTTTCAGCCATTTATTTCATTTTAAGGTGTGAATATATATAAACAGTGTGACAATGGAAGTTAAAAATATAAATAGCATTATTAATTGGAAAGATTGAAAGTTTTGAAGAATACAACGGCGGCTATAGCCGTTTCATGCAGAATAAATGATGGGTTTTTAACTTTTTACGTGAGGCGTGCCTATATTTTGGCTCTTTCTTTTAATTTTCTCCATTTCTATTACTATTACTTCTTACAGTCTTTTAACCATTTAACAAATTTAATCAGGTTAATAAACATATTTGACTATAGTTATAATCTTAGGGTTCTCATATGATTAAAGTTTAGCATTGCCATTTTTTTTGTCAACTCTATATATTCTATGAAAGAGAAGAAAAAATCAAAAAACCTCCAAAATTATACATAGTTTAAAACATAAATTGATCCTTTAACACTACGAACAAGAAAATTAGTTTTACGATTCAAGGATTGAAACATAATCTAAAAGGCTCTTTAAATGAACAAAATCTTCTATAAAATGAGAGAAAAAGTCGGTCAATCTTCTTGAACTAACACCATTTGTAAAAAGCGTAAATGACAAGGATATATTTCAAATAAGACTAGAAAACTCGTAAATCATATACTATTTTCAGTAATTCTAAGTTTCCATTAAAAAAGTGTTAGAGAAAATAGACATCTGATATATAAAGTAGGTATATCTATTTAGCTTTCACATCATATCATAAATCCATATGATATAATTATGGCACATGGTTTTTGTTTTTGAAATAAATAAAAAGTACGTTCTATGTAAACAAATCCATATAATTCCATCTAAGCCGACTTAACAATATACAGTGGATGTATCAAACTTCAAAACTGAATTTCAGTAGAGTAAAATAAAATTTAATCAATAAAAATTGGAATATATAAAAGAACATCGTATAAAGAAGAAGATTTGTGATCAGTGGCATGTAATATGTTAAGAAGAATCGGAAAAGAAAGATACAGAACTGACAATCAACGAATCTTTTAAGATTCCACAAACACAGTTAAGAGGAATCTTGACCATAAGAACCTACGCATGCACTAACTATTTATCTTCTTCTAAGTGCTCCTTCCATTTTTCTTCGTTTATTCGAGTGTTCTCTTGAATCCAAACTCTTCTCCTTTTGTCATTTTCTTAGTACCACATCAAATTTAACACATATTCTGTGACATTACTTCACTATTTTCGTTTCATATTTAACGAATGAAAACACATAGATTACAAGTTAAATTGATTTATTTGATTAATTTGTGTAATGGCCCTTTTACTGTTATTGTAGATTAGATACATTCAGTCATTTACACACAAAGATGCTTAAGATTATGCACACACAAATAACTTGAAATTTGAGATTTTCCTTAACGTTTAAATTTAACTAGAAAGTAGCAACACTTTTACAAATTCCTAACACCTACAGAAAGAAACCCAAGTGTTCGTTAAAAATTAATTAAGAAAAAGGTAAAACTTGTGAAGCTCCAAATTGTCTTCCAAGATGCTTTTGATTCAATTTTTGGGTATTCAACAAAAAAGGGCATTGCTCTTTTCACATTTCATAACTAAACCACCAAAAGATTTTTTTAAAAGGTCCCTGTGTTTTGGGCAGCTTCTCATCATAGCCCCAAGAGAATGTAGTAGAGAAGTGTTATTGGCAATGCAATCAGCATCCCAAATATCACACTGCAACCAAACATAACACAAACTTACGCATTAAAAACTTAGTGGCTTGTATGAAATTTTTTTTTATTATTTAAATATGAGCATTAAAAACTTACGCAGTGCTGAGAATTTCAGGATGCACATTATACTCCTTGGCGAACACAAACGGCACAATTCCTTGTGGCAGAGCTGCCTGTTTTTTAATTAATATAATTATTAAATAAATTTGACACAAAGAGAAATTAAATATGACAATAAATACTATAGTAGCTCACAGCAGAAGGTGGGAATATAAATATATATATTAACAAAGCATTTATTTATTTATAGCTTATAAGCATGAATGTACCTGAATGATGGCGACGCGGAGGAGGACGTCACGGAGGCCGACGATGTACGAAGCGACGGTCATGACGGCAGGTCCGATGAGAAATCTAATAGCCGCCGCTAAAGCTGCTCTTCTGTTTCCACAAGCTATTATTCTTGGGTTTAACGCCATGAACAACCCTTTAACACATTCATTCACAAAAGATTAAAAGACATAAATTAATTAAATAATTTTATATAGTTTTGCCTTTTAGTTTTTTAAGCTACAAAAATGATAATCATCACAAGCACTATTTGATCACCACACTAATAACATCATCATCAACATCTTATATTAATCTTTAATAAAGTTATTGATTTAAAGGAAATTTTATTATAATCAGTTAATAGAGTTTTCGACTGAAACATTAGTAAGGTCAAAAAAATTGATTTTCTATTAAAATGAAAGAGACATTAAATATTGAAATTAATTATGTTTACTTGAAGAGAAAAAAAAATATAGATTCTTTCAAGACAAAGAGTGAGACATATTATGATGATAAGTAGAAAACTGTGGAGCATGCTTTCTGCAGCGAAGCCAGTTTTGTTTGCTTTTTTGATACAAACATGTTTTTATTTTAAGATTTGAAAAACATCAAAAGAAAAAAAGCAAAATAGAATCATGCAGCCACATGATTTAGTTTTTAAAACAAATATTTTTCTAATTTTTAAAAGAATGAAGGTCAGGGATAAAGAGCAGAATTGACTGTTTTATGGTATTAAATATGTAATAAATGAAAAAATATAAAAAAATGGAAAAAAGGAACTGACCAAGACTGAACATAGCCATGCCTAGACCTGCATCTGAGAGTATGGAGATAGACTTTGCTATAAGAGCTGGCATTTCAATGTTCCACCTGCACAGACCACATCAAATTTAATTCCATAAATCTTTCTCAAATCTTTTCTTACTACACAATACATCACACTGACATCATTTCATATCAAAAAAGTGTTTGAATTTTTTGACTTATATGCATTTACACATACAGAGTTATGAGAAAATGGTACCTGAAGGAAATGAGTGACCAAGTGATTCCGAATAAACTGGAGTAAGTGTTGGGATTACGAATAAGTTTTCTCCAAACCATAATGAGAATGAGTCTTGTCATTACACTTGTTGGTGGCATCACTTTTGCTTGTTGTTGTGTTTTGGTGTTGCTTATGTTGTTTCCACCATTTGTAGCCAAAACTTTACTTTCGTCTTCTTTATTACCGAAACTGAACTCTTCTCTCTCTACGTACTGGTTGTCTGATGAAATAAGACAAACAACGTGTTAACAATTAATCAGTCTACTAACCAAAGCCAAAAGTTTGAAGAAATGAGCCAAAACAAATTAATGATTTATATAGGGGAAATTACGGGGTTGTTTTGGTTAAGAAAAAAAGTTTAGGGTGCAGAAGCAAACATGGAAGTTATTGGGGGACCATACCATTATTATTCGCCTGAGGTACAGAGATCTTAACGTCTTTCTGATGATCGTTAGTAGCGGCGGCGTAATCGGCGT